>SJXQ01000759.1:0-60833 GCA_006408695.1 Aepyceros melampus | reverse complement strand
ACACATCTTACAAACCTTTGGCTGTGGCCTCTTTAGGTAACCTGGTTGTGTTAAATTCAGTGCACACTTTCTGAAACTCTACAACATGCCAGGTACCTTCTTGGTACTGAGACCAAGCACTTATCCGAACAACAACAACAACAAAATTGCCCTCGTGAAGCCTGCCTTCTCGGGGTAGGAGACAGCATGTCCCCAAAGCAGCAAATAGAGATGGACAGTCGCGGCGCAGGCTTTCCTGGAAGTGGCGCTGTCTCCACCTCCACAGGCTTGATCTGCAGAAATGTTGTCCCTTTCTAGGGTTGCAAAATGTTTATGAGATTTCCCAGTTGTTACTGAAACCTGAGTCTGGCTACTCACCATTCGGAAGTCAATACCCCAGAGATAAGGTTGGTGGAAAGGGAAATTTGCTTTGTTTGGAGGCCAGCAGCCGGGGGAGAGTGGGGTGATGGTGGTTGTTCACTTTCCTAGCTGTGTCCAACTCTTTGTGGCCCCATGGACTGCAGCACGCCAGGCTTCCCTGTCCCTCAGCGTCTTTCAGAGTTTGCCCAAGTTTGCCCCAGTTTGTGTCCATAAAGTTTGACTCTCCCCACTGACAATCAGCGGACAAAGAGCAAAGGCTTTTTAAAGCGGGGTTTTGGGGTGGGGTGGGGTGTGTAGGTAAAGGGACGGGGCTACATGCAGAAACCGCACAGTCAGCTCTGACAGTCACCCTGCAGGTGGTCATCAGTCATCTGATCCGTGCCGTATCTATCGCTCTGAGTACCGTTAATCTTGAGTTACAGGGTTGGCTTGTTCCATTTCTTTGAGGCCAATTCTTGGAATTGTGGCAGTTATGTCATGGCTATAGTCTGATCCTTGTGCAGTTAACTTCTACCGCCTGGTGGGAGTTTTAGTATCTACAGCACACCTCAAAGGACATGGCTCAGAATATTATTTATAGTCTTCCAGGAGGAGCTGGAAGTCCTTGACTTTACTTAATGATTAAACTGTTACCATTTGGTCTTGTTTGACTGTTTCCCTTTCTTTTCTCACTTCTCTGATTAAATTTTTGGGCTTCCCTGGTGGCTCAGAGGTTAAAGCATCTGCCTCCAATGCGGGAGACCTGGGTTCGATCCCTGGGTCAGGAAGATCCCCTGGAGAAGGAAATGGCAATCCACTCCAGTATTCTTGCCTGGAGAATCCCATGGACGGAGAAGCCTAGTAGGTTACAGTCCACGGGGTCGCAAAGAGTCAGACACGACTGAGCGGTTTCACTTTCACCTTCACCTGATTAAATTTATTCTTTGGCTGAATTTTCTTTTTTACAGGCAAATGGCAGGCAGAGGACATGAAAGAGAAGGACCACAGGATCCTGCTCTATTTTCCAATCAGCGATTCCCACCACTGGTGCCACAGAGTGAACATTTATGTCTCACTACCCCAACCCACCAATTCACGGTGAAAAGTGAAAGTCACTCACTCATGTCTGACTCTTTCTGACCCCATAGACTGTACAGTCCATGGAATTCTTTAGCCACAACACCGGAGTGGGTAGCCTTTCCCTTCTCCAGGGGACCTTCCCAACCCAAGGATGAAACCCAGGTCTCCCACATTGCAGACAGATTCTTTACCAGCTGAGCCACCAGGGAAGCCCAAGAGTACTGGAGTGAGTAGCCTATCCCTTCTCCAGCAGATCTTCCTGACCCAGGAATCAAACAAGGTCTCTTGAATTGCAGGTGGATTCTTTACCAGCTGAGCTACATTCATAGATTGAAGCCAAATTCCAAATGTGATGATGTTTGGAGGAGGAGCCTTAGGAAGTGATAATTAAACTCCACCCTCTTGAGTGGAGAAGGCAATGGCACCCCACTCCAGCACTCTTGCCTGGAAAGTCCCATGGGCAGGGGAGCCTGGTGGGCTGCAGTCCATGGGGTCGCTAGGAGTCAGACACGACTGAGCGACTTGACTTTTACTTTTCACTTTCATGCATTGGAGAAGGAAATGGCAACCCACTCCAGTGTTCTTGCCTGGAGAATCCCAGGGACGGGGGAGCCTGCTGGGCTGCGGTCTTTGGGATCGCACAGAGTCGGACATGACTAAAGCTACTTAGCAGCAGGACCCTTATAAGAGAGGCCCTGGAGAGCTCCCTTATCCCATCTGTGACGGGAGGACACAGTGAGAGATAGCTGTTTAGGAACCAGGCAGTCCTCAGCAGTCTCCTGGTGCCTTGATCTTGGACTTCATAGCTTCCAAAGCCGTGAGAGACGATTTGTTGTTTCTAAGTCCCTCAAACTATGGCATTCTGTTGTAGCAACCGGAACAGACTAAGGCAGTTGTGTCCCCGGGGGCTTTGCTCTCCAGTGCAAGTGCTCGATACCCAGGTATGACTTGTGCTATCATACTGAGTAGCAAGGAGGCAGAACGTTCCTGTCATCATGGAAACTTCTGCTGGACAGTGTGCTCCTGGTTAGATGCACTGCTGCTGAAGCAGCAACGCTGCTGGTGGTGCTGGTAGCCGTGGTCACAGTGATGATACGATTCACCAGTTCCTGGGCACGCAGTACGTGCAGGCACTTTACGTGTGTTATCTTGTGCCAGCCTCACAGACACTCTTACCTAACCCAGATGCATTTACTCTCATTTTTCATACCTTCAGTCTGGGGCCATCCTGACATGCTTACTCTCGTTTTACAAATCCACGGAAGGGTCAAACAAGCCACCCAAGACAGTGCTGCTGGTAGACAAATGCTGTGATTGGGACTGGAGCCCAGTCTCGGCCAGTAGGGTGCCCGTGTTCCTAGCCAGTCCGTTCTTGGTCCTTATACCGCTCCTCAAGCTAGCTTCCAGCAGGGAGTTGAATCTTTACTCCATTATGAAACTAGTGGGGTACCCTTTGAATGATTTCAACCACTGTTAACTTCTCCGTAAAACTTCCACTTATGAAGAGAAGCAAAAGGTGTCTCTTCTCAATGTGCTTGCTGCTATCAGTCAGTCAGGTACGTGTCACACCTGACAAGTGTCCAGTGTTTGCAGGGTGATAGATGCCCCATGGAGCCGTGCAGAGAACCATCAGAACAGTCGCAGATGCTGGCCCAGGTGTGTTCAGTCTTTTGTCAAGAGTAGGGAGACTATTCTAAATGTTAAAAGTGAATGACTGAGGATTGTCTAAGAAAAGTAAAATATTTAACAGGTGTTCGTCAGGAGTTCCTGCAGAAACCACCCACACACCCTGATATTTCAGGGCTAGGACTGAATCCCACTCTACAGATGACTCTTGATTGCGTGACTCAGCTGTCATGGGCTTGAGACTTAAAGTGTAATTTGTCATTGCAGCCCACAGTCATCGAATATTAGGGTTGAAAGAATTCGGAGATAGGGAAGTGGAGGCAAGGAGGAAGAGAAGGGAAAGAGAATAAGCTGGAGCAAAGAGCCTAGTAACAGTGATGACACCCATCAGTTATTGAGTCTGTTACTTAACTGGTAATGGCATCTAGTCTTTCCAACAATCCTGTAAAATAGATTACTTCAGTTTATAGATGGTAAAACTAACTGCAATGTTTTGTTACTGCCACAGGCAGCACTTGCACTGAGATATTTCTGGTTCCAGGAGCATGTTTTTCTCTCTGGAGAACCAGGAGGTGATAGAAAGTGACTCCCAAGGCATAGAGGTCAGTTGGTGGGGAACACAGGAGTGATCCTCATTAGAAACCAGAGTAAAGGGGTAAAGGTTAAGACAGAGACCTCCACTTCTAAGATGAAAGATTTAACCTTCTTACTGAAACAATCTGAAAAGAGGTCAAGTATATAAAAGAATGGCTTTCTAGACACTGGACTTCAGGTAGTGAAGGACAGCGATCCCTGAGAGACGAGAAATAGAAAGGGTGAGCCCACATTTACCTCAGTTTTCTACCTAGAGCGGGTTTCCAGATGGTGCCACAGAGAGAAGGAACTCAGGGGCCCAGTCGATTCCCTGAGAGTTTGAGGAAGCGAAGGTGGGTAGACGCTACAGAGGAATGCCAGAGGGGAGAGAGAATTGCAGAGATCTGCCGAAGGTCCCCATGAACATTCAGCTGAAAGTTTAAACAGATCAAGTTCAGAATAGAAGGGACTTCCTCGGTGATAAGGGACATTGACGGAAAACCTACAGCTAACTTCATGCTTAATGGTGAAAGAAAGATGTTCTTAAGATCAGCAACAAGACAAGGATGTGCGTTCTTACCTGTTTCACCCAACACTGTATTAAATAGATGGTGCCACAGAGAGAAGGAACTCAGGGGCCCAGTCGATTCCCTGAGAGTTTGAGGAAGCGAAGGTGGGTAGACGCTACAGAGGAATGCCAGAGGGGAGAGAGAATTGCAGAGATCTGCCGAAGGTCCCCATGAACATTCAGCTGAAAGTTTAAACAGATCAAGTTCAGAATAGAAGGGACTTCCTCGGTGATAAGGGACATTGACGGAAAACCTACAGCTAACTTCATGCTTAATGGTGAAAGAAAGATGTTCTTAAGATCAGCAACAAGACAAGGATGTGCGTTCTTACCTGTTTCACCCAACACTGTATTAAAGCTTCAGCTGGTGAAACAAGGCAAGAAAAAGGAGCAGGAAGAATCTGGGTTTGAGAGGAAGACGCGAAGCTGCTTTTCTTTGCAGCTGACATGTCTTCTACGTGGACTCTAAACAGAACCTTCAAAAAAGCAACTGGAGCAAACATTATACTTAGCATGTTTGCAGGCTTCAAGCAATGTATAAGAACCAATTTTGTCTCTATACCCTTCTTACATATAGTTTGGAATTGCAATTAAAAAAACAATATAATTTACAACAATATATTTCACAAATGTGAAAGCCTTAGGGTTACATCTGATAAGATGTGAAATTCCTATAATCAAAACTACATGCATGAAAACTACACAACATTACTGATTAAATTAAGGATCCAAATAAATGGAGAGATATACCATGATCATCATTGGGAAGATTTAATTTTGTTAGGATGTGAATTCTCTCAGAATTTATCTGTTTCCAATCTAATTCCAATCAGAATTCAGTTGAAATTTTTGTCAACATCAATAAACTCATTCTAAAATTCATATAAAAGTGCAAAGGACCTATAATCGCCAAAACAACTTTTAAAAAGAAAAACTTGACTGAGTAATATTACTTGATTTCAAGGTTTATTATGGTCTCTTGTAATCAAGACAATGTGCGAAGATAAGCAAGACTGGCAGAAGCATAATGTATCAGTGGAGTAGAGAACCTGGAAATAGACACCCCCAATGACAACTGACTTTTGACAAAGGTACAAAGCCAGCTGAGTGAAGAGAGGATAGTCTTGTCAACAGGGGTGAAATAATTGGAGAGCCAGGAACCAAGGGAAACTCCCTGAGAACTAGGTTATGCAAGGATTTCTTAGATACTGGACCAAAAATATAATCCATAGAAAACCCATGGATACATTGAATTTCATCAAAATGAAAAATGACCCTTTTAAACACACACTGGTAAGAGAATGAAAAAGTCAACACACTGGAAGCCAGTGTTTGCAGTCACAGATCTAATAAAGAACTTATATTCAGATTAAGTTGTTAGTTAGTTAAAGGCACTCAGTCATGTCCGACTCTGTGACCCCATGGGCTATACAGTCAATGAAATTATCCAGGCCAGAATACTGGAGTGGGTAGCCTTTCCCTTCTCCAGGGTCTCTTCCCAATGTGGGGATTGAACCCAGGTCTTCTACATTGTAAGCAGATTCTTTACCAGCTGAGCCACAAGGGAAGCCCTCAGATTATATAAAGAGCTCTCAAAACTCACTGATGAGAAATCAAATAACTCAATTTTTAAAACAGGCAGAAGATTTGAAAAGATATTTACCAAGGAAGGATACTTAATTGTATGGCAAGGAAGCACATGAAAAGATGCTTAGCATCATCAGTCAATATGAAAATGCAAGTTAAAACCAAATTTTTATATCATTGCATGTCTATGGCTAAAATTAAACAGACTAACCAAGCTCCTTGGAAGGAAAGCTATGATCAACCTGAAAGTGAAAGTGAAAGCCACTCAGTCGTGTCTGACACTTTGCGACCCCATGGACTGAATAGTCCATGGAATTCTCCAGGCCAGAATCCTGGAGTGGGTAGCCTGTCCCTTCTCCAGCAGATCTTCTGACCCAGGAATCGAACCAGGTCTCCCACATTGCAGGCAGATTCTCTACCAACTGAGCTATGAGGGAAGATCAACCTCTTGAAAAGCAAAGACATTACTTTGCCAACAAAGGTCCATCTAGTCAAAGCTATGGTTTTCCAGTAGTCATGTATGGATGTGGGAGTTGGATTATAAAGAAAGCTGAGGGCCAAAGAATTGATGCTTTCGAACTGTGATGTTGGAGAAGAGTCCAAGGGAGTCCAAGGGAGATCCAACCTGGAAGATCTCCGCAAGGAGATCCAACCAGTCCATCCTAAAGCAAATCAGTCCTGAATATTCACTGGAAGGACTGATGCTGAAGTTAAAGCTCCAATACTTTGGCCACCTGATGCGAAGAGCTGACTAGTTTGAAAAGACTCTGGTGCTGGGAAAGATTGAAGGTGGGAGAAGAAAGGGATGACAGAGGATGAGATGGTTGGGCAGCATCACTGACTCAATGGACATGAGTTTGAGCAAGCTCCAAGAGTTGTTGATGGACAGGGAAGTCTGGTGTGCAGCAGTTCATAGGGTCACAAAGAATCGGACACAACTGAGCAACTGAACTGACTGAACCAAGCAAAGAGTTGATGGGTGTGTGGAGAAGCTGAAACTCTGACACACTATTGGAGGGAGTGTCAAGTGGCATGATCACTTCGGGAAAGAATTTGAGTTTTTTAAAATGGAAAAATATGCATACTCTATGATTGAACTATTTTTATCTATTTACCCGAGAGAAAGGAATGCACATTCATAAAAAGACTTGCTCCTGAATGTTCATAGCAGCCGTAGCTACTATAGCCCCAAGTAGAAACATCACAAAAGCCCCAAGTATCTACAGGTGCAGGAATAAACAACCATGAGATATTGCTCATTAACAGACAGGAATGAACCATAGGTACATACTATAACACGCGTGAAGCTCAGGGTATGCTGAGCGAAAGAAGCCAGACCAAAAACATACTGGATGGCTTCACTTTCATAAAAAATTCTATAAGATGCAAATTAGTCTATAGTACAACATAGATTAGTGATTGCAAAGGGACGGGAGAGGGAAGGAGTGACTTGGGGAGAGATTACAAAGGGCATTTAATTGTGGTGATGGATTTAAGGGTATGCATATGTCTACGCTTTCAGATATGGTCTTCAAATACGTGCAGTTTATCGTGTGTGTCTTGTAACTACTAAAATGGTTTTTTAAAAAAGAATTGGGATGGTCAATAGGTTTTTCCTTTTTATTTATTTTTTGTTAAATGAAGAGAGATTTTTTTCTCTTGCGATGCTGCGTATGGCATGCAGGATCTCAGTTCTCCAGCTGCAGCCCCCGCAGTGGACGCGCAGAGGCTCAACCACTGGGCCATGAGCAGAGAGGCCCTTGGCCAACACAGTTCAGACTAGACTGCCACTTCTGATCCTGAGGATGCTGTCATTTTAAAAGAATAGTCACTGCCATCTCTATTAATACAGGCCTCATACCATGCTTCCCTGGTGGCTCAGACGGTTCAGGAATCTGCCTGTGATGCAGGAGACCTGGGTTTGATCCTTGGGTCGGGAAGATCTCCTGGAGAAGAGAAGGGCTACTCACTCCAGTATTCTTGCCCGGAGAATCCCAAGGACAGAGGAACTTGGTGGAGTCATAAAGAGATCCATGGGGGTCGCGAGGAGTCGGACACAGCTGAGCGACTAACATTTCACTTTCATCCTCTGCCAGGCATGGTTTTAAATGCTTTACATGCATTTATTTATCTAATCCTCATAACCATCACATCCATCACATAGGTCGTTTGGTCCCTGTTTTATCCATAAGGAAACTGAGTCACCACAAGCTTAAGTACCTAATCCAAGGTTTCCAAACTGTAAGTGGAACTGGAATTTAACCCTTGGCTGTCCTGCATCCATTTCCACTCTCTTAACCTGGGGCCAGAACTAGGGTGGAGCCTGGAAAGATGTCCTTTTTAAGAATTTATTCTATTTTTGAATTTTATTTATTTGTTAGTGGCTGTGTTGGAGAATCCCAGAAGCCCTGGTGGGCTTCCGTCTATGGGGTCGCACAGAGTCGGACACGACTGAAGCGACTTAGCAGTCTGAGCGACTAACATTTCACTTTCATCCTCTGCCAGGCATGGTTTTAAATGCTTCACATGCATTTATTTATCTAATCCTCATAACCATCACATCCATCACATAGGTCGTTTGGTCCCTGTTTTATCCATAAGGAAACTGAGTCACCACAAGCTTAAGTACCTAATCCAAGGTTTCCAAACTGTAAGTGGAACTGGAATTTAACCCTTGGCTGTCCTGCATCCATTTCCACTCTCTTAACCTGGGGCCAGAACTAGGGTGGAGCCTGGAAAGATGTCCTTTTTAAGAATTTATTCTATTTTTGAATTTTATTTATTTGTTAGTGGCTGTGTTGGAGAATCCCAGAAGCCCTGGTGGGCTTCCATCTGTGGGGTCGCACAGAGTCGGACACGACTGAAGCGACTTAGCAGCAGCAGCAGCAGCAGCGGTGCTAACTCTCGGTTGCTACTTAGGCTTTTCTTGAGTCACAGTGAGCGGAGGCTGCTCTGCTCGCCGTGCGGGCTTCTCACCGTGCGGGCTCTCTCGGCAGAGCGTGGGCTCCAGGCTGCGTGGCTTCGGCGGCTGCACCACGTGGGCTCGTTAGCTGTGGCTTCCAGGCTCCAGAGTGCGGAATCAGCAGCTGTGGTGTGTGGGCTTATTTGCTCCTTGGCTTGTGGGATCTTCCCGGAGCCAGGATTGAACCCGTGTCTCCTGTGTTGGCAGTCAGATTCTTCACCACTGAGCCTCCAGGGAAGCCCCGTTATATCCTTGGATGAAGTTGGAGCAGGAAGGATCAACTCACCTCGTGAATACTGTTCTCAGCTTTAGTCTCCACTTCTTTCCCTGACTTTATTGAGGTTCAGTTCAGTTCAGTTCAGTCGCTCAGTCGTGTCCGACTCTTTGTGACCCCATGAATCACAGCACGCCAGGCCTCCCTGTCCATCACCAACTCCTGGAGTTCACTCAGACTCACGCCCATCAAGTCAGTGATGCCATCCAGCCATCTCATCTTCACCTCCTGCCCCCAATCCCTCCCAGCATCAGGGTCTTTTCCAATGAGTCAACTCTTCGCATGAGGTGCCAAAGTACCGGAGCTTCAGCTTCAGCATCATTCCTTCCAAAGAAATCCAGGGCCGATCTCCTTCAAAATGGACTGGTTGGCTCTCCTTGCAGTCCAAGGGACTCTCAAGAGTCTTCTCCAACACCACAATTCAAAAGCATCAATTCTTCGGGGCTCAGCCTTCTTTACAGTCCAATTCCCACATCCATACATGACCACTGGAAAAACCATACCCTTGACTAGATGAACCTTAGTCGGCAAAGTAGTATCTCTGCTTTTGAATATACTATCTAAGTTGGTCATAACTTTTCTTCGAAAGAGTAAGCGTGTTTTGATTTCATGGCTGCAGTCACCATCTGCAGTGATTTTGGAGCCCAGAAAAATAAAGTCTGACACTGTTTCCACTGTTTCCCCATCTATTTCCCATGAAGTGATGAGAGTGGATGCCATGATCTTCGTTTTCTGAATGTTGAGCTTTAAGCCAACTTCTTCACTCTCCTCTCTCACTTTCATCAAGAGGCTCTTTACTTCCTCTTCACTTTCTGCCATAAGGGTGGTGTCATCTGCATATCTGAGGTGATTGATATTTCTCCTGGCAATCTTGACTCTGGCTTGTGTTTCTTCCAGTCCAGCATTTCTCATGATGTATTCTGCATATAAGTTAAATAAGCAGGGTGACAGTATGCAACCTTGACGTACTCCTTTTCCTCTTTGGAACCAGTCTGTTGTTCCATATCCAGTTCTAACTATTGCTTCCTGACCTGCATACAGATTTCTTAAGAGCCAGGTCAGGTGGTCTGGTATTCCCATCTCTCTCAGAATTTTCCACAGTTTATTGTGATCCACACAGTCAAAGGCTTTGGCATAATCAATCCAGCAGAAATAGATGTTTTTCTGGAACTCTCTTGATTTTTCCATGATCCAACGGATGTTGGCAATTTGATCTCTGGATCCTCTGCCTTTTCTAAAACTGGCCTGAACATCTGGAAGTTCACGGCTCACATATTGCTGAAGCCTGGCTTGGAGAATTTTGAGCATTTCTTACTAGCATGTGAGATGAGTGCAATTGTGCGGTAGTTTGAGCATTCTTTGGCATTGCCTTTCTTTGGGATTGGAATAAAAACTGACTTTTCCAGTCTTGTGGCCACTGCTGAGTTTTCTGAAAATAAAAATTGTATATATTGAGGTTGTACAATGTGATTTCTGAAAGATGTGCAGTGTGATGACTTAATATCTGCAGACACTATGGAGACCATACCAGCTGCAGGTGTGGGCATCAGTACTATCTATACACACCACACACACGCCACAATCAAGCTGATGGCACCTCCTTCCTCTCCTATAACGACCATCTTTTTTTGTGTGTGATCAGAACACTTAAGGTCTACTCTTTTAGCCAACTTCAAATGTTTAGTCTTGAGGAAAGGATTGAACAGTTGAGAAAACCTTCATTCTTAAGGAACAAGTGGACATTTGTAAAGAGGTGCGGCTACACATTGGGTTTTCTTTGATTTTAGAAAGTCTCCATTCCGTTTCATCTCTTACTGAAAATCTTTCCTTACTCCAGCCCGTCTTCCCTCCGTCTCGCTCAGGGCTCAGCACTCACTGCCGTGCTGGTCAGTATCACAGCATTTAGTCCCCAAGGTTGGGATGAGTGTTCTTGCTTCTTTCTGTAGTCTGAGACCTCTTAGAAAGATGATAGTTAAGCTTGCATGACCTCATAGTCAGTCACTATTCTAAGTATTTTTGCATGGTGATTGGATGGCATCATCGATTCAATAGACATGAACTTGGGCAAACTCTGGGAGACAGTGAGGTGCAGGGAGGCCTAGCGTGCTGCAGTCCACGGGGTTGCAACGTGCAGAATGCGACTTAGCAACTGAGCAGCAACAATGACGCTTATGATGTTCGCCCGACTGAGACACGTAGATGCTTACCATCTCTCTAGTTTGCAGACAAGAAAAGTTAGCTCATATCACAGAGTAGGAAGGTGAGCAAGACCTTGCCTTCTGGCTCCAGAGTTGGATTCCTAATTATCGCTGTAACATGTGTCTTCCTTCACATATATTCTCAGAGCTCTGGGTGTAGTAGTCTTACAGTGGGTGCTTACTGAACTGACCGCATCACAGGTCACCATGAGAGTGAGCCTAGCAGTGTCTGTTGGTGTCTAAAATATGACAAGGCTTCCCAGGTGGCCAGGGGTAAAGAATCTGCCTGCCAATGCAGGAAACACGGGTTCAATCCCTGGGCCAGGAAGATCCCCTGGAGAAGGAAATGTCAACCCCCTCCAGTGTTCCTGCCTGGAGAATCCCACGGACTGAAGAATGTGGTGGGCTACAGTCCATGGGGTAGCAAAAGAGGCGAACATGGCTTAGTGACTAAAGAACAGCAGCAAAATACGACACCAGATCCTTTCAGTTGCAGAGAACACAGGACTGCAGGAATGGAAAGATAGGAGGAGCACGAAAATTAAACACTGATGAGCACTGAACATGGGGTCTCTGGGCAGAGGCTTTCATTTTGGTGTTTGTACCATCCCTCTGGCTTTCCCCTTCCTCCGACTGAGGTCTCAACTGCTGAGAATAACTCATGCTTTATTAAAAACCCATCCTGTACACGCTGGCCCCGGCAGTGGTTCTCTCATTATATCCTGGCTTCTTTTTAATCATATTCTGGGTAGATGAGTAAAATCCCTCACTCGGGCCAAAGGTTGGCCCTCCTCTAATGGTTTCCGGGATGTGTGAACGATCAGCAGCTTGTGAGGGGCAGCTCACTCACTCTTTGTTCTTTTGTGATTGGAATCCATCAGTGAGACACTATTAAGGAGCCCCCTGCAAACTAAAAATTCTCGATAGAAAATGAGCCTTTCCCTGGGGAAACAGTCTACAACTTTAGTGCTGCTTCTCGTATTATAATGACCCAGCTTTGGCTTCAAGCGGCCATCAGCTGCGTTATTCAGAGGCAGTTTACAAAAGGGTTTTGATCTCTGGCTTCCAGTTCTCAAAACCAAGGGAACCCTGAGTAGCATGAAGTTGACTTGGAGGTGGGCTGATTTGAGACTGTCCCTCTCTCTGCTCAGGATACAGATCTGTCCGGGTGGAGCTGCTTGTTCTCATTACACAGGACCTCAGAGCGGCCTCTGCCTGTCTTATCACGTGCTCACTGCCTCCTGTCTCCCCCGTGCTGAAGCATCTGGTACCCTAACCTGCCTTGAAGCTCTTTGTAACGCAGATTCATTGTAAATGTCTCAGCCACAGCAAAGAGGCAGAGAAACCAAAAACAGACAACAAACCAAATGCCAATCAAAGAGGGAAAACAGCAGAAATACTTGAGGGTCTGGTCTGACCCAAACAGGTTTTACTGTATGTTTCCCATCATGCAGTCTGATGCCTCAGACCGCGTGATTCAGACCAGCGTCATGGTGAGATGATCGGGGACGCAGGTGTTCCAATGCAGAGTTTCTGTAGTTTGCTTCCGTTCACTAGAATTGAGGCTGCCTAAGCCCCAAAGAGGAGGATCGTTTTGAAAGTGAAAGTGAAGCCACTCAGTCGTATCCCTACCAGGCTCCTCTGTCCATGGCACTTTCCAGGCAAGAGTACTGGAGTGGATTGCCATTTCCTTCTCCAGGGGATCTTCCCAACCCAGGGAGCAAACCTGGGTCTCTCACATTGCAGGTGGAGGCTTTACTGTCTGAGCCATTTAGCATTTCTATAAACATCTCCTTTGAGATTCTCGGGCAACCCTACTTGTATAGCACAGTTTAAAACCTGCTTGTTTACTTCAGCTGGGGAATTTTCTTCCTGATTTAAGGATTCATTTTATTTAAGGCTTGTGCCTGAACTTAACTAAGATGTCTGTGTTCCAGCTATTAAAGCAGAAAATGCAACCATGCAAATAGCTGAAACCCAACTAGGCGTTTGTGACGGTATTCAACTCTCTCAGTGAGCCACCAGTAACTGGGAAAGAGAAGCTGGGAGAGAGGCACCAAAGGACCCTGGTTACAGTCCCTTTGCAGTTCAGTTCAGTTCAGTTCAGGTGCTCAGTGGTGTCCAGCTCTCTGTGACCCTGTGGACCGCAGCACGCCAGGCCTCCCTGTCCATCACCAGCTCCGCAGAGTGAGGTGCCATTTCCTTCCTCTGCACTGGGGAGCCGGGGGTCTCCCGGAACCCACCAAGCTGTCTCTGCTTTTGACAGAGCCCTGTCAGAGGGAGGGGTCTGCTCTCAGGAGCCAGGAAATGCCTCCTGTTACAGTCAGAGGAGACAGACTTGAGACTTCCCCAGGACCCTGCACCTGCTCAGCTGCGGCCCCCCCGCCTCCTCTCCCATCCTTTTCCCTCCTCTTCCAGTCTTCCCTCTTCCTGTCTCTCCTTGCTGCTGGCTCCCTTCTCTTTCTCATCCTCTTCCCATCTCCTTCTTCCTTCTCCCTCTCCTCCAGATTCCATTCATTCCATACACATTTATTAAGCACCTACTATGTGCCTGGACCTCTTTAAGCACTGAGGATGCAGTTAGCAAATAAAAGTCTGCTGTTGTGGAGGTGATATTGGAGTCAGGGGTTCGGATAATACGCAACAAACATGTCAGTATATGATTGCATGTTGGGGACCACAAAGAATGAAGAAGTCATTGAAAGAGCATGATGAAGGGATTGGGTGATGGGCTGCTCTCTTCTGCTGGTGCTTGGATGAGGCATCTTGGAGGAAGTGGGATTTGTGTATCATAGGAGGTGCAGCGGCAGCCCTTGTCTATCTCTGGGAAAGCAGTTGCGATGATCAAGACGGCCTCCATGCGTTACCTCATGTCCCCGGGAGAGCAGTCACTCTCGGTTGAGAACCACTCTTCTGAGGCTGAGCTGCAGATGGCAGGGCAGCCCCTGTGTCATCCCTGCCTGCCTCCCGCCTCCACCGCTTGGCCACGTGGGTGTCAGACCACTGTGATCACGAAGAGCCCGCTTTTGTGAGGGAGGCTAAAGCAGTGTGTGCTGCACTCAGGCCTGCACCTTTTCTTTATGGCTGTGTCCCAGTACACATTCTTATGCTTCTATTAATTTATCTTTTACCTGGAGTTTAGCTGTTTCACATGCGTTAGTCTCTGCTGGACGACAGAGTGAAGCAGCACTGGGCGCACACCAGGCCCTCCTTCGTGGGCCTCCCTCTCACCGCGCCTGCTGGGTCGCCACGGAGCACCGGGCTGGGCTCCCCGTGTTATCCAGCAGCTTCCCGCTGGCTGTCTGTTTTGCACATGGTCGTGTAAAGGCCTGATGCTAAAGCTGAAACTCCAATACTTTGGCCATCTGATGCAAAGAACTGACTCCTTTGAAAAGACCCTGATGCTGGGAAAGATTGAAGGCGGGCAGAGAAGGGGACAACAGAGGATGAGATGATTGGATGGCATCACCGACTCAATGGACATGAGTTTGAGTAAACTCCGGGAGTTGGTGATGGACAGGGAGGCCTGGTATGCTGCCGTCCGTGGGGTCACAAAGAGTCGGACACAACTGAGCAACTGGACTGAACTGAACTGAACTGTGTGTCTATGTCAGTGCTTTTGACCGAAAAAAAGATGGGTATAATGACATCCCGGGTCTTTGCTCCTCCATGCCTTGGTTCTATGGCTTCCCAGGTGGCTCAGTGGTAAAGAGAATCCGTCTGTCAATGCAGGAAACACAGGTTTGGTCTCTGGGTTGGGAAGATCCCCTGGAAAAGGAATGGCAATCCACTCCAGTATTCTTTCTTGGGATATCCCATGGACAGAGGAGCCTGGCAGACTACAGTCCAGAGGGTTGCAAGAGTTGGACATGACTAAACAACTAAACAACAGCAATGGCCACAGTGTGGTGTTAGAAATGCCCAACATCCAGTAGAGCTCACGCCCCGATGAGGACCTTCTCTGTCCAGCTGACAGCACCGCACGTAAGGCAGCGTTGCAGGTGCCCGCAAGGGCAGCCAGAGAGAGACCACCCTGCACACAGATGTCCGCGTGGATCACATGAATCACATCAGTGGCCCGGAGCTGCTTCTCACATGTGTAATTTATTAATCCTTCATTAATTCCATTAGCAGCTTAACTTGCACACGGCGGTGCATTTCTCTGTCCTCCATCTCTGGGAAGCACAGGCTCTCCCTTTCACATCAGGATTTGCAGCAGAAGGTTCAGCTCCCTGCTCACTGCATGGCCCCTGCCTTCCCCGCTCAGCAGTCATGGAATGTGATCTCCTGGTCCCATTGGAGGGACTGAGTACAGATCCTCTAAGCTGCCTTGAACCTTTAAGAATAATACCAAATTATACCTAGTCTGTAAATAGGAAATGAGAGTCCCCCCCTTTTCTTCAGTGGCTTTCTGCAGATTTTAATATACAAGTGAGTGATTTATAGCACTGGTGACAAAGCTGCAACACAGCTTGAAATTTCTTAGAGCGGCTGTAACACCACATCTATCTTAATGAAAAATGTCTACGAAATCATTTTCTGCCAAAGAACATCTTCCCAGATTCTATTAAGAAC
Source organism: Aepyceros melampus (assembly GCA_006408695.1). Classification (NCBI taxonomy): domain Eukaryota; kingdom Metazoa; phylum Chordata; class Mammalia; order Artiodactyla; family Bovidae; genus Aepyceros; species Aepyceros melampus. The sequence goes on along the minus strand of SJXQ01000759.1, from coordinate 45,051 downwards.
TTGCTATCTACACGAACACCACGTATTCCTGAAACATACTGCTTTAGAGTGGCCCTGGGGTGGGGCCCACAGGTAGCCCTTGGGGTGACTAAAACCCCAGTCAGTCGCCCTCAGTTAAGATGTTGGTGGGCAGAGGAGATGGTGGGAAAGCGTCTTCTTTTGTGAAAGAGTAACTTCGTCAGCATATTCCCGGATCTGGCAGTTGGATGGATTTAGAACCGGTCGTGCTTTTTGTTCTTGTCACATTCACCTAGGAGCTATCAACTTCCTGCTGTTCCCAATTTTTAAAAGAATATAATAGCCCCACCTGCCTATTATCACTGTATTCTATTTGCAGTTATCTCTGCTTCGAGGAAAGGGAAGAAGTTTCACCTTGGTTTGCACCCTCGTTCAACAAAATCTTTTGCACTGGCCAGAGGTGGTTATTTTCTCTTAAACAGAAGCTGCTCTTCAAGTGGTGGTGTGTTTAGCTGCTAAGTCGGTTCTTTGAGACCCCAGGAACTCTAGCCCACCAGGCTTTTCTGTCCATGGAATTTCTCAGGCAAGATAGTGGAACAGGTTGCCATTTCCTCCTCCAGATGCTCTTCCTGATCCAGGGATCACACTCGCATCTCCTGCTTGGCCGGTGGATTCTTTACCACTGAGCCACCAGGGAAGCCCTCTTTAAGTGTAGACACAGTAAGTCACAAACATTTTTTCCCTGGAGAAAGTTGCTATGAGTTTAACTATATATATATAAATAATTATAATAACTGAGTTTTGATTTGGGGCAAATAGGATCATGACATTCTTCACAATTGTGTTCATCTTAACTATGAAATTTTGGAAGTTCTTGCTGTCTAAGAGATTCAGAGTTTTTTCTGTTTTTGTTTTTGTTTTGGTTTTTGTTTTGGTTTGGATAGTTGGAAGAATGTATCTCTTTCTCTATGTCTATCTCCAATCCTGTGCCTGTGTGTTAAGAGTTGTCACTGAGTGTCATTAATTAGAGTTTATAGAACTTATGGACTTCCCTAGTGGCTCAGGGGTAAAGAATACACCTGCCAAGCATGGAACTCAGGTTCAATCCCTGGGTCAGAAAGATCCCTGGGAGAAGAAAATGGCAACCCACTCCAGTATTCTTGCCTGGAGAATCCATGGACAGAGGAGCCTGGAGAGCTACAGACCATGGTGCTGCAAAGATTTGGACAAGACCGAGCGGCTAAACAATAACAACTGGAATTCAGAGTCAGCATCAAGATGGAGAGCAAGCGTGTTCAGTGTCAAGATGGAGAGCGAGCACGTGTGGTGTCTGCCTGTTCAGCTGCTTTAGTCGTGTCCAGCTCTTTGTGACCCCATGGACTGTAGCCCACCAGGCCGCTCTGTTCATGGGATTCTCCAGGCAGGAACACTGGAGAGGACCACCATGCCCTCCCCCAGGGGATTCTTCTCAGCCCAGAAATAGAACCCTCGTCTCCTGTGTCTTCTGCATCGCAGGCGGATTTTTTATCACTGAAGCACCAGGGAATCCCAGTAAGTGTTGGGACGTGCCATATTTGATCTTATTTGTACCACATTACAACCTCAGGGAGGAGGTCTTATCACCCTCATTCAACAGTGTATAAAGGCACTTCCCTGGCAGTTTAGTGAGCAAGACTCTGAACTTCCAATGCAGGGGACTCAGGTTCAATTCCTCGTTGGGGAACAAAGATCCCACTGCTGTATGATAAGGCCAAAAAAATGGATAAAACTGTGGTTCAGTGAAATTAAATATTGTGTGAAATTAAATATTAAATTAAGTGTTTAACACTTAGCTGGAAATTAAACTTAGGTTGGTCTGGCTTCATAGTCCATGGTCTTTCTCTTTACCACCCCGTTAGTGTCAGGTTTTAGGATAGGGGTCCTGAAATCAGTCTGTCTGCCTCTGTGGCTGTGGTCACAGTTCTCTTGACAACCAAAGATTCTCTGTCTCCTTCCCATAGAAGCACTTAAATGCATTTATGTATAAAATTAAATCAGAGATATAGTCAAGCGCCTGCTTGTTGTGAATGGCCCCAAAGTCAAGGAAATAAAACTACCTCATCCTGGACTTGTGGTCTGTAAATTAAAAATTAATGTCATTCATTTGACTCATTGGATTTTTGCTAGAATCTTCCCTGGGAGGCAGGCTTAGTGGGTAGTATTGTTCCTGGTTCTCTAGAAAGGAAGGCTGAATTCTGCTTCTGTGACTTGCTCCAGAGGCTGTAAATCACACTTGCTCCTCCCAGTGAAATGACACTGCCTTTTAGTAGGAGGATAGTTAGGGTTCTCAAGGCCCCAGGTCCCTGAAACACACCTTCAAGTTCATTCGGAAACACGTGCCTTTCGTCTCGTCTCAGCGTAGGGTGTATTTTTTAGTGCTGCGTTTGAGTCCAGCGTGAGGCACTGAGGCGGCGGCTTGCCGGCAACTGTGACAACTAGACAGTGGGGCCAGCGACACTGGCCCCTCCCTGGACAGGCTGGGTGACCGAGCTCGCTGGCAGAGCCCGGGCGCAGATGGCAATGTGGGTGCCAGTTCTGGAAAGTTCTTCGTCGGGTTTACAATGCTTGGGCAGTGTGCCCCAGTTCAGGACAAAGAAACCACACAATTCTCTATGCATGCATTCATACACATATTGTATATATGAACAGTTAGGGTTTTATGAATATAAAGTACTCCCTACTGCTTCTGTGTTTTACATTGTGTCATGAATATTTCCGATGTCATTAAGTATTGTATGAAAATGTGATTTTTATTGGCTGCACTCATAATGTTCCCTTAAACAGATGCACCATCTTTTGTTTTCTTCTGCATTGTTAGGTATTTTGACCATTTCCAATTTTTTTAAGTTCTTTAACATGTTGGGTACACTTAAAATTAGTTCTTAAGGACAAATTTCAGGAAATTTAGAAAAAAGATGAGAAGGACACATTAAATACAGAAGATTAACAAGATTGCAAACATGTAGAGCTATAAGGCCCTTTCCACAGTCAGGACTCAACATATTCCTCCCACTCCACAGAATTTCCTTTAGAAAATAATCTCCCTCACCCCCCAGCTCCAGGCAGCCACAGATCTGCTTTCTAGGTTTCACTCCAGTTTTGCCTTTTCTAGAAGTGCTTTGTAGGTGATTTTAATTAATCGCTTAATCTCTTGGCCACACTGTGTGGCACGTGGGATCTTAGTTCCCTGACCAGGTGTCGAGCTTGAGGCCCCTGTGTTGGAAGCATGGAGTTCAAACCACCCGACCGCCAGAGAAGCCACCCTGGAATCTGTGATGAGTGGAACCCTACAGCCTGCAGTCCTTTACATCAGGCGGTTTTCACGTGGTGTCGTGGTTCTGAAACTGGCTGCTGGTGTGTGAATGAGTGGTTAGCGCCTTGTCTTGGTGGGTAGTGCTCTGTGGAGTGGCTCCCTCTCACTTTGTTCATCCATTTCCCTGTTGATGGATATTTGGATTGTGTTTTGTTTATGGTGATTATGAATTCTCTTTGGGAATGTGTAGCTTATTTGTCTTGGGTAAATGCCTAGAAATCACTGGATGTTGTGGATAGTTTCTCTATGAGAAACTGCCAAGCTGTTCCCCAACATAACTGTAAAATTATTGTTGCTGTTGTTTAGCTGCTAAGTCTTGTCCCACTCTTTTGCTAAGCCGTGGATTAGAGATCCAACCCAGCCCTCTTGCCTCTGCTTCTCCACAGGCAGATTCTTTGCCGCTGAGCTGCCTGGGAAGCCATTTAGTCTCTATTATCGCTCTTCTTTTAAGAAATTATTTTCCCTATCCTAGGTTCTTTGCATTTCCATATGAATTTTAAAATTGGCTTATTTGTTTATATGGGATTCCCTGGTGGCTCAGACGGTAAAAGCATCTGCCCGCAATGTCGGAAACCCGGGTTTGATCCCTGGATCGGGAAAATCCCCTGGAGAAGGAAATGGCAAACCACTCCAGTATTCTTGCCTGGGAAGTCCCAAGGACAGAGGAACCTGGTGGGCTACAGTCCCTGGGGTCACAAAGAGTCGGACACGACTGAGTGACTTCAGCTCACTATTCGTTTATATAAAAGCACCCACAATAAGTGTGACTGGGAATACAATGAATGTGTGTATCAGTTGGACGATAACTGACATCTTAACAGTAGCGAGTCTTCCGGTCCAAGCACATGGCACACGCTTCTGGTTATTCGGTCATTTTCACGTTCAGTCACTCCATCGTGTCCTTCTCCCTTGTGACCCCATGGACTTATCCTGCCAGACTCCTCTGTCCATGGGATTTCCCAGGCCAGAATACTGGAGTGGGTTGCCATTTCCTCCTTTTTTAGGGGATCTTCCAGACACAGAGATCAAACCCATGTCTCCTGTGTTGCTGGCATTGGCAGTTGGATTCTTTACCACTATGCCAACTGGCAAACCCTATTTAGGCCTTCTTTAATTTATCTTAGCAATGTTTTATTCTTAAATTTATTCCAAAGTATTTAATAATTTGGATTATATTTTAAGTAGAGATTTCAGTTTCCATTTCTTCAGTGCTACTGCTACTACTGCTGCTGCTAAGTCACTTCAGTCATGTCCGACTCTGTGCGACCCTATAGACAGCAGCCCACCAGGCTCCCCCATCCCTGGGATTCTCCAGGCAAGAACACTGGAGTGGGTTGCCATTTCCTTCTCCAATGCATGAAAGTGAAAAGGGAAAGTGAAGTCGCTCAGTCATGTCTGACCCTCAGCGACGCCATGGACTGCAGCCTTCCAGGCTCCTCCATCCATGGGTTTTCCAGGCAGGAGTACCGGAGTTGGGTGCCATTGCCTTCTCTGTCTTCAGTGTTAGTATCTAGAAATCTAAATGACTTTTGTGCATTGATGTTGAATCTTTATAAACTCAATTATCACTTCTGGTGGCTATTTTTTGTAGTCCCCCTAGGATTTTCTGCCATGTTGTCTAACAATAAATAGGGTTTTACTTCTTCCTTTCCAACTCATACACATTTTGGTTTTGTTATATTAGAAAGGCAAGAACCTCCAGTGTGATGTTGGCTAGGAGAGGCAAGAGCAGACATCCCTGCCTTGTTCTTAATGTTGAGAATTAAGGTCTAATCTTTCAATATTTCAGTATGTTGTTGGCTAAGATTAAGGGCAGGAGGAGAAGAGGCAACAGAGGATGAGATGGTTGGATGGCAACATTGACTCAATGGACATGAGTCTGAGCAAACTCCTGGAGACAGTAAAGGACAGAGAAATCCGGTATGCTGCAGCTCATGGGGTCGCAGAGTCAGACGTGACTGAGTGACTGAGCAACAACAAGCAGGTGTAACACAGGTGCCTTTCCATCAGGCTGAAAGGGTCTTCTCGCAAGCTTGTTGAGAGCTTTTATCATGAGTAGCAGACGTGGCATTTTATTAAATGCTTCAGTTTTTTTCTCATCTTTAGCCTGCTAACATATTGACTTGCATCAGTTGCTTTTCAAAAATTAAGTCAACCTGTATTATTGGGATGAACCCACTTTACTTACACATTGTTAGATTCAGTTTTCAAAGATTTTAAAGGAGTTTGGCACTCATATACATGAGATACATATGTACATAGTCCATTTTCTTTTTAAAAATAGTGTCTTTTTTAGTTCTGCTAACTGAATAATGCTGCTTTTCTAAAATGTCTTGGAATGTATCATCTTGTTTTACATTTTTTTAAAAAGAATGTATAGAATTCACCAGTGAAGCCATCTGGCATGGAGTTTTCCCTGTGGAAAGATTTTTAAACTATGGATTCAACTCTTTAATAGATATAGGACTATTAGGTTACCACTTTCTTCTAGAGTAATGCCTGTTTGTGTCTTTCAAGGAACCCGTCCATTTTGTCTGACTTATCAAATTTAACAGCATAATATTATTTAGAACACTTCCTTACTATACATTTATTTGGTTAGGAACTGTAGCAATGCCACCTGCTTATTCCTGTGGATACTGTGAATTTTATTTTTCTGGTTGCTGGAGTTTATTTTATCATATTCCTTTAAATAGTGTTGAATTTTTGTTCTGAAAGTGAAAAGTGCTCAGTCGTGTCAGACTCTGTGTGACCTCATGGACTGTACAGTCCATGGAATTCTCCAGGCCAGAATACTGGCATGGGTAGCCGCTCCCTTCCCCAGGGGATCGTCCCACCCCAAGGATTGAACCCAGGTCTCTTGGATTGCAGGAGGATTCTTTACCAGCTGAACCACCAGGGAAGCTCATTTTTGTTCTGAAACACTATTAAGTTTCTTGGAATTACTTGAATCCTTTTGAGACTTAGAGTATTGTTTAGTCAGAACCAGAGCATCACTTTCTCCTTGGAAGGAAAGCTATGACAAACCTAGATAGTGTATTAAGAAGCAGAGGCATTACTTTTCTGACAAAGGTCCATCTAGTCCAAGCTGCGGAGAAGGCAATGGCACCCCACTCCAGTACTCTTGCCTGGAGAATCCCATGGATGGAGGAGCCTGGTGGGCTGCAGTCCATGGGGTCGCGAAGAGTCAGATACGACTGAGCGACTTCACTTTCCCTTTTCCCTTTCATGCACTGGAGAAGGAAAGGGCAGCCCACTCCAGTGTTCTTGCCTGGAGAGTCCCAGGGACGGGGGAGCCTGGTGGGCTGCCGTCTCTGGGGTCGCACAGAGTCGGTCACGACTGAAGCGACGCAGCAGCAACAGCAGCAGCAGCCGTCCAAGCTGTGGTTTTCCCAGTAGTCATGTACAGATGTGAGAGCTGGACCATAAAGAAGACTGGGCCCTGAAGAACAGACGCTTTCAAACCGTGGTGCTGGAGAAAACTCTTGAGTCCTTGGACAGCAAGGAGATCAAACCACTCCATCCTAAAGGAGATCAGTCCTGAATATACCTTGGGAGGACTGATGCTGAAATTGAAGCTCCAATACTTTGTCCACCTGATGCAAAGAGTTGACTCATTGGAAATGATCCTGATGCTGGAAAAGATTGAAGGCAGGAGGAGAAGGGGGCAGCAGAAGAACGAGATGGTTAGATAGCATCACTGACTTAATGAACACGATTCGAGCATTTTCCCATATATTTTGCTGGGGCAGAGGTCCTAATTATTGACTTTCTCTTTATGAAATGGAAGAAATACATGCTCTTTTGGCCTGTAGGCTTATGGGTGATTATTTATTTATTTTTAGTATTTATTTGCTTATTCAGCTGCGCTGGGTCTTAGTTGCAGCACACAGGATCTTTTGTCCTCATTACAGTGTGCAGGACCTTCAGCTGTGACATGTGGGACCTAGCTCCCTGACCAGGGCGGACCTGGGCCCCTGCATCGGAGGCATGGAGTCTTAGCCATTCGACCACCAGGTAAGTCCCAGTGATCATGTCCTTTTATCACTAGTGAATAAGCAGAAACCACTCTTGGAACCCTGGACTGGAAACAAAAATTTCTCCAGCTTTCTAACTGGTGGCCATATCCTGCCATGTTTGAAGACAGGCCTTCTTTAGAAAGGTCTTCCCGGGTGGCACTAGTGGTTAGGAACCCGCCTGCCAGTGCAGTTAGACGTAAGAGATGCGGGTTTGATTCCTGGGTCGCGAAGATCCCCTGGAGGGCATGGCAACCCACTCCAGTATTATTGCCTGGAAAATCCCATGCATAGAGGAGCCTGGCAGGCTGAAGCCCTTAGGGTCACACAGAGTTAGACAAGACTGAAGCAACTTAGCACATGCACACTGCTTTAGAAATTGGGGGTGGGGGGAGAAATTAGGATATTTTGCTTTCTGGACTTTTAAAATGGTCATTTTAGTAAACTCTCCACTATTCTCTACTCAGCCCATCCTCCTGTTTAAAATCGGCCCTCTGAGTTGGTGGGCGGTGGGTCGCTCTTCATATCCTGGCCCATAATGTAGCGCACAGTGGCTCAGATGGTAAAGCGTCTGCCTGCAATACAGGAGGCCCAGGTTCGATCCCTGGGTGGGGAAGATCTCCTGGAAAAGGAAATGGCACCCCACTCCAGTATTCCTGCTTGGAGAATCCCAGGGACGGAGGAGCCTGGTTGGCTACAGTCCAAGGGGTCGCAGAGAGTTGGACACGACTGAGCCACTTCCCTTCCCTTCAGCGTAGCACCCAGCACTGCCTCTGCCTTCCCCGGAGAGCTGCAGCTCCACCCGTGCCTCACTTCTAGCTTGTTTTCTCTTTTCACATTAATCTTCCTGAAGGTTTCTCTTACAGGCACTGTTACATTAATAACTGGGCTTCCCAGGTGGCTCGGTGGTAAAGAATATGCCTGCCTCCCAACGCAGGAGTCGCAGGGCATGTGCGTTCGACCCCTGGGTCAGGTAGAGCCCCTTGAGGAGGAAATTACAGCCCACCCCAGGACTCTTGCCTGGGAAATCCGTGGGCAGAGGAGTCTGGGGCACTGCAGGCAGGGGTCTCAGAGAGTCGACGTGGCTGAGCGAGCACGTTGCACACACATGTTGTCGCAGCACCTAGGTGATTGTCTCCTGTGTCTACGTCGTGGGGTGAGCACTAAGAATACATACAAAGGGATAAGTGCAATGCCTGAGCTGTGCTCAGGGCACTTTGAGATGACGCAGAAGGGATGTCTGTGCCCGCTCCGCTTTGGGCTAAGGGAAATCAAGGAAGGCTTCTTAGAATAGGTCACCTGGAGTTCCTTGGAGGACGAATAGAAGTTTGTCAGATGGTGAAGAGAGGATGTCACATGTATGGTTCCTTATCCACCCCCTGGAAGTGCTTACTGAACTGTGCTTGACTCTGGTATGATTGTATACTTGGACTCCTTGCCTCAATAATGGCAACCCTCAAAGCTCCTGGGGCTATTTTTCAGTTTTGTTTTGTTTTTCAGTCCTGAAGTTGAAAAATATATAGCAGAAGGGGCCCAGGATTTGTTTTGGTGAGTCTGAGAATTCAGCTCAGTGATGTCAGAAAGAGTGGTGAAGAGCAGAGACTCATCTGTCAGAGCTTGCTGGGGTGAAGTATCATCCCAAACACTTGGATAAACAGGGACTCCTCCTATTACCCAGTATTCAACTCTGTTCAAATCTTTGCACTTTATTGGAACACATGCCCAAGCTCACTGTCTATTAATATTACTGCTTAATTATAAGCTTACTGCTGGGAGTTTTGGTCATATAATCAACCTGTCTCAAGTCAAGACTGTGCATGTATTAAAGGATCTAATTTAGAAGGATGAAAGAGAACTTTCTTAGCTGTCAAAAACGTGATGAAATGAAGAAATTCTATGGTGACATTTTACTAAATGTTGTATTTAAAAAATAATTCATATCAATCTTACTTTAAGAAAATCTATAAAATCTTTCAACTTAAGATTTTCTAACATTGTTTCAGTATGTTAGGTTCACATTAAAGCTGTGAATAGCACAGGAGAATTTTAATGTAGATGAAGAATTCCAGATCTCATTTTTATTTAATATATGGGGAATGAAATGCTTTCAATTAGCACTTGGATCCTTCTTAAAAAGTATTATTTAGAACAAATGGAGTTCAGAGACCTTTTAAAAGAAGAAAGACTGAATCTTTTTCACGGATTCAGAAGCAGAGAAATGGTGAGCTCTGAGGGCCTCTGTCTTTCTGTGATGCAATTGAATTGACTGAGAATTTGATGAGGTTGGGATGACCCCAGGCGACCTCTGTCAGAATGAAACCAGAAGATTAAAGGGGTCTGCAATCAGAGATATTTAATAATGTTTGACTAAAAGTATTCATGAGATAAAGCAAGGAGTACAAAGGTCTTCCAATGTCTCTAAGTGATTAAAGGACAAATTTTAAGTCCAACGCAAAATGAGCGACCACAGCAATAATAGCAGTGGCTTCGTGAAGGGTTTGCCCTGGTGCCAGGCGGCGGGCTGTGCGTGCTGTATGCGTCGTCCTTTTCATCCCCCTGCTGTTTCGCAGATAAAGACACTTGGAGAGGTTGAGGCGCTGACTCCGCGAGCTCTGCTGTCACTGGAGGACCTGGGGCCAGTCTCAGATCTGCGCTCCCCTAGTCGGCTCTTCTCTGCACCCGGCTCGCATTTCACTCACCAGTTGCTTTGTGTGTATTAACACTCGTTCTCATCCCAACTGTGCAGTTGCTGCGCTTATCATTCCTACCTTTTAGATAAGAAAACCAAGCATAGAGAGCCTGAGTAACTTCCTTATGTCACACAGCTCATGTGCGGTGGGACTGGGATCAGAGCCGAGCAGTGTGGTTCCAGGGTTAGTCCACCTGACCGGACCGCCAGACCCAGGAGAGTCGCGTGACCCGCGCTCCATTCTGTGTAAAGGAAAATGACACGGTGACGCGGCCATTGGAGGAACCTGCAGGGAGGGCTTCCCTGGTGCTCAGTGGTGAAGAATCTGCCTGCAAGTGTAGGGGACATGGGTTCGATCCCTCAACTTCTGCTTATGTACCAGGGAAGATTCCATGTGCCTGGGAGCAACGAAGCCCCGTGTGCCACAGCTGCTGGGCCTGCTTGCTCGAGAGCCCACGGTCCACGACGAGAGAAAAGGCCAGGCAGCAGCGAAGACCCAGCACAGCCAAATCAAAAAAACAGCATTGTACACACAGACAAAAAAGAACTAGCAGGGAGTTTCACTCAGTGGCAGTAACAACCTGCAGATAGCAGTGGCTGTAATAGAACAGATGGTTACTGTTGGGTGGTAGTTTTGCATAGGTCTTCCTCATTTCTGCTTGGTTTGTGAGCAGCTTTTGTTCCGGAGGATCTCCTGCAGGATATTTGTTGCAAACAGCTTTGGAAGCTAGAGAGAGTGTTTCCCCCTGGGGCAGAGGGAAGACGTGTTTGCTGTGGGGTTAATAGAGATAACATCTATTTACAGGGTGATGTTTGGACAGGTTTGCTCACAGCCAGTTATAAAAAAGTTGGGTATCCCAAGTTCAGAGTTCCTCACTGTGATGCCAAGCTACTGCGAGCACAGAACCCATCCTTGGCACTTCTAGGGCACCAGGTGCTGGGGGCTGGGGGGACAGAGGAGATTGACGCCCCGTAAGGCTAGGGCTGCAGGCTGTGCTGGGAGTAGGAGTCTCTGTCCTTCTCTCAGAATCCTTGAAGCTGTGGCCGGCCAGCAGGCTGCCTTGTGAGGAGGGTGAAACACGGACTCTTCCTAGTTCTTGGCAGCTTACCCTACTCACGTGCAGAAGAGGGCTGGAGGTAGGCACCCGAGGCTGGTGGCGCAGCTGCAGGAAGCTGGCCAGCACCATGCACCTTTAGCGTTTGGCTCCAGCGTCTTCCATGAGCTCCTCAGGCCGCGAAGTGCCTTCTCGTGCACAGGTAGGTAGCTGGGAGAGGGGTACCAGGGCTTTCTCAGAATCTCTACAAAGCAACTTCTGCTTATGTATCAGCGGCTACCCTGCTGCAAGGAGAGCTGCACAATGTGACCACTTGGCTGAGCTTGGTTGTGCTCAGAATATGATTGGTGTTCTGCTCCAAAGAGGAAAAGGGGAACAGACGTGCGCCAGGCAGCAAGCCATCCCGACTGCGGCAGTGCAGACGTTGTCCTGGGTTTCAGCAGAGCAAGGTTGTTTTGTGTGAAGATTGCCAGCATAAATAAACATTTGATTCCAGTGCTAAGTCTCTCTCTCCTCACTTTGAAAAATGCAAAGTGGGGCATCTGAAGGCAAAGCTTGTTATTGCATGCACATCCCAACTGCTAATGGAAACCCTTGTGTGCACCTCACACTTGGCAGTTGAAACCGGGCTAACAGCCAGTGGAAAGGAATCGGTAGCCCCCGGAAGCACCTTCGCACCAGTAATGACCCTTGTGAGCCATTACTCTGCCAGAGATGCCCCCTCTCTAGGCCACTGCTTTATAAACCAAATATCAATAAAGGCTGCCAGGGGCATGTTAATTATTTCTGCGGATGGAGCCGTGGCAGTTGGTCCATGCAGGAAACAGTTCAATGAGAACATGCTTGGTTCGGTGAGGCTGTGACAGGCAACTCCCTTTAAACCGGAAGAGCTGAGCCACCAGGCAGCTCCGAACAGGTGGTCAGCACCTGTCTGCCTGAGGGGATCGCGTGGCTCCTTTCCAGGGATCAAGCCAGAGAGTTTTATCTTTATTTGTTTTCTCTGCTATCTGTTAGTGGCTCAGGAGATTTTTGTTGTTCTTGTTAAGAAACTGCTTTCGTTTTATTTGTTTTTTGTTTTTTTAGAAAGTTTTAATTGGAGGATAATTGCTTTACAATGTTGTGCTGGTTTCTGATGTACATCAGCTGCAGGGCTTCTCGGGCGGTGTGCATGCGTGCTGAGGTGCTTCCATCCTGTCCGACTCTCTGCGACGCTATGGGACGACAGTGAGTCGTCACGTCCTCCTCCGGGGAATCTTCCCACCCAGGGATCTAGCCGGTGTCGTCTCTTACGCCTCCTGCACAGGCAGGCAGGTTCTTTCAGTGATGCTAGTGGTAAAGAACCCGCCTGCCAGTGCAGGAGATGTGAGACGCAGGTTTGATCCCTGTGTTGGGAAGATCTCCTGGAGGAGGCAATGGCAACCTGCTCCAGTATTCTTGCTTGGAGAATCCCATGGACAGAGGAGCCTGGCGGGCTACAGTTCTTGGGGCTGCAAAGAGTTGGACACGACTGAGTGACTGAGTATGCACATGTGTCCCCTCCCTCTCCCCCGCTCTAGGTCGCCCTGCGACCTCAGCGTCCTCGCCCTCAGCATTATTTTATGGGGGCTTTCAGGTTTACAAACACAAGAGCCTCGAGCCCGACTCTCCCTCCGTTCTTTCTCCTTCTCCTCTCTTTGCTTCCTCTCTGCCTTTCTTCTTGACTCCTTCCTTTCTAACTGCAGAAACAATGGAAAACCACTCTTAACACCATCAACATTTAAGGAAACTGTTTGCCCCCAACCTTCCAGGTATGGCCCTATGGTTTTAGAGTCTGTTCAGTACATACTCACCTGGTGTACACTCTACTAGGTGTCAGCTGGATCACCTGAATGAAACCAGTCTAATCCCAGTTATTATGGAACAAGCATGACATTTTGAACTGTTTCTCTTGCATAATATTACACAAAAAAGCATTTCCATGTGACGGTGCTGTTTCATCATTATCATTTTTAATGTCCTCAAAATAGTCTATCATATTGAGGTACTATCATTACCTTCAATATTACATTGCTGTTGAACAATTAGGTTGTCTCTAGTTACAGATAACAACATCTTTAATTCTATTACAGATAACAAGCATCTTTAATTCATTTATTTAAAACACACACACACACACACACAAATGCAGATGATCCTGGAAGGATTATCTTTGTGCCTAGAGTTTTATTCTCTTGTCAATTTTTCTTAGAAAAAATTCCCTAGAGTTTAATTACTGGGCAAGATGGAAAGGTCATTTCTGTGACTTTGCAGAAGTATTAATAGTCAAGCATTACTATGTGCAGACCCCAGAGGTACTTTTTATTGTTGTTCAGTTGCTGAGCTGTATCCGACTTTTTGTGATCCCACTGATTACAGCATCCCAGGCTCCCCTGTCCTTTACTATCTCCCAGAGCTTGCTAAAACTCATGTCCATTGAGTCGGTGATGCCATCTAACCATCTCATCCTCTGTTGTCCCCTTCTCCTCCAGCCCTCAATCCTTCCCAGCATCAGGGTCTTTTCCAAAGAGTTGGCTCTTGGCATCAGGTGGTCAAAGTATTGGAGTTTCAGCTTCAGCATCAGTCCTTCCAATGAATATGCAGTGTTGATTTCCTTTAGGATTGACTGGTTTGATCTCCTTGCAGACCAAGGGATTCTCAAGAGTCTTCACCAACACCACAATTTGAAAGCATCAGTTCTTCAATGCTCAGCCTTCTTCACGGTCCAACCCTCCCTCTGTACCTGACTACTGAAAAAACCACAGCTTTGACTCTTCAGACCTTTGTTGGCAAAGTGATGTCCCTCCAGTATTCTTGCCGGAAGAAGCCTATGGACAGAGGAGCCTAGCAGGCTGTAGTCCATTGGGTTGCCAGAGTTGGACACAGCTAAGGTGACTTGGCACCCAGCACGCTGACTTGTACATTCAGTACTGGCTATGTAATTGAGGAGGAAGGGGTATCTGGGGCCAAATGAAAATGTGGAGCCCCAGGTTCAAAAATTATTGAAGATGGCAACCGCTAACCAGCAAACCGAGGTCAGGGCTGTTCCACGTGGGGGCCCGTCTGAGCCTAGAGCCGTGGGTGGCCGTGGGCCACATGCCAATGAAGCCAGCTCTGCTTCTGCATGAAGGACTTCCGTTCACTGGGTCATCCACTCGACGGAAGTTTCCTGAGCACCTTCATAATCGGTGTAGAAACCCCCAAACAGCTAATTAAAGCCTTGAAATGCCTGGGCTTCTGCTTTCCTTTTAGGAGATCTCTTCTGAAAAACAACACTTTGTTTTTATCTGTGGTGATGAAATGGTTAGAAGGGGGAAAAATCACAATGTTATGAATTCTTGTGCTTTAAATTAAAAAATAAATTTTGGAGTATAGTTGATTTACAATGTTGTGTTAGTTTCTGCTTCACAGCAAAGTGAACCTGTTATACATATATGTGTGTCAACACTTCTTTTTAGATCCTTTCCTCATGCAGATCATTACACAGTATTGACCCGGGTTCCATGAGCTGTATAGTAGGTCCTTGTTAGTCATCTGTTTTAATTAATTAACTTGGGCTGTGCTGGGTCTTCCTTGCTGCATGGGGGCTTTCTCTGGTCGTGAGGTCTGCTCTTCCTTGTACCAGGGACTCGAGGCGCTCAGGCGTCAGTGGTTGCTGCAGGCAGACTCAACAGTGTGGCACATGGACTTAGCTGCTCCACCGCACGTGAGATCTTCCCAGACCCAGAAGGTCAGACGTGTGTCCCCTGCGTGGGCAGGTGGGGCCCTCGCCACTGTGCCACCAGGGCAGCCCTCCGTTTTGCATACAGCAGAGGCTGTGTGTCAATCCCCATCTCGCAGTTTCTCTCTCCCTTCCTTTCCCCTAGTAACCATTAGATGGTTTTCTACATCTGTACTGTTTCTGTTTTGTAGGTAATTTTTTTTTTGATTTGGGCTTTATTGCCATTGATCTTTTATTTATTTAGTTGGAGGATAATGCTTAACAGTTGTGTTGGTTTCTGCCATACAATAATGTGAATCAGCAGAACTATATCTATCATATAGATAGATATATCTGTATATCCCCTCCCTCTTGAGCCTCCCTCCTACTCCTATAGGTGAGTTTATTTGTACCATTATTTTTAGATTCCACATGTAAGTGATATCACCCTGTGCTTTCATGTCATTTTCCCGTATTACAAAGTTTGGAAATGATTCCCAGTTTTCTCACTAAATAGTACGTTGTCAGCCTTGTAAAGGAGAAAACATCTGCCAGTGTATATTCAGGGGAAGCACAATCACTGTAAATTTCATTAATCCTCAAGCCCTGAAGAGAGGAGTTAAGGAAATCTAGTGACAAGAGGTTAAACTGGGACATATACTCACTCTTCCTTCTCCTAATGATCATTTTCCCAGAGTGAGTTGCTACCTTCAAAGAACAAGGGCCTTTTTTTTTTCCTGCTTTTCCAGCAGCCTGATTTGTAGCATGATGCCTCAGCTACAAGGTTCAGGCTGGTGCTAATGAGGCCAAGGTCATGAGCTTGATCCCTATCGAGGGCAATAAGTTAATCTCAAAAGAAAACTCAGGCCACACCTTCTGCCCCAGGCAGTGAGGTCACAATTCCTGACACAGGATGCAAGGGGACATGGGGCTGAAATAACAGATTGGTCAACTTGCAGAAATAGCAGATGTGTAGCTTATGTGCTGACCTTTTGTTCCCCAGCCTTTGGCAAACCTCACTAATTGACTGGACTGTCTTTTTTTTTTTTTTTAACTGAGCTCAGAGTGAACCTCAGAATTCTTCTCAACACAGTGATCTAGACTGGGGATCAGCAAGTTAGGGCCTATGGGGCTGAATATGGCCCACTGCATATTTTTATAAACAAAGTTTTATTAGAACGCAGCCCCATTCACTAGTTTATTTTTTATTTTTTAACTTTTTGGCAGTACTGTGCAGCATGTGGGAATCTTAGTTCCCTGACCAGGGATTGAAACTGTACCCTCTGCACTGGAAGTGAGCAGTCTTAACCACTGGAGTTGAAGAGTTGTAACAGAGACTGTGTTGCTTACTTACAAAGCTGAAAATATTTATTATCTAGCCTTTCACAGGACAAGTTTGCTGGCCCTTACTCTAGGTGGTCACTGAATCAAGAAGAGTTGGCATGTATCTACTCTTTATCCCTGAATTTGGAAATGGTTATTCACATTAGAAGGGCTGCCTTAATGGCTCAGCAGGGAAAGAATCTGCCTGCCAATGCAGGAGACGCAGGAGACAGGAGACGAGGGTTTGATCCCTGGGTGGAGAAGATCCCTTGGAAGAGGAAACGGCAACCTACTCCAGTATTCTTGCCTGAGAAATCTCATGGACAGAGGAGCCTGGCAGGCTACAGTTCATGAGGTCACAGAGAGTCGGACATGCCTGACTAAGTGTGTGTGTATCCACAGTATGAAATGATTCTTTTTTAGCAAAGGGTTGTGTCTCACAGACAGGAACTTCCTCAATTTACTTCTTACTCATTTAGAAATATATTCTACTGTATATTCTTAATTTATTTTTAGCAGCGAGAGTGATAGGAGAAGCTGGGAAACTTTAGATCAGTACTTTAAGGGCCATGATTTCTAAAAGAAATGAAAGCTCTTTGAAGTTTTACTGTGAGTTTGACTAACGGTAAACTTTCTAATATTTAATTAAGAAAAGGGAATGTCTATTGACAAAAATATAAAAGCTTGTGTCCTACTGAAGAAAAACAAGCTTCTTATTTTGTGCATCAAAAGGATAGCAACTGTTGTTTCTCAGGATTTTACAGTATCTGTTTAACGTCCCTTTCCTACTCCCCGTGAACCTGAAGCTCTGTGTGACTGGAGATTCCCCATTCATTTTCTTCACTAGGCCTTCCAGAAGGCTTAGTTGGCATGACATTATCCACTTACTCTCTGGTTAATGGGTAGGGTCTCAGGCAGAGAGTAGCAATCATCTAAACACAGAATCCAGAAGCGTTTCTTTCTTATGAGGGAAAGAAGTGAGTCTAGCAGTGTGCTCTGGATTGTGGAGTCTGTGGTTTCATTTTCAGATGGGCTGGAAGTGAATTAGGTTACAAACAGAAAAATGGCACAGAAAGGGAAAGGGGGCAGGTCGGAAAACTAAAACAGTTGCTTTGTCCACCTGTGAACAGCCGTTAACTCTCGGCCTTGATGGAAGCTTCAGTTGCCCCCAAACCCTTTTTTGTTTGGTTTGTTTTTAATGTTTAGTATTTATTTATAAATGTATTTATTCACTTATAATTTTGTATGTTTTTGAATGCGTGATATGTTTTTTTCCTATAAAACATCTTAAATAATAGAATATAAGCTTATGTGTTTTTAAATTTTTTATTGGTGTATAGTTGCTTTATGGTGGTGTGTTCATTTCTGCTGTGCAGCAGAATGTGTCTGCTGTACACATACACACTTCCCCTCTGTGCTGGGTTTCCTCGCCGCTCAGGGCACCACGGAGCCTGGGTGCCGTTCCCTGTGCTGCACGGGAGGTTCTCATCAGTTAGCTGCTTTATGCAGTGTGTATGTGTCAACTCCGATCTCCCAATGCATCCGGCCCCCTTTCCCCAGCTTGGTGTCCACACACTTACTCTCTACATCTGTGTCTCTACGTCTGCTTGTGCAAATAGGTTCACCTGCACTGTTTGCCTGGAGAAGGCAATGGCATCCCACTCCAGTACTCTTGCCTGGAAAATCCCATGGATGGAGGGGCCTGGTAGGCTGCAGTCCATGGGGTCGCTAAAAGTCGGACACGACTGAGTGACTTCACTTTCGCTTTTCACTTTCACGCATTGGAAAAGGAAATGGCAACCCACTCCAGTATTCTTGCCTGGAGAATCCCAGGGATGGCGGAGCCTGGTGGACTGCCGTCTATGGGGTTGCACAGAGTCGGACACGACTGACGTGACTTAGCAGCAGCAGCACTGTTTGCCTAGACTCCACCCCTGGCGTTAATAGGCCATATTTGCTTTTCCCTTGCCCCCAGATCCTTTTTAATAAATATTTTATGTCTATGAAGAAGGCATTCTTTTTTCTTCTGTAACGCCGTCCTGCATTTCCTGAGGAAGCAGCCCCTTCTCCGCTAAGAGGAGCTCTGTTCCTTCTCCACTGGGTGAATGCAGTGAGCCAGAACTGGGCAGTTAGGGGTGATAACACTCCCCAGTGGTGACGGCCGCCAGGGAGACACGGGATCCATGTTGGCCTGTCCAGCGAGTGTCACAGGGCTTGTGATGGAGACACAGGGAGTGTGTTTTCTGTCATCTTTAACTTGGGATGGTTGAAGTTCTGGGGCAACTGGGAACCACAGAATGAGCTTGAGGATGAAACCAGCACAGTGGAAGGCAGCGCTGAAAGGAAGAGAGAGACCCAGTCCTGGTGACGTCATGGGAGTCCTTGACACAGCCAGGCCTGCAGCCTCCGTGGGCTTCTTCAGTTCCGCAATAAGTTGTGTTTCCTGCTTAATACAGTTTGGCCTGGGATTTCTGTCACTTACAATGAATAGCAATGCTAAATTCTCTAAGAAAAAATGGATAGCTCTGTAAAAGTCATGATCCTAGAAAATAATTCCTCTTCACCTTAGATCTGCACTCTCTACTGAGTTTCCAAACTATTTGTGTTGAGGTCCTCAGTCCTGTGGTGTCCCTTGTCAAGAGAGCACATTGAACAGGATGTGGAAATCCAATACAGTAATCAACACAATATGGTTTTTGAACCTGCTGGCAGTTTTCTGTGGATCATTACATTCCCCCAATATGAAACTTGTTCATTGATATGTGGATCATGTAAAATGGCCTTGAATACAATCGTTATTTCCATGGTATCCAGATCCCAGAGGCCTCGAACAGAATTTGTGCTGCCCCAGTACATTTTCCGTTTCTCCCTTTGGCTTCACTCTGTGGCAGCTGGTGGTCTGCTGCACTGAACTGAGTGATGTCTATACACCCGCGTGTGCATGCGCATGCCGATGTGCAATCCTCCATTTCCCCCTCTTCCTTCTAGGCTGGCTTGGAGGCAATTAGAAAGTGTTTCGCTACAGTTCCCAGCGCCAGAGTCAGCACTGCTACTCCACTAGGCTGCTCAGGAGGGTGCCTCATTTAGAGAAGTCATCGCTGTCTGGGGTCTTGGAAAAGCCTAAGAGATAGATGATGAGGATGAATTGCTTTTGTACTCACTTGGGAAATCGTACCATGTTCCCGCACCTATAGGGCCCCAGGGATGGTGGGGAGGACTATGCCTTATGGCTGCCTCCAAAGCAGTACCATTTTAGACCAGGAGTTTCATAAGAAATACCTTGCCCCAGCTTGTTGTTGTTGTTCAATGGCTAAGTCTCGGGATTCTCCAGGCAAGAGCACTGCAGTGGGTTCCCATTTCCTCCTCTAGGAGATCTCCCCGACCCAGGGGTGGCACCTGAGTCTCCTGTATTGGCAGGCGGGTTCCCTACCAGTGAGCCACCTGGGAAGTTCACCGTGTCCCAGCAGAAGCCTGCACCCCTCCTTCCTGTTAAGTCTTTGTATTAGGTGGCTGGAGATGGTGATCAGGAAAGATAGGCTGAATCCTCTTACAGTGCCTCTCAAACTCCTAACTCCACAGCTCTCTCCAGTCCTCTTGTCATTTCTTGGTATCTTGTGAGATCTTGTCCATCAGCGCTGTGGCAACTTTCTAACGTTTTCATCAGCCAGATACTTGTTTTGGCAGCATTTTAGTAGACCGCTCTCCCACCCGGCTTCCACATGGTCCCTGGATGACGCCTGAGGGGTGGTCACGTGATCAGCTCCCGACCAACCAGCACATTTTCTCCCCTTGGTCATGGGGATTGTTTTAAGCATGGATGCCAAGTCCCAGACCAGTCCATGGTAATAAATCCAGCACATCTCTTGCAGTCATTGGGAAGGAAATTTACATTTTGACAGCCATACCAGTGGGCTTCCCTGATGGCTCAGCAAGTAAAGAATCTGCCTGCAATGCAGTAGACTCAGAAGACGCTGTTTCGACCCTGGGTTGCGAAGATCCCCTGGAGGAGAAAATGGCAACCCATTCCAGTGTTCTTGCCTGAAAAATCTCATGGACAGAGAAACTTGGCAAGCTGCAGTCCAAGGGGTCATGAAGAGTGGGGCATGCCTGTGCACACACACGTGGACAGAGGTGCACACACACAGAGCCCTGCAGGCTGGCTTGCCGCCAGCAGGAGACACGGGAGAGCTGAGCCAGTGCAAGCGGAAGCCAAACTGAGAGACGGCGCTTCGGTCCCGCGGGAGTTTTTCGGACCCCTGGGTCTAGCTGTTCCTGAGGTCAGATCATCACCCCAGATTTCTCAGGTCAGCAAGTCAATAAATAGCATTGTTTTTCCCCTTAAACTGGTCTGAATTGGATTTTTGTCACTTGTGGCAGAAAGAGCCCTGAGTTACACAAACAATCAGAGAATCAAGCTTTATTTGCTAGGGTCTCTCACCTGTGTCCAGCATCAAGAAGTCAGCAAATGAAATACTCAGGATTACATAGCAGGAAACAGAGGGAATGTGAAAAGCAATTTAACACAACAGGAGTGGAGTAATTCCATGAAGGTGGCTCCATTTAATAGGTAAGGGGATTCAGGCAAAGTGCTTTAAATCACTTGTTTCTAGAGCAACTGGTGTTCTAAGAATAACAACTGTGGACCTCAGCATGCACAGATTCCTCCCAAAAACACCTTACACTCAGATCTCCATTGCAAATCCATGGAAGTGAATGCCTCATGGATGGGCTTTTCAGTTCTTTTAGTAGTTCGAGTGATATTTTTCTGTTGGAGTTACATCTAAAATTGTCTTCAACAGCCTCCCCCAAGGGGCTGAGAGCTCCTCTAAGGTAGGGACACAGCTTACTCAGCTTGGCCTGCCAGCTGTCTATTCAGGGCCACTTGTTAATGATGGAGAGTGAGAGGCTGAGAGCTCTTGATGTTGATGAAGAGCTGAGTTCAGTGCCTGCCTTTGCCACACGTGGCCATGCAGTCATGGATAAGCCGGTGGAGCGGAGCCTCCGTTTCTTTCTCTGCGAGATGCACGTGATGTTAGTACAGTCTCCATCTCTGCTGTCATTCAGTCACTAAGTCGTGTCTGACCCTCTGCAACCCATGGACTGCAGCACACCAGGTTTCCGTGTCCTCCACCATCTCCCAGAGTTTGCTCAAGTTCATGTCCACTGAGTCAGTGATGCTGTCTAACCATCTCATCCTCTGTCGCCCCTTCTCCTTTTTCCTTCAGTCTTTCCCAGCATCAGGATATTTTCCAATGAGTCAGCTGTTCGCATCAGGTGGCCAAAGTATTGGAGCTTCAGCTTTAGCATCAGTCCTTCCAACGAATATTCAGGACTGATTTCTTTTAAGATTGACTGGTTGGATCTCCTTGCAGTCCAAGGGACTCTCAAAGTCTTCTCCAACACCACAGTTCAAAAACATCGATTCTTCAGTGTCAAGCCTTCTCTATGGTCCATTTCTCACATTTGTACATGACTACTGGAAACCATAGCTTTGACTCTATGGACCTTTGTCGGCAAAGTGATGTCTCTGCTTTTAATATGCTGTCTAAGTTTGTCATAGCTTTCCTTCCAAGGAACAAGAATCTTCTTTTCATGGTGGCAGTCACTGTCTGCAGTGATTTTGGAGCTCGAGAAAGTAAAGCCTGTCACTGCTTCCTCCTCCTCTTCTATTCGCCATGAAGTCGTGGTTGACGATAAGAAAATAAAGCCTGTCACTGCTTCCTCTCCCCCTTCTATTTGCCACGAAGTCGTGATCGACAATAAGCGTTAATAAGATGATTTACCTCCTTTTGTAAAGATTTTTTTTTTTTTTTTGGTGTGCACCATTTTTAAAGTCTTTCTTGAATTTGTTGTGACACTGTTTCTATTTTATGTTTTGGTTCTTTGGCCGTGATGCAAGTGTGATCCTAGCTCCCTGACCAGAGATCAAGTGCTGACATCCCCCGCCCCTCACTGGCACCACTAGACTGCCTGGGAAGTCCCAAGATGATCTACTCTCTCAGGCACAGGAGTGATGCACGCTCAAGTTCTCAAGCTGAGTCTCGCACGGAGGATGCTCAGTAAACCTCCTTTGATGACTTTGGATCCCATCCACATNCTGATGGCTCAGCAAGTAAAGAATCTGCCTGCAATGCAGTAGACTCAGAAGACGCTGTTTCGACCCCTGGGTTGCGAAGATCCCCTGGAGGAGAAAATGGCAACCCATTCCAGTGTTCTTGCCTGAAAAATCTCATGGACAGAGAAACTTGGCAAGCTGCAGTCCAAGGGGTCATGAAGAGTGGGGCATGCCTGTGCACACACACGTGGACAGAGGTGCACACACACAGAGCCCTGCAGGCTGGCTTGCCGCCAGCAGGAGACACGGGAGAGCTGAGCCAGTGCAAGCGGAAGCCAAACTGAGAGACGGCGCTTCGGTCCCGCGGGAGTTTTTCGGACCCCTGGGTCTAGCTGTTCCTGAGGTCAGATCATCACCCCAGATTTCTCAGGTCAGCAAGTCAATAAATAGCATTGTTTTTCCCCTTAAACTGGTCTGAATTGGATTTTTGTCACTTGTGGCAGAAAGAGCCCTGAGTTACACAAACAATCAGAGAATCAAGCTTTATTTGCTAGGGTCTCTCACCTGTGTCCAGCATCAAGAAGTCAGCAAATGAAATACTCAGGATTACATAGCAGGAAACAGAGGGAATGTGAAAAGCAATTTAACACAACAGGAGTGGAGTAATTCCATGAAGGTGGCTCCATTTAATAGGTAAGGGGATTCAGGCAAAGTGCTTTAAATCACTTGTTTCTAGAGCAACTGGTGTTCTAAGAATAACAACTGTGGACCTCAGCATGCACAGATTCCTCCCAAAAACACCTTACACTCAGATCTCCATTGCAAATCCATGGAAGTGAATGCCTCATGGATGGGCTTTTCAGTTCTTTTAGTAGTTCGAGTGATATTTTTCTGTTGGAGTTACATCTAAAATTGTCTTCAACAGCCTCCCCCAAGGGGCTGAGAGCTCCTCTAAGGTAGGGACACAGCTTACTCAGCTTGGCCTGCCAGCTGTCTATTCAGGGCCGCTTGCTAATGATGGAGAGTGAGAGGCTGAGAGCTCTTGATGTTGATGAAGAGCTGAGTTCAGTGCCTGCCTTTGCCACACGTGGCCATGCAGTCATGGATAAGCCGGTGGAGCGGAGCCTCCATTTCTTTCTCTGCGAGATGCATGTGATGTTAGTACAGTCTCCATCTCTGCTGTCATTCAGTCACTAAGTCGTGTCTGACCCTCTGCAACCCATGGACTGCAGCACACCAGGTTTCCGTGTCCTCCACCATCTCCCAGAGTTTGCTCAAGTTCATGTCCACTGAGTCAGTGATGCTGTCTAACCATCTCATCCTCTGTCGCCCCTTCTCCTTTTTCCTTCAGTCTTTCCCAGCATCAGGATATTTTCCAATGAGTCAGCTGTTCGCATCAGGTGGCCAAAGTATTGGAGCTTCAGCTTTAGCATCAGTCCTTCCAACGAATATTCAGGACTGATTTCTTTTAAGATTGACTGGTTGGATCTCCTTGCAGTCCAAGGGACTCTCAAAGTCTTCTCCAACACCACAGTTCAAAAACATCGATTCTTCAGTGTCAAGCCTTCTCTATGGTCCATTTCTCACATTTGTACATGACTACTGGAAACCATAGCTTTGACTCTATGGACCTTTGTCGGCAAAGTGATGTCTCTGCTTTTAATATGCTGTCTAAGTTTGTCATAGCTTTCCTTCCAAGGAACAAGAATCTTCTTTTCATGGTGGCAGTCACTGTCTGCAGTGATTTTGGAGCTCGAGAAAGTAAAGCCTGTCACTGCTTCCTCCTCCTCTTCTATTCGCCATGAAGTCGTGGTTGACGATAAGAAAATAAAGCCTGTCACTGCTTCCTCTCCCCCTTCTATTTGCCACGAAGTCGTGATCGACAATAAGCGTTAATAAGATGATTTACCTCCTTTTGTAAAGATTTTTTTTTTTTTTTTTTTGGTGTGCACCATTTTTAAAGTCTTTCTTGAATTTGTTGTGACACTGTTTCTATTTTATGTTTTGGTTCTTTGGCCGTGATGCAAGTGTGATCCTAGCTCCCTGACCAGAGATCAAGTGCTGACATCCCCCGCCCCTCACTGGCACCACTAGACTGCCTGGGAAGTCCCAAGATGATCTACTCTCTCAGGCACAGGAGTGATGCACGCTCAAGTTCTCAAGCTGAGTCTCGCACGGAGGATGCTCAGTAAACCTCCTTTGATGACTTTGGGATCCCATCCACATCTTTGACTTCACCTCTAGCATCTTTTACATTTTGTCTCCACCTTTTGAGACAATAATAACAATAATATGCATTATTATCGGGATGGCTTCACTTAATTGAATTCTTCCTCTTTCCCAGACACTGCAGGGCAGTCATATGGGTTCTGTCTTACCAGGCAAACTTGGCAAATGCAGAAACAGAGTCTCAGAGAAGTTAAAGATTCCTTGAGGTCATCCAGCCAGGCAGTGGCAGAGGTGGGCATCAGTCCTATGTCTCTCTGATTTGAAAGCGAGTGACTTTTCCATGATGCAAGCTTTACACTCGAAATATAACCCATCACCTGGGAAAGTGTTAGGAATGTAAAATTTTAGGCTCCAACCCAGATCTCCTGAATTTGTTGCTGTTTAGTCACTAAGTCAGGTCTGACTCTTTGTGACCTCAGACACTGTAGCACACCTGGCTCCTCTGTCCTCCAGGACCTGCCAGAGTTCATTCAGATTCATGTCCAGTGAATGCCATCCAGCCATCTCATCCTCTGTTGCCCGCTTCTCCTCCTGCCTTCAATCTTTCCCAGCATCAGGGTCCTTTCCAGTGAGTTGTTTCTTCGCATCAGGTGGCCAATGTATTGTAGCTTCAGCTTCAACGTCAGTTCTTCCAATGAATATTCAGGGTTGATTTTCTTTAGGATGGACTGGCTTGACGCCCTTGCAGTCCAAGGGACTCTCAAGAGTCTTCTCCTGTACTCAACTAGAGTTTGCGTTTAAACAAGTCTCCTCCCCTCTCCTCCACGGGGATTCCTGTGCACAGTATCGTGTGAAGCGCTTTGCTGCCTGACCTTTCAACTCTGTGCGAAAGTACCAACAAAATGTAGAGATTGTCAGCATTGCTTTCCACCATGACTCGGGGGTTTCTTGACTGTTTCCCAGTGTTTTCAAATGGCAGCAGGACTCTGCTTAAAAACGTAGATTTAATGGTTCGTTCCCTGTGGCCGACACTTCTTGATCCCCCAGAAGCTTCTCTTCTAATTATTTTCTTAAATGTTACTCTGGGGGTGCTTGTCAGTCACCATCTGGTTGATGAAGTGGATTGAAAAATATTGAAAAATGAGATTTTTGACCCATTCTGTGGCTGATCTGGTTCCAACACAGAAATGTGGTTTATGGGTCAGAATTCTTGACAGGTTCAGACTTACTTTAATAATGTGAGATTTGAGGCTATTGATTGACTCTAAATCCCCCACGAATATAAAAGTTTTTTCTCTGGAGAACTCCATGCCAATTGGAAACGCTCAGATGAAGGTGGAGGGAAACCCTTGATTTATGGGAACCATTTCTCTCTCCTACTCTCCTATTATTTTTTACTATTGGACGTTTTAAAGAGTATTTGTGGCTTCTAGGCTCCTTACATTGCACAGCCTGTCCCTCAAGGTTTTTAGCTGAAATAAGTAAAAAAAGATAAATAAAGAGTCATTGTGGAGTGTTGCATCTTAGCAAGAAGCTTCAGTCTGTTGAGGGCAAAGCCATATTGGTAAGGGAGTGAGTTTTGTATCAAGGGTATGGCTCCTACTTCTCCTGCTTCTTACCAGCTGGGCAAAATTGGACAGATGACATCTCCTGGTCTTGCCTCTGTCTCCCTAAACATAAAATGAACCGGATAAACCACCTGCCTCTTAGAGTTGATGAGATCAAAGCGTTATGAAATCTGTGATCACTTATATAGGCACTAAGTGAGCAGTCAGCCTCAAGGCACATCTCGTTGCCTCACTGCATGAGCCTCCGGGGTCGGTCTGCTCAGCTCTACCTGCAGTGATGGCTTCCTGCGCTGTGCCTGCACTGAATCTCAGGGACGGAAAATGGGCGGTAACTCTCAAACGTACCAGCAGCCTTGCAGAGCAGTTAAGAACAATTTAAGTCAAGACTGTCTGGGTTCAAGCCCTGTTTCTACCACTTATCAACAAGCTTTCCAATTGCTGTGCTTGCTGTCTTCCCAGGGTCACTGCAAGGACCATCCAAAAACGCGGGTGAAGCCCGTAAGTGTCGAGCTGCAGGTGGTGTCTGCTCAGTAAAGGCCAGCCAGCACCATTACTACTGTTTTTGTTATTAATTACATCCCCTTGTAAAATTTTGATCATAGCCAGACTCCTGCTCTCACACCCCATCCATTCTCATTGGATACAAAGTTAAAAGAAGTGCCAAATACTTACTGGCGAGGCGTGAGGACGATGGATGAAAAGCAAGGCTTAGGGGCTGTGTCGCATTTTAATATTTTGTGGATTAACTTTTAGTTAACTTTGGGTTGGAACACAGTGCTGATAGCAACAGAAAAAGAAACAGAAAATAATAAAGGTCCACCAATCAAGAAGAATGTAAGAGAAAATAAAGAATGCGATGAAACGTTCCAGAAGGGTGGTAATGCTGCTCACAACGCCTTCAAATTGGCATCTTCTATTATCTGCCTAAACCGTATCAACTTGTAAATGGAAAAATGTCACATACAAACATAAAACAAATGGGGGAAAGAAGCCCAGTAGCTACAAAATTAAGTCATCTGAAGCCAGTCAACAGATGTCTTGAATTCTAAAACTTTAGGAAATAGTTGAACTCAAGGTGCATTGCATGATGTAACAGACTGATAGGCAGCAGTGAGTGCTGTGACAATACATAAAACAGGGCAAAGAAGCAGAGGGTGGCCGGGAGAGGAGGAGCTTGGGGCTGAGTGCTCACGAATAGCCTCTGAAGGAATGATATTGAAAGGTAGAAGACAAGAAGTGAGTAGGGACTTCCCATGTGGTTCAGTGGTTAAGAATCGTCTTGCAATGCAGGACGCAGGTTCAATCCTTGGCCAGGAACTAAGACCCCACGTGCTGTGGCGCTAAGCCAAGTGCTGCGGCTCCTGGGCCTGCGAGCCCACTGCTCCGGAGCCCTCGTGCCGCAGCAGAAAATCCCGCACAACGCAAGGAAGATCCTGTGCGCTTCAACAAAGACCCAGTGCAGCCAAATAAACACATTTTTAAGAAAGAAGTGAGTATATAAATAGCTGGGAAGACAACGTTCTAGGTCCGAGGGAAAGCAAGTGCAAAGGTCCTGTGGTGGGCTAATGCTTCCCTGTCTGGTGGGCATTCTGGAGGCCAGGTTCGCAGCAGCAGAGTGAGTGATGGAGTGGAAAAAGCATGAACCATCCAGCAGGTTTTCTTGGAAGCTGGACAAGGGACTGAATTCCTTGAAGTGTCTGCCTTTTCATTAGCAAAATGGGGACAGTATCACCAGCATGATTCTCTGAGCAATCAAAGAGACTGTGGAGCATGCCTGATAAAGTTCCTACAGGACAGTGGGTACCCCCAAAATCATAACAGAAAAACAAAATGCAAACGCTTTAGATTCAGCAAGTTGAGCAGGCAAACCAGTCTCACCATTCATTCCTTTGTGCGTGTTTTGTATTTACTCTGTGCAAAGTATGCAGTCACACACCTAGGTTCATGGAAATCTTTGTCCTCAAGAAGCTCTCTCTCTAGTGGAGGTGACAGGTGGATGGTGGCTTGCCGAGCACAATCAAGTTTGGGGTCCACGTGAGGACTCCAAACTCACAGAGGCTCCTCTTTGTTTCATGGAATCCCTTTAATTTCTGGACAATCTTGCCAAAGTTACTGTTGTCATAGGAACTGAATTCAGGTCTTAAAACAGTTTGCGTTGATGGTTTGATGATTTGATAAGCAATGTTTTTATTTTCCTATAAGCAATGTGGGTCGGGAGCATCTCCTAATACCACCTTTCCCTAGGCTTGTCATGCAATTAGGCAGAAAATTCAGAGAATTGTAACACTAAGCAGTGAATAAACCAAAGGCCATTTGAGAGACAACAGGGAAGTGAGCAGGCAAACGGCACTCTGTGCAGCAACACTTACATTCACGCATTTCTCCAGTGATCGGCCGATGCTCAAAAAAAAAAAAAAAGCACATATTATTGAGGCTAAGAAAAACATTCAGCTCTTTCAAACAGTATTGCCTGGGAACATTCAAAGGATGAAAATGTGCTTTGAAAATAAACATTCTCAGGTGTCAGCGTAGAAACCATAGGACACAACATGGCTCTCCAATGTATCGCCGTTGTGGGGATAAGTTGAGACTACAGAGCGATAGGGCTGATTTTATTTTTTTAATAGCTTATTAACTTACTTACTTATTTCTGGCTGTGCTGGCTCTTCGTCGCTGCTCAGGCTCTTCTCTAGTTGTGGCGACTGGGGGCCGCTCTCTAGCTGCCGTGTGTGGGCCGTTGATTGCAGTGGCTTCTCTTGTGAGCACAGGCTCTCGGGTGAGAAACTTCAGGAGATGCTGCATGTGGGCGCAGCAGCTGTGGCTTCCGGACACAGGTCCAAGAGTCGTGGTGCACAGGCTTAGCTGCACGTAGGATCCTCCCAGACCAGGGATCGCACCCGTGTCTCCTGCACTGGCCAGGGGGTTCCTCACCACTGAGCCACCAGGGAGGCCCAGTATAGCTGATTTTAAACAAACATCTTCAGATTTGTGTGTGAAAGCAAACTGCTGTGCCTACCAGGATAATCTTTGGGAAGCTGGAACATCTTCCCTTGGCCTCTCACGTACTGTGGTGATGGCATTTGGAGAAAAGATGGGCTCTCGGCTCAAGGAGTATTCAATTATCACTCTGAAGTGTATTTTCAGAGAGGAAAAGGGTGTAAGTTTTCTAAATTATCAAGGATAATTTTTAAATTTCAAGAACCACTAGTTTAGAAGCTGAGCATCGTCAATGGTGGAATTTTTTTCTTTGAACATGGATTTGATGTTGGGAAAGATCCAGAAGCTGTTTAGGATCTTGTATGATGAGCTAAATGCTAGGCAGGCATCCCAAACTCCCACGTCCAATGGCACCCGACCCTCCCAGCCTCACATGTTCCCCATCTCCATAAAAGGAGCCCCATCCACCTGGTGGTTAAGCCTCAACGTTGGAAGCAGGTAGACAGAGTTGTTGGGGGTTGAGGCGTGTGTAATCTAAAGATACTCCATTTTTAAAAGTATGCACACATGCCTTACTTTCGAAACTGTTGCAACAAAAGGCTCACATGGACGTATTGCTAAGACCCTCTCCTTCCCGCCACCCACCATACCCTTGGGTGTCTCTCCGTAAGGACGGAGCTGAAACTTCATCTCTAGGGCTTCACGACAGTTCGATTTCGCCTTTGCCTGGCTATGACTCTGAATATTCTCTCTTCCACTCCCCACCTTGAACATCCAATTCTGCTGTTTCTGTTTCACAAATATCCCCCAAAGCATGCATTTCTGTCTGCAGTTACTAGTAGGGTTCTTCTCATCCAAACGACGATCCTTTCCTGTCTGGATATCTGTGGCAGGCTCCTCCCTGGTTTCCTCATGTACACGGTTGTGCTTCATTTCTCTGCAGAGCAACCCGAGTTGTCTGCTGGAAAACATGGATCCAGCTTGGTCCCCCTCTAGCGTAAACCTGTAGTCATCTTCCTGTGCGTTAAGAAATCACCCTTCCCTGCAGTCTAAGCAGGTGCTTCCCCAACACTCATCTCAGCAACACCGTGTCAGGGTCATTATTTCTGTGGCATTTGTCACAATGTATAATCTCACACGCATCTATTTTTTTTGCTTGATTACTTGTTTATTGTTTGTCTCTCTATTATGTTGTAAGTGTCAAAATGTCAGGGACCATACTGTTTTATTTGAACACATACTCAGTTGAGCATAGCTCTTCACATGTAAAAGTGAAAAAGTAAAAGTGCTAGTCACTCAGTTGTGTCCGACTCTTTGCGACCCCATGGATACACCAGGCTCCTCTGTCCATGAAAATCTCCAGGCAAGAATGCTGGGGTGGGCTGCCATTTCCTTCTCCAGGAGATCTTCCTGACCCAGACATGGAACCTGGGTCTCCTGCATTGCAGGCAGGTTCTTGCCCATCTGAGCCACCAGGAAGCCCCTCACACATAGCAATTGTTCAGTTAAATATGGGATGACTAAAGAAGGGATTCAACAAGCTGAGTGTGGCCATATTCAAGGGATGCTGACAAAAAGCAAGAAGTTTTCCCAGGTAAATAGTTGGACTGAACTGGGTGAGATGTCAAGAATGATTTGACTGATGATCCCGCTGGAGAGTCCCATGGTCAGAGGAGCCTGGCAGGCTACAGTCCATGGGGTCACAAGAGACAGACCTAACTTAGCAACTGTACCACCACTACCACCCACAATTCAGAGGAAGCGTGCAGTCTTCATGTGTGACTGCACAGAAGGAGAAAATAATCCAGCACAGATGCTGGCAGGTAGGTAGGTTTTGATGTGTGTTGAAAAGTCAGTTCCACATCTCATTACTTGAAGGGTTCTGAAAGGGATATAAAACAGGGAACCTGAGACAGCACATGCGTGGTGGAACAGGGAAGGGTTTGTGGGGCAGGATGAATGGGTTTTGCAATAAGAATAATGTGCCGTGTTTTGAATGCTAGTGTGGCGGACCCTGTGATAGGTGTTTTGTCTGATTGTTCCACTGACCCTGGTGAGTGAGCAGTATCATCGTTACCGTTTTACAGAGGAGGCTGCTGGGACTTATGTCATTTGAAGACCTGGTCACGGAGCTAGGAGGAAATGGAGCCAGAATTTGACCTACAGTTCCCCATAAACACTTCACTTCCTATAAAGAAATTTACGTCCATTCAGTTAGAATATCTGAAGAAATAATGTGTGGTTTATCTTGGCTCCTTTAAATTTTGAAAAGTTCAGGCATATCTTTCTCCCCAGGGAGGAGAGCACATGTAGCCAATGAGCCCAATTTCTGAAGGCTGCAGTTTCCAGGTATCTTTCTGGCAGCTTATCAGTGACGCAAGTATCAAGCTCACCAAAATACTGCTGCCCTCTTGCTTCCAATGCTGCTAGCAAGAGAAACGGCTGCTATTTTAAGAAAGTCTTATAATATTGTCAAGAATTGCCTCCTTCCTCTTCACATACACTTTTCTCATTATACCCTTTGATTTTTCTGTTTCCTGTTCTTGGAGTGACACGTCACCGATGCTGATGGTAATGGAAGCATAGGCAGGTTGTGTCGTTGCTCCCCCCAAAAGTGCAGAAGGTTAAGACTATTGATAAAGTCGATATATCCAGTTATACTGCATAAACTCTGTCAGAGGACAAGCGTCATCCTAACCTAAGGTTCTCCAAGTGGCCCCATCTCCGTTCATGTCATCAGTCCAAGGAATTCATGGGTTCTGAAGCATTTTGAGATTAGATTTTTAAGTGATGGCATCATGATTTGAATTCAGCTTGATTTCTCATTTTGCTATCTGAATGAACAAACTCAAAAGGCAACGTGAAAAAAAGACAACAAAGGATCCCTTTTTATTGTGGAATGCCCATTGCTGGAGTTCCCTTATCAAAAAAGAACAAATTTATTATTTTCGTTCAACTACAGCAGGTCTCATAGTCAAGGAAGCCTCAAACTAATAGTCTGGCTTATAAGGAATGTCAGTTCAATTAACACCTGAAGAGCTTCTCTCAAGAGTCTTGTCTCTGTTTTTACTTTGCTGAGGGCCATGACTGAAGGCTGCATTTAAGGCAGTGCTGGGTATTCACCATGACTTCTGTAGCAAGGCTGACCATCCAACATACCTTTCACTGGTACATTCTTAATCATTTTAAGGATTGCCTTTGCTTCTTCATCAAACGCTGGCTGATTACGTGAGTCTATTTCTGGGCACTCTGTTCTGTTTCGCTGTGTTTCATTCCGTGTGTCTGTTCTTTCACCGATAAGACACTGTCTTGATCACCGTAGCTTTGTAGTACGTCTTGAAATCGGGTAGAATGATTCTTCCAAGTTTGTTTTTCATTTACAGTATTGTGTTGGTTAAACTTCTGTCTTTCTGTATAAACTTTAGAATCAGTTTTATTATTATTATTATTATTTATAAAATCTGGCTGGGAGTTTGATTGAAACGACGTTGAGTCTATAGATCAGGTTGTAGCGAAACATTTAGCAATACTGACTCTTCCAGTCCATGAGCTTGGCATGCGTCTTCATTGTTTAGTTTGTTTGATTTATTTCATCAGAATTTTGTAATGTTTCACATACACATCCTATTTGTATTTGGTTATATATATCCCTAATATTTCATTTATTTTGTGTGCCATTATAAGTGGTATTGTTTTTATAATTTTAAATTTCAGTTGTTTCTTGTGGATATATGAAAAAGAAATTGACCTTTGTGTATTAACCTTGTAACATGAAACCTTCTGACTCTATAATTATCCATTAGTTCCAGGAAATTTATTTTGTGTGTGAGCATCAATCCTTGCAGATATTCTCCATAGACAGACATGTAATTTATGTATAAAGATAATTTTATTTATTTATTTTCAACATGTATACCTTTTATTTCTTTTCCTTGTCTTATTGTACTAGCTAGGACTTGTATGACATTGAATAAAAGTGACAAGAGAGGCCAATTTCACTGTGTTCTCAATTCTGGGGGAACAGGCTCAATTTTTCACCAAAAGTATGATCTTTGCTACAGATGTTTGTAACTGTTCTTTAACTTGAATTGGGAAGCTGAGACATCTCTTTGCCATCCCTAGTTTGCTGAGAATTTTTATCATGAATGGATGTTGGATTTTCTCAAGGGCTTTGACTCCGTCAATATACTACACATGACGACGTGAGTTTCCTTCTTCAGCCTGATGCTGTGGCACACTGTACTGCCTGATTTTCAGAGGTTGAGCCAGCCTTATGTAACTGTGATGAACCTTACTGAGCTGTGAGATGCTTCTCATACATTACTGAATATGATTTGCTAATACTTGTTGAGGATTTTTCATCTGTGTACATGGGAGATATTGGTCTATAGTTTTCCTTTCTTAAAATTTATTTATCTAGCTTTTATATTAGGTAATTCTGCTCTCATAGGATGAGGTAGACATGTTCAATCTGCTTATATTTTATAGGATAATTTGTGGGGACTTTATGTCTTTCTTCCTCAAATGTTTGGTAGAATTTGCAGTGGAACCATCTCAGTCTGGTGCTTCCTTTCTTAGAGTGTTATCAGTCTTCTATTCAATTAGTAAATGTAGGCTTATTCAGTTTATTCATTTCTTCTTCTGTGAGTTTTGGTCACTTGTACCTTTCAAGGATTTGGTCTGTTTCATCTAAATTATCAAATTTGTGGGCAACTAGTTGTTCATAATAGGAAATTATATTTTTATCACACAATTTTAAGCTCATATTCCATGTTCTTTCTAGTCTACATGCATGGCTTTTGTTTCTTTTGAAATTTTACTTTACTTCAACTGGTCATCTCGAAAGGGAAGATGGCACTGACACAGTAATAGAAGGTGAAGAAACTACTCAGCAAAAATATTCAGACCCAAAGAGGTGTGCATTTGATAAAGGAAAGTACCATTAATATAAAACATTATATTTGAAAATTAGTCAGCTTTTGCCCATAATCTTCTCTGAATTTGTTCTTCTCAGTTAAGATGGAGGAACTCACCTTCATTTAGAGTATTTTTGAAAGAAAAGGCCACAGAGAAAGTATCTTGTTAATAACTTAGTTGTACTACAAACTGTGAGTTTAGAGGAGATCAGCTCCTGTTCTGTACTGACACAGAATACTGATGAAAAATGCAAATAAAACCAAATGTAAAAGCAGGGCATTTATTTTCAAATCTTCTGGCTTTTGTTTTTGACATCTTTGCAGTTGCACTTTGAACTCTTTTCCTTCTTGGGTAACCATTTATGAAGTTCTCATTTTGGCATAAAATAACTTATGAAAGTGTCTACTCATCAAAAGATGGCTTAGGCCAGAGTGAATTGGATTTGGTGAAAGGGACTAGATCTGATAGACAGAGTGCCTGAAGAACTGTGAACAGAGCTTCATGACATTGTACAGGAGGCATTGACCAAGACCGTCCCCAAGAAAAAGAAATGCAAAAAGGCGAAATGGTTGTCTGAGGAGGCCTTACAAATAGCTGTGGAAAGAAGAGTAGTGAAAAGCAAAGGAGAAAATGAAAGATATAAGCATTGAAGGCAGAATTCCAAATAGCAAGGAGAGATAAGAAAGACTTCCTCAGAGATCAGTGCAAAGAAATAGAGGAAAACAATAGAATGGGAAAGTCTCTAGATCTCTTCAAGAAAATTAGGGACACCAAGGGAACATTTCATGCAAAGATGGGCTCAATAAAGGACAGAAATGGTACAGACCTAACAGAAGCAGAAGATATTAAGAAGAAATGGCAAGAATACACAGAACTGTACAAAAAAGATCTTCACAACCCAGGTAATCATGGTGATGTAACCTCTCACCTAGAGCCAGACATCCTAGAATTCGAAGTCAAGTGGGCCTTAGGAAGCATCACTGTTCCAGTTGAGCTGTTTCAAATCCTGAAAGATGATGCTGTGAAAGTGCTGCACTCAATATGCCAACAAATTTGGAAAACTCAGCAGTGGCCACAGGACTGGAAAAGGTCTGTTTTCATTCCAATCCCAAAGAAAGGCAATGCCAAAGAATGCACAAACTACCACACAATTGCACGCATCTCACACTTTAGTAAAATAATGCTCAAAATTCTCCAAGCCAGGCTCCAACAGTACTTGAGCCATGAACTTCCAGATGTTCAAGCTGGTTTTAGAAAAGGCAGAGGAACCAGAGATCAAATTGTCAACATCCTCTGGATCATCGAAAAAGCAAGAGAGTTCCAGAAAAACATCTACTTCTGCTTTATTGACTTCACAAAAGCCCTTGACTATGTGGATCACAATAAACTGTGGAAAATGCTTCAAGATATGGGAATACCAGACCACCTGACCTACCTCCTGAGAAATCTGTATGCAGGTCAAGAAGCAACAGTTAGAACTGAACATGGAATAACAGACTGGTTCCAAATAGGAAAAGGAGTACGTCAAGGCTGTATATTGTCACCCTGCTTATTTAACTTATATGCAGAGTACATCATGAGAAACGCTGGACTGGAAGAAGCACAAGCTGGAATCAAGGTTGCTGGGAGAAATATCAATAACCTCAGATACGCAGATGACACCACCATATGGCAGAAAGTGAAGAGGAACTAAAAAGCCTCTTGATGAAAGTGAAAGAGGGGAGTGAAAAAGTTGGCTTAAAGCTCAACATTCAGAAAATGAAGATCATGGCATCCGGTCCCATCACTCTGTGGCAAATAGATGGGGAAACAGTGGAAACAGTCTCAGACTTTTTTTTTTGCTCCAAAATCACTGCAGATGGTGACTTCAGCCATGAAATTAGAAGACTCTGGAGAGTCCCTTGGACTGCAAGGAGATCCAACCAGTCCATCCTCAAGGAAATCAGTCCTGAATATTCATTGGAAGGACTGATGCTGAAGCTGAAACTCCAGTACTTTTGGCCACCTGATGTGAAGAGCTGACTCATTGGAAAAGACCTTGATGCTGGGAAAAAGTGAAGGTGGGAAAAGAAGGGGATGACAAAGGATGAGATGGTTGGATGGCATCACCAACTCAATGGACATGAGTTTGAGTAAACTGTGGGAGTTGGTGATGGACAGGGAGGCCTGGCATGCTGCAGTCCATAGGGTCGGAAAGAGTCAGACATGACTGAGTGACTGAGCTGAACTGAACTGAGTTGACTCAGCATGTGGAAGTAAGCCATTGCACACTTGGAATGTCCCAGAAAATGGAGATGAAGAGAAATCCTCCCAATGACAGAGCTTTGGACGGTGAACCCACATTTACACTATGCAGAAAGAGATGGGCCCTAAGGATAGAGCGTGGCCTTTTGGATAGTGAGTAATGGCTTGGATGATTGGTTAGGAGACTGGAAGGAAAACAATAAGAAGAATAGGATCAATATGGTTTGAAGAATAGAATGTGGGTGAGCCATGGGAGTAGGTGCAAAGCGTGAAGATCCTTCATTGCATGCTACCACCCACTAGATGGCAACCACCAGAGAAGAAGCATCGAATAATCCAGGGGACAGAATAACTCTGCTGGTTGGTGTCGGGCAGTATCTGTCATCAACACACCCAGTGTGGCCACACATGCATGAGAGAGGAGATACGGTGGCAGGGATGAAAAAATATATGGGCCCCGTAGCGGGCTTGGATCACATGAGCCCCTGATAAAATGCCATTCTGTGAGGGGTCCATCCGCCCACTCGGTGGTCAGCTGATTACATCAGCCACTTCCTACACTTTCTCGCTGGTGTCAATACCTATTCCAGGTACCACCTTTCCTGTCCTGCTCACAGAGCCTCTACCTACACCATGTCCCAAGATTCTACAGTATTTGAATACTGTGAACAAATACACAATCTCGTATAACATGGTGCCTGCACGCTCAGTCATGTTCAACTCTCCATGACCCCGTGGACTGTAGCCTGCCAGCTCCTCGGTTCTTGGGATTCTCCAGGTAAGAATACCAGAATGGGTTGCCATACCCTCCTCCAGGGGATCTGCCCAACCCAGGGATGAAACTTGTGTCTCTTGTGGCCCCCGCATCGGCAGACAAGTCCCTTACCACTTGCCACCTGGGAAGCCCGTAGGGTGGTGGTAGAGCCTTCTGCAGTGCAGGAGGGCGCAGTCAGGGTCACACTGGCCGCAGTGTTCCCTGCGGCCCCCAAGGCTGCCTGGTAGGAGACACCATGGAGCTTGGAGACCCACTGAGGGGCTGGGCTGCCATCATCCAGGTTTCAACAGACACCCTACATCAAGTTCATTGTATGATGCTGTGTTCCCAGTAGGTCGAAGTCATGGATTTTGGAACAAAGGGGTAGAAGAATGAGGGACCCCCTAACCACTATTCTCAGTGAGCCACACAGCAAGTTTCCAGTCCTTTCCCAACCACTGTGGGTTCTTCTTTGGAGTTCATTCCTCCTTGACTTTGGTACCCTGGGCACTGCATTTGCCTCATCCCAGACCCTCCTCCACATTGTTACCCAGCTCATGTTTTTACTGGCAGCTGATTCATACTGTTTTCCAATTTTAAATTCCCACGACAGCAGGCTTAAGGGAGTATGACTTAGCAGCTGTGGTAGTTAGACACACTGGGTTCCTGTTTGAGTTTTTCCATGTATAGATGGTCAGATCTTGAACTTGTTACTAGCTCTCTAGACCGCAGTTCATGTTCTCTAAAACAACAGCAGTTACCATTCTACTTGCAGAGGTTTGTGTTGTCGTTGCTGTTTAGTCACTCAGTCATGTCCAACTCTTTTGTGACCCCATGGACCGTAGCCCACCAGGCTCGTCGGTCCATGGGATTTCCCAGGCAAGAATACTGGAGTGGGATGCCCTTTCCTTCTCCAGGGCATCTGCCCACACCAGGGATCAAACCCACACCTCCTGCGTGGTCAGGCAGGCTCTTCACCCCTGAGCCACCTGGGAAGCCCCCAACCTTGCTCCCTCATTATCACGGGAAGGGATGGGACGACAGGGAGGTTAAACGTGGCGATGACGTGACACACTTACCACACCCTGACCCTAACCCAGCACGACAAGCACTCAGGCATGATTGGGTGTTGCTTTTATTGCTATTGTTGTTTCTTATTGTTACTATTGGACCGTTGCAACAATTACTTCCCCTTCCAGGAGGGTGTCATGAGATTGAGTGTGCTTGGTGCTCGGCGGGTGCTTGACAAGTGGTAGTGATGAAGCATAAATGCCACTGAAGAGGGTAGCGCATTGCACTGATTGGCAATAGCCTGTACAGAGTTGCTGAGTGAAGGAGCTTCGCACACAGATCTGCAGTGTATCTGCTGCTGCTCCTCTGCCACATCGGGACGGCTGATTTACTGTGACACATACACAGGGTGGCAAGCACTTCTCACATATCATCTTGTTTAACCCTCACGCCAGCTCTGAAGGTACAATAATTACTCCCCTCTTACATATGAGGAAACTGAGGGCACCTCTAACCCTAAGCAGTCTTCCTCCAGTGCCTGCGCGTGTAACCCTGTGCATGCTGCTTGTTTTCACCATTGTGAGCTCAGCACCCAGGACCATTTATTAAGCCTTTGCTCCAGACAAACCGGCCAGGGCAATATAGAAAGAAGGGTAGATTTTAAGCTAGGTCCAGAAGATGACTGTGCTGTTTCTATATTCTGCATCTTGAGTCTATACATAAGACTTGGCCAAGTTTAAATTCATGACAAGCTTTCAACCTCCATGTAAACCCTCCATCATTCCATTTTTTACACAATTTATTTTACAACTTGGCCAAATGAAACCTTCTCTATGTTTGGCATGGTTTACTTTGTTCTGAAAGAAGCATGTGTGATGAGAAAGCTATAAAAGTTATTACCAAAAGTAATAAGAAGTAACAGATAATTATAAATTGGTATTAAATCTCTCTGATCCATATTTTATTAGTTGCGAGGATGCATAAATCAGAGGTGGAGTGATTACCAGGAGTGTTTCTCATATTTTGAGGTCCCAGATTTTAACTTTCAGTCTGAAAAGTGTTGTAGTCTCAGCAAAATATAAAATGGTCACCCCGATGAACTGTTTCAATAGTCAAACGAGGACTGTATGCACTTTGTGTACCTTAATGAAGTGGCAGAAGTGGCCTTTGATGATATTTTAGAATGTATTTGGTCTTTGAACTATAAACTACTGTCATTTTCTGAAATGCTCTAGGAGAAGTCGTTGGGCAGACAAAACAGCCTCGAGTGATAAGTAGAACTTTTCATCTAGTGCGCATTTCTGCAATTTCCTATTTAGACATGACCTACAAAGTGCTGAAGCTTGAAGGAGCCCATAGACTATGTGGATGACAAAATGGAAGTCAGAAGTATGCAGGTTTTGTAGTCAGATAGTCCCAGAATTGTATTAATTTATTGATTCACAAATATTATTGGCTGTTCTGTGCCAGGCACTTGTACTAGGTTTTAGGGATCAATGTGGAAGAAAGCAGACCCACCCTTGACTTCATGGACATTGATGACAACTGGGGGAAACTGAAGATAAAGAAATAATCACACTAATGTGGTCAGTAGTCACTAAGTTACATCCGACTTTTTTGCAACCCCATTGATGGTAGCCCGCCAAGCTCCTCTGTCCATGGGTTTCCCAGGAAAGAATACTGGAGGGGGTTGCCATTTCCTTCTCCAGGGGATCTTCCTGACCCAGGGGTCGAAACCGTGTCTCCTCACTGCCAATGGTCTCCTGCATTGCAGTCAGAGTCGATACCGCTGAGCCACCATAGAAACCCTAACATGTGGCATTTCTCTGGTAAATTTCATGATTAAAAAGTACAGGGTCAACATCTCTGTCTGTGGACTTAGAGAGTAGTGACCAACATTCCACTGGCATTTCCCCAAGCTGAATGCTAGAGCTACGCCATCCAGTATGGCAGTCACTAGCCACACGCGGCCATTTAAATTTAAATTTTAATCAAAGTGAAGTGAAATTTAAAATTCAGCTCCTCAGTCGCATTCAGGTGCTCAGCAGCCACCGCTGCCTGCAGGACAGTGCAGACGTGGAACCTTCTCATCACTGTAGAAAGTCCTGTTGGACGATGGTGCTCAGAAGCATGTGTGATTTAATCAAGTGATGAGCAGGCCATCGTTCTAGGGTTAGACACTCTCTCATGAGCAGTTCCTGTGGGGAGAAGGGATGTGGTCGGACCTGCAGGAAGGCTGTGGTTTCAGCACAAGGATGGGGTCAGGGTGGGCGTCGGGGTTTGAAGCGCTCTTCAGTGGCGGGGTCTTCCTCCCGTGACAGCAGGAACCGTTGTGCGGTTCCAAGCATGAGCAGACTTGGTTTTTCAAAAAATCACTTTGCTATACCTGTACTTTATATAATATTGCACATCAACAAAAAAAAATCACTTTATAGTGAGGAGAATGGATTGGAGGCTGCAAGAGTGCAGAGCGCATGTGGTACCTGATAGCTGTAAATAAATATGGGATGGATGTTGACTAAATTCTCATTTAACGCATGGATGTACTAAAATGAATTATGTGGAACCCAAACCATTCACATCACTGTTTTAATCAGCATTATCAATCAGATCAACTATAATCAGTATTAATTATAAAATTAAGTAATTATGATCAGTATAATCAGCATCATCACTTGGATTTAATGGTTGAATCCCTGAGCCCATTCTTTTCATTCACGTTGTCCGGCAACATTAGGAGCAACAGCCAATGTCATTATGTTCCTTAGTTTCTAAAATTTTTAGAAAATATCATATACAGAATCATTTAGCTCCTTAACTTCTTAAAAGTGGTTGATTAGGACTGTCCAATGCAGATATATATATATATATATATATCCATTAATAGCTCATGCCATGGACAGTTGGTCCTCTTTTTAATAATGGAAATAGAATCTTTAATTATATTAGAGAGCCAATTCTGGAAAAAGCTAGAATCAAATAAAAAAAACTCATCCTATGTTCATAGAAGCACTATTCATAATAGCCACACATGGAAACAACTTACATGTCCATCAACAGATCAATGGATTAAAAAGATGTATATGCAGTGGAATACTCAGTTCAGTTCCATCACTCAGTTGTGTCCGACTCTTTGCAGCCCCATGGGCAGCAGCATGCAAGGCCTCCCTGTCCATCACCA
The DNA here is from genome assembly GCA_006408695.1 of Aepyceros melampus. Taxonomy (NCBI): domain Eukaryota; kingdom Metazoa; phylum Chordata; class Mammalia; order Artiodactyla; family Bovidae; genus Aepyceros; species Aepyceros melampus. Next base: position 4,107 of record SJXQ01000759.1, on the reverse strand, counting down.
ACTTCTGGAGCTTGCTCAAACTCATGTCCATCGAGTTGGTGATGCCATCCAACTGGATGGATATTGTAATAAATACCTGAGAAATTTCTCAGTTGGTGATGCCATCCAACTCTGAAAATAAAATAAAATAATAATAATTATTATTATTATTTGCATTGATCACTGAGGGAGGCTTTCTTATCTCTCCTTGCTATTCTTTGGAACTCTGCATTCAAATGGGTCTATCTTTCCTTTTCTCCTTTGCCTTTAGCTTCTCTTCTTTTCATGGCTATTTGTAAGCCCTCCTCAGACAGCCTTCTTGCCTTTTTGTGTTCCTTTTTCTTGGGGATGGTCTTGATCACCACCTCCTTTACAGGGTCATGAACCTCTTTCCACAGTTCTTCAGGCACTCTGTCTATCAGATATAATCCCTTGAATCTATTTCTCACTTCCACTGTACAATCATAAGGGATTTTATTAAGGTCATACTTGAATGGTCTAGTGGTTTTCCCTATTTACTTCAATTTACCTCTGAATTTTGCAATAAGCTATTCATGATCTGAGCCACAGTCAGCTCTCAGTCTTGTTTTTGCTGACTGTATAGAGCTTCTCTATCTTAGGCTGCAAAGAAATAATCAGTCTGATTTTGGTGTTGACCATCTGGTGATGTCCATGTGTAGAGTCTTCTCTTGTGTTGTTGGAAGAGGGTGTTTACTATGACCAGTGTGTTCTTTTGGCCAAACTCTGTTAGCCTTTGCCCTGCTTCATTCTGTTCTCCAAGGCCAAATTTGCCTGTTACTCCAAGTATCTCTTGACTTTCTGCTTTTGCATTCCACTCCCCTATGATGAAAAGAAACACCTTTTTTAGGTGTTAGTTCTAGAATGTCTTGTAGGTCTTCATGGAACCATTCAGCTTCAGCTTCTTCAGCATTAGTATTTGGGGCATAGACTAGGATTACTGTCATATTGAGTGATTTCCCTTGGAGATGAACAGAGATCATTCAGTCATTTTTGAGATTGCACCCACTTACTGCATTTCAGACTCTTTCATTGACTATGGGGGCTACTCCATTTCTCCTAAGGGATTCTTGCCCACAGTAGTAGATATAATGGTCATCTGAATTAAATTCACCATTTCCAGTCCATTTTAGTTCACTGATTCCTCAAATGTGGATGTTCACTCTTGGCATCTCCTGTGAGAGAGTCATTTCCTAGGCAGGTTGATAATAAGTCTAGGGGTCCCTAAAGAGAGAGGGGTCTGGAATTCTCAAGGAGGAAAAAAGGACAAACTTTTTTTCCCCTCGATTCCTTCAATGAGATTGCACCCACTTACTGCATTTCAGACTCTTTCATTGACTATGGGGGCTACTCCATTTCTTCTAAGGGATTCTTGCCCACAGTAGTAGATATAATGGTCATCTGAATTAAATTCACCATTTCCAGTCCATTTTAGTTCACTGATTCCTCAAATGTGGATGTTCACTCTTGGCATCTCCTGTGAGAGAGTCATTTCCTAGGCAGGTTGATAATAAGTCTAGGGGTCCCTAAAGAGAGAGGGGTCTGGAATTCTCAAGGAGGAAAAAAGGACAAACTTTTTTTCCCCTCGATTCCTTCAGTTCAGTTCAGTTGCTCAGTCATGTCCGACTCTTTGCGACATCATGAATCGCAGCACGCCAGGCCTCCCTGTCCATCACAAACTCCCAGAGTTCACTCAAACTCATGTCCATCAAGTTGGTGATGCCATCCAGCCATCTCATACTCTGTCATCCCCTTCTCCTCCTGCCTCCAATCCCTCCCAGCATCAGAGTCTTCCAATGAGTCAACTCTTTGCATGAGGTGGCCAAAGTATTGGAGTTTCAGCTTCAGCATCATTCCTTCCAAAGAACATCCAGGATTGATCTTCTTTAGAATGAATTGGTTGGATCTCCCTGCAGTCCAAGGGACTCTCAAGAGTCTTCTCCAACACCACAGTTCAAAAGCATCAATTCTTCGGTGCTCAGCTTTCTTCACAATCCAACTCTCACATCCATACATGACTACCTGAAAAACTATAGCCTTGACTAGTCGGACCTTTGTTGGCAAAGGTCTGTCTCTGCTTTTGAATATGCTATCTAGGTTGGTCATAACTTTTCTTCCAAAGAGTAAGCGTCTTTTAATTTCAGGGCTGCCAACACCATCTGCAGTAATTTTGCAGCCCCCAAAAATACAGTCTGACACTGTTTCCGCTATTTCCCCATCTATTTGCCATGAAGTGATGGGACCAGATGCCATGAACTTCGTTTTCTGAATGTTGAACTTTAAGCCAACATTATTGTTATTATATAACAATAATGTATCCTGCCTGAGGATAGTCTCTGGATTAAACCTTCTGGCTAATCCTGTTGTCTTAAAATGTAAATTATGAGAGTAGGTCTGGTGAGGTCTTTACAATCTCTAGACATTCTTTTGGTTCATTGGAGAGTATATAACCGCACTGCTAACACTAGCAAGGGAGTACTCTTTCTGCCCCCTTCTGATGCCTATTTCAGAACCTTTCTCTATCTCCTTTATACTTTAATGAAACTTTATTACACAAAAGCTCTGAGCGATCAAGCCTCGTCTCTAGCCCCAGATTGAATTCTTCTCCTCCGGAGGCCAAGAATCCCGGCCTCTTTTCATGGTTCAGCAACAACCTTTCACCTGTTTGACCACTTCCAATTTACCTTGATTCATGGACCTAACATTCCAGTTTCCTATGCAATATTGTTCTTTACAGCATTGGGCTGTACTTCCATCACCAGTCACATCCACAACTGGGCATTGTTTTTGCTTTGGTTCCATCTCTTCATTCTTTCTGGAGTTATTTCTCTACTCTTCTCATGGGGTAGTACACAACCATAAAAAAGAATGAAGTAACGCCATCTGCAGCAACATGAATGCAACTAGAGATTATCTTAGAAAGAGAAAGAGAAATAGTATATGATATCCCTATTGTGGCAATCTAAAATATGGCACAAATGAACCTATCTATGAAATAGAAACAGGATCATGGACATAGAGAAAAGACTGGTGGTGGTTGTGGGGTAGAGTGAGTGGGAGGCTGGGTTTAGCAGATGCAATCTATTAATATGGAATGGACAAACAAGTTCTTACTGTATAGCACAGAACTGTATTCAATATCCCATGATAAACCATAAAGAAAAAAGAATATAAAAAATGTATATATGTATAACTGAATCACTTTTCTGTACAGCAGATTAACATATTATAAATCAACTACACTTTAATAAATAATAAGAAATCTCACCTTTAAAATTCTGTTTCTCAACATCTATACTAGTAGCCAGGGTTTCCCTGACAATCAGGAAAGAGAAAATCTATCTATAGAGAGAGACTGAATTCCCATAGGAATTGGCTCACATGATTATGGAGGCTGAGAAGCCCCATGGACTACCATCTGCATGTTGGGGGCCCAGGAAAGCAGACAGTTTAATTCAGTATGAGTCTGGAGGCCTGAGAACCAGAGGGGTTGATGTAAGTCCTGGTCTGATTCCAGCCATCCAATAATCAGGGACATCCATGTCCAAAGTGGGAGAAGACCCGTGTTTTAGCTTAGCAGAGAGAAATTCACCTTTCTTCAGCTTTTTTGTTCTATTCAGGCTCCCAGTGGATTGACTGATGCCCACTGGCATCAGTGAGAGAGATTCTTTTTGCTCAGTTCACTGATTCACATGCTAATCTCTTCTAGAAGCATCCTAGAAGACACACCCAGAGTGTTTTACAAGCTATCTGGGTCTCCCTTAGCCCAGTTCACTTGGTACCTAAAATTAACCATCACACTGCTCTGAAGTGAATTATGTGGGCCCTAAACCATAACACCCAAAAAAGATGTCCTCTTCATTATAGGGGGCTGAAATGCAAAAGCAGGAAGTCAAGAAACACCGGGAGTAACAGGCAAATTTGGCTTGGAGTACAGAATGAAGCAGGGCAAAGGCTAACAGAGTTTGGCCAAGAGAACACACTGGTCATAGCAGACACCCTCTTCCAACAACACAAGAGAAGACTCTACACATGGACATCACCAGATGGTCAACACCAAAATCAGACTGATTATATTTTTTGCAGCCAAAGATGGAGAAGCTCTGTACA
>SJXQ01000758.1:306111-325163 GCA_006408695.1 Aepyceros melampus | reverse complement strand
TACAGTCCATGGGGTCGCAGAGTCAGACAAGCCTAAGCATGCACGCACATCACAGACACCAACGTGGAGTCAAACATCCCAGCTCACCTTTGGAGGGTTTAACTATGTAATGCTCCCTATCATAATTAAGCAGAAATAGTGATTCTAATTAGCAGCACATTTACAGAAACCACACAAGTATGCTTCCCTGGTGGCTCAGATGAAGAACCCATCTGTAATGCAGGAGACCCAGGTTCGATCCCTGAGTTGGGAAGATCCCCTGGAGGAGGAAACGGCAACCCACTCCAGTATTCCTGCCTGGAGAATTCCATGGACAGAGAAGCCTGGTGGGCTACAGTCCATGGGGTCGCAGAGAGTCAGATACGACTGAGCAAATAATACACACAAGTAGATCCATATAATCGCACACTTCACCTACTCATCGCTTACTGGTGTTCCATCCTTGTTTACTTTGCCCTGGTTTCCCTTTCAGCTTGAATGAGCACAACTTTTGAAGTCTTATTTCAACTTAAGCAAGCCCTGCTAGAGGGTGACAGATGGTGAATGTCAAAAACCCAGAGGGAGGGTTTCTGTTTAGCCTTTGATTTTTGTTTAGTTTTTTTAAGCCAGAGAAATGTCCGACTGTGCTCATAGTTTGTAAGCATACGTCACCAACTTTTATCTTCCTGCAAATTCCCTATTCTGCCCCTGATCTCTCCTCTACTGCTGGCTAAGGAGGGGCCGGCACCTAGGCGGCTGCATGCCTGAGTGGCTTGGGCGATAAACCTCATAGTTATTTTTCCTAATTAATGGTTTTCACCGACAATTTTACTGCTCTATTTTAAGCTTCCTCATTCCCTTGGGCCTCCGTACATATGTCTGTGATAAGTCTCATCCCGTCCAACCAGATTGTCTCCTCAGAATATAGACTAATCTATTTCAAAAAGCTCATCTCTCTCACTCTCTCTTTTTGGAACATAAAACTTNGTGGTACAGACTCTGCCTGCCAAGGCAGGAGATGCAGTAGACTCGGGTTCGATCCCTGGGTCTGAAAGATCTCCTGGAGTAGGAAATGGCAACCCACTGCAGTATTCTTGCCTGGAAAGTTCCATGGAAAGGAGGAGCCTGTCAGGCTACAGTCCATGGGGTTGCAGAGAGTCAGACAAGACTGAGCATGCAGGCACATCACAGACACCAATGTGGAGTCAAACATCCCAGCTCACTTTCGGAGGGTTTAATTATGCCTTAATGCTCCTTATCACAATTAAGCAGAAATGGTGATTGTACTTAGCATATTTACAGAAACCACACAAGTATGCTTCCCTGGTGGCTCAGATGGTAAAGAACCCACCTGTAATGCAGGAGACCCAGGTTCGATCCCTGAGTTGGGAAGATCCCCTGGAGGAGGAAACGGCAACCCACTCCAGTATTCTTGCCTGGAGAATTCCATGGACAGAGAAGCCTGGTGGGCTACAGTCCATGGGGTCACAGAGAGTCAGATACGACTGAGCAAATAATACACACAAGTAGATCCATATAATCGCACACTTCACCTACTCATCGCTTACTGGTGTTCCATCCTTGTTTACTTTGCCCTGGTTTCCCTTTCAGCTTGAATGAGCACAACTTTTGAAGTCTTATTTCAACTTAAGCAAGCCCTGCTAGAGGGTGACAGATGGTGAATGTCAAAAACCCAGAGGGAGGGTTTCTGTTTAGCCTTTGATTTTTGTTTAGTTTTTTTAAGCCAGAGAAATGTCCGACTGTGCTCATAGTTTGTAAGCATACGTCACCAACTTTTATCTTCCTGCAAATTCCCTATTCTGCCCCAGATCTCTCCTCTACTGCTGGCTAAGGAGGGGCCGGCACCTAGGCGGCCGCATGCCTGAGTGGCTCGGGCGATAAACCTCATAGTTATTTTTCCCAATTAATGGTTTTCACCGACAATTTTACTGCTCTATTTTAAGCTTCCTCATTCCCTTGGGCCTCCGTACATATGTCTGTGATAAGTCTCATCCCGTCCAACCAGATTGTCTCCTCAGAATATAGACTAATCTATTTCAAAAAGCTCATCTCTCTCACTCTCTCTTTTTGGAACATAAAACTTGAAAATGCACTGAAACAGAAAGTAATTAAGCTTTAAAGGAGAGCTATAAACGTGATTTATTCATGAGTACACACTTATCCTTCTCCCAACTGACACCCATTTGATATTAATTTTCCTTTAGTGTGTATCTGCAGCCTTTTTCTAAATCTTTACTACTAATAGAAACTTTTTATTCCACCCTTATTCCCTTCTACTTGGCTCCAAAGACTCTCATATGTGCAGAAAGGGATCCACTGGGGGTACAGAACCACAATTTGGGAAATTCTGCTCTGAAATAATAATGCTCCCTAGTCACAACCACTGACTTTTATTAGGCTGTCAATTAGCTATTTTTTTAATTAGGGGAAGAAAAGTTCTTAATTCATTTTTTTTCCCTGAAGTTATTTAGAATGCACTTTTATCATCATGCTCCACTGGTGACAGAGCAGCTATGGAATGCGTTATCAGGCTGGGCGAAAAGTTTGGGTTTTTCCATAAGATGTTAAGGAAACACCAGAATCAAGTTCTTGGCCAACTCAATATCCTTCTCTTGGGTTTGGCAGGTGGTGCCAGTGGTAAAGAATTCTCCTGCCAATGCAGGAGATGCAAGAGAAGGTGGGCTTGATCCCTGGGTCAGGAAGATCCCCTGGAACAGAAAAAGGCAATCCATTCCAGTATTCTAGCCTGGAAAATTCTGTGGACAGAGGAGTCTGGTGGACTACAGTCCATGGGACTGCAGAGAGTTGGTCACAACTGAGCGACTAAGCACAGCACAATACCTTTTTCTTAGGTCAGTGGAACTTGCATTCTACAGATAAGTAATTTCTACAGAGAAATTTCTATAGGCTCCCCTCTCTGACTCCAAAGGACTCACAGAAAAAGAAAGAAACAATGATAATAATACTTCCTTTATACTGTATAGTTTTCAAAGCAGATTCACACACATCAATCCATCCAAGCTTTTCAAAAAACCGAGGCTCAAAGAGATTAAATAAAGGGCATCTTCAAGGTCACACAGCTAGCCAGTCAGTGTCAGAGACCAGAATTTAAACCGTTACTTGATGATTCCCATAAAAAAAATCAATAGGATTATAGAGATCCAGCAGTTTTCATTAACATGGGGAGGGGGAATGTTTTGTAACAATACTTACCAGCGACTGTGCTTTTCTTAGTTTAGATCTCTCCTGTGATTTATTTTTCTTATCACGTGACTGTCGGTTGAAAGCTGGAGTCATTTCATGTCTTTTCCTTCTTCTGTTAAATGGAGAGCATTGGGAAAATTATAAATATCATTTTAAAGTTTTGGTGGTTGGCATAGCTGTTTGTCTATTTGATTTTGTTGTTCCTGCGGTTTAAAAGATTATCTTCACTCAGCTGGAAACAAGCCAAGTGTCTGTCAACAGAGAAGGGGTTGAATAAACTCTGACACATCCACACAATGGAGGACTGTGGGCTGTAAAAAGGAGGCCAGAGTATTTCTTCATATACCTGTGGAGTGAGCGCCAGGATATATTGTTACAGGAAGAAAGAAAGTGGGATAAAGTGGTATGTATTGTGTGACACCATTTCTTTCAGAAAGGGGTGCATGTGTCTGTATTTGTTTATATTTTTTTCATCCGCCCCACTCCCCTCCTTTATGATTTTTTAAATGTAAAGACATTTTAAAAAATAGTTACCCATCCATAGGATTCCCCTGTGATCCAATTAGGAACACGAAACAGTATTGGAGACTTCTCCAGATACACTTTGTTTTGTATATTTGACTTTGGAACCATCTCAAAATTATGAAATAAAAGAAAAAAAATTCCCCAAATCTAAAAACAGCTGGTGGTGTTACCCACACAAAGGAATAACTTCATGGGACTTTAACATAGTCATTTGTCTGAATAGCCTTAGTAGAACATATCCTAAGGACAAAAATACAGGAAAAGACATCTTAAACTGTTTTCAGTAATCTTATTGTTTGTATTAACATTAATATTTGTTTTTTAAAATGCTTGCATATAATAGGATAAAGTATGGATCCACATTATTATTATTATGAATATATACCCCCAGGCTAAAGGCAAAATGAACCAGAAACAAACATTGAATTCTAGTTAGCAAATTTGTTTTGACAATGATAGGAGTTAGCAATTCAGAAATTACTTCCAGAATTTGTTAAGTAAACATATTCTCTATGTGTATACTTCATATATTTTTTATACAAAATTATGCTACACTGTGCTTAGTCGCTCAGTCATCTACAACCCTTTGTGACTCCATGGACTGTAGCCCGCCTCCTCTGTCCATGGGGATTCTCCAAGCAAGAATACTGGAGTGGGTTACTACGCCCTCCTCCAGGGGATCTTCTCAACCCAGGGATGGAACCCAGGTCTCCCGCATTGTAGGTGGGTTCTGAGCCACCAGGGAAGCCCATACAAAATTATGCATGTACATATATAATCAAATGTATATATCATATAATCATATGTATTATATATAATCATATATATAATCAAATAGATATATGTATATCAATGTCACAGAAGGGAGGCGCAAATATGGAAAAGGAGAAGACTATAATGAACCCTATGGTGCTGGATTGGAATCTGAGGTATTAAAATATTAAAAGAAGCTGTAAGGAAAGCATTACAGCTACAAAATGCAAACAAATCCTAAAGAAAAGGTCAAATTTACCAATAAAGGTTCATTGACTTTCAATCACTTTTTGCTTCTTGGGGCTTCCCTGGTGGCTCAGCAGTAAAGAATCCACTTACAATGCAGCAGAGGCAGTTTTGATCCCTGGGTTGGGAAGATCCCCTGGAGATGAGAATGGCTACCCACTCCAGTGTTCTTGCCTGGAGAGTCCCCATGGAAGAGGAGCCTGGCAGGCTACAGTCCATGGGGGTGCACAGAGTCTGACATGATTCAGTGACTAAACCACCACCACTAGTGAAAAGCATTTGTATTTCACAGTAGCTTCTGTTTTCATCTTTTCATATACCAAAGGAAAGAAGTGGAGAAGGGCACAGTTCTTACCCTTGCCAGCTGTATTCAATAAGGTCACAGTTGTCCAGGTAATTGAAGCGAATGATATCAGTTGGATGCTTGTCAGAAGACCTCCAGGGTGGGAGTTCTTTCTCCCCTGGGTGGTTCTTCTTTCTTAAAGAGGAAGAGGATCGGAAAGCGGATGAAGGAGACAGGTCTCCCCCTGGAGAACTGCTTCTAATGGGTTGAACATCTGCGATCACAAACCCATCTTTTGGAGGTGTCTAGAAGGAGAAAATTATTTCTGTTCTCAAAATACTATAATAAAAACAAAAGTAGAACAAAGAACATGGACTTCCCTGGTGGTCTAGTGATTAAGAATCTGCCTGCCAACGCAGGGGACACTGGTTCAATCCCTGGTCCAGGAAGATTCCACCTGCCCGGGTGCCACAACCACTGAGCCAGTGCTCTAGAGTCTGTGCTCTGCAACAAGAGAAGCTATCGCAATGGGAATCCTGAGGATGGAAGGTAGAGAATAGCCCCTGATCTCTGCAACCAGAGAACACCCAAGGGCAGTAACGAAGACCCTTCGCAACCAAAAATGAATAAATAAATAAATGCTTTAAGAAAATCATTATCATCATCACCATGATGGCATTGATATGGTAGCAATGATTGCAGCAGCCACCAACCCAGAGGCACTTGTATGTGCCAGGCACTGTCTCAGGAAGTATTCCTGCATTATTATTATTTTTTGAGGGGGGTTATACACTGAAGCATGCGGGATCTTAGTTCCCCTTACCAGGGATCAAACCTGCACCCCTTACGTTGGAAGAATGGAGTCTTAACCACTGGACCACCAGGAAATTCCCCTTCTTACTTACATTACTTTATTTAACCTTCATAATAATTTAAAAGGTAATCATAACTACTTCCATTTTACAGAAGAGAAAACTGAAGGTAGGATAAATTGATTAATTTTTCCACTACTACTATTAAGACATAAGCAGTAAGACATGGTCAGAATTTGAATCCAGGACTCTCCAGCTTCAAGCTCACACAATGAACTTCTCTATCCTGTATTGCCACCTCTCCTACCATATCATTATACAGTTATTTCACAACCGCAGTTAATTTGTTCATAAAAATATACATTCTTAAAAACAGTACCCTGTCCTACCTATCTAAAACACAGAGACAATTTCCATTATGCAGGTGTAAACTATAGATTTTATCAACTATCAAAACTTTGCCATTTCCGTAGAATTGGGAAATTAAAGTCTATTTTTTTTGAAAGTCTATTTTTTAATTGCCCAAAATGAAAGCCTGTTTTTTTGTGTGTATAAAATTTGTAAGGGTTTTTATGCAGTTGCGGCCTAAGGGAAGAGGTACTGCTATGCTGAGAAGCCATTAAAGCCTTAATTTTTGTTCTTTAAGAGATTAGGGAAGCTTTGCTCAGTAAATTGGTTTGCTTAAATTGTTTGTTAAAATTAAAAAATTCCCCAAGTTCCTGCAAGCAGAATCAGTTTCTTTTTTTTTAAATTTTTTATTTTTTAGTTTGTTTTGCTTTACAATACTGTATTCGTTTTGCTATACATTGACATGAATCAGCCACGAGTGTACATGAACTCCCAATCCCGACCCCCAACTCCCCCCCTCCCACCCCACACCTTCTCTCTGGATTATCCTCATGCATCAGTCCCAAGCATCCCGCATCCTGCATCGAACCTAGACCGGCGATTCGTTTCACTTATGATATCATACATGTTACACTGCCACTCTGCCAAATCATCCCACCCTCTCCCTCTCCCACAGAGTCCAAAAGGCTGTTCTATACATCTGTGTCTCTTTTGCTGTCTTGCGTACAGGTTTGTCATTACCATCTTTCTAAATTTCATATATATGTGTAAGTATACTGTATTGGTGTTTTTCTTTCTGGGTTACCTCACTCTGTATAATCGGCGCTCCAGCTTCATCCACCTCATTAGAACTGATTCAAATGTATTCTTTTTAATGGCTGAGTAATACTCCATTGTGTATATGTACCACAGCTTTCTTATCCATTCATCTGCTGATGGACATCTAGGTTGCTTCCATGTCCTGGCTATTATAAATAGTGCTGCGATGAACATTGAGGGTACACGTGTCTCTTTCAATTCTGGCTTCCTTGGTGTGTATGCCCAGCAGTCAGAATCAGTTTCTTATCCTTGTTTCAACTGCTATTTGTACATATTTCTATTACAGGATAGTACTTCGTATTCAATGTGGTAACTATCTGTCTGTGTCCTTGGCCATAGACTGCTGCGAAGTCGCTTCAGTCGTGTCCGACTCTGTGCGACCCCATAGCCGGCAGCCCACCAGCTCCTCGCTCCCTGGGATTCTCCAGGCAAGAACACTGGAGTGGGTGGCCATCTCCTTCTCCATAGACTAGGCTCCCAGAAAGTGGGGTTAAGACCATTGTACTCTTAGCACCTGGCACATAACAGTATTTAATAAATATTTATTGATTTAGTGAGTAGTTATAAGTAGTAGAGTAAAAAGACATTTTACTTTTATATAATTGATGGCTCATTACTAGATTAGTATTTAATGTTTTGTGCGAATCCTGGAGGAGGGCATGGCAACCCATTCCAGTATTCTTGCCAGGAGAATCCCCACGGACAGAGGAGCCTGGTGAGCTCCAGTCCATGGGATTGAAAAGAGTTGGACACGACTGAGCAACTAAGCACAGCACAGTGCGGATCTCACTTAAAATGGATATTCAAGGAGTTCCCTGGTGGTCCAGTGGTTAAGACTCCATACTTTCACTGTCGAGAGCAGGAGTTCAATCCCTGGTCAGGGAACTAAGATCCTAAGTCACATGTGGTGGCCAAAAAATAAAAAAAAAATAAGATGGACATTCATTTCATTCTTCTGAGTTTATATTGAATGAAATCTATTTTTGTTGGAAGAGTCTCGTTTAACACCACTGGTAATAAAGAAAACATGATAATAAAAAAGCAGTTTCAGGGGATAAAATTTAGGCATGAATGCTAGTAACTATATACATAAATAAACATCATTAATTTTGAAAAGTACAAATATTGACCCATTAACAAAATAGATAATAATGAAAACTGATGACTTTTCAGTTAAGTAAAGAAAAAATGTGTTCCCTTTACTCAAAGCCTTTTGAGACTTTTTAAAATCGCAAATGTTGAAAAAATTTTAAATGCTTTTGTTTGCATATATTGAAATGACCATGTATCTTTTCTCTTTTATTCTGTGAATTACATGGACTGATTTTTGAATATTATGCCAAGGTTACTCTCCTTGGATACATCCCACTTGGTCATCATGTATTCTTTTTTTATATATTACTGGCTTTAATTTGCCAATTTTTTCTTTGACAGAAAAACTGAAATTTACTATAACAAGTTCAGTTTAGTTCAGTCACTCAGTCGTGTCCGACTCTTTGCGACCCCATGAATCGCAGCACGCCAGGCCTCCCTGTCCAGCACTAACTCTCGGAGTTCACTCAAACTCACGTCCATTGAGTCAGTGATGCCATCCAGCCATCTCATCCTCTGTCGTCCCCTTCTCCTCCTGCCTCCAATCCCTCCCAGCATCAGAGTCTTTTCCAATGAGTCAACTCTTCACATGAGGTAGCCAAAGTACTGGAGTTTCAGCTTTAGCATCATTCCTTCCAAAGAAATCCCAGGGTTGATCTCCTTCAGAATGGACTGGTTGGATCTCCTTGTAGTCCAAGGGACTCTCAAGAGTCTTCTCCAACACCACAGTTCAAAAGCATCAATTCTTTGGTGCTCAGCCTTCTTCACAGTCCAACTCTCACATCCATACAGGACTACTGGAAAAACCATAGCCTTCACTAGATGGACTTTCATCGGCAAAGTAATGTCTCTGCTTTTGAATATGCTATCTAGGTTGGTCATAACTTTTCNACTGGTTGGATCTGCTTGTAGTCCAAGGGACTCTCAAGAGTCTTCTCCAACACCACAGCTCAAAAGCATCAATTCTTTGGTGCTCAGCCTTCTTCACAGTCCAACTCTCACATCCATACATGACCACAGGAAAAACCACAGCCTTGACTAGACGGACCTTAGTTGGCAAAGTAATGTCTCTGCTTTTGAATATGCTATCTAGGTTGGTCATAACTTTTCTTCCAAGGAGTAAGCGCCTTTTAATTTCATGGCTGCAGTCACCATCTGCAGTGATTTTGGAGCCCAGAAACCTTCAATTTTAGAAAATATTTTTACTAATTATAAAATGATGTGTTGGCACTTTTCTTTCAATACTTTAAAGATATTTTCCCACTGTCTTCTGATTTTTATCATGTCTATTGAGGAGTAACCTGGAAGTTTCAATGTAACTATTTATGTTATGACAAATTATAATAGGGCTTCCCAGCTGGTAAAGAATCTGCCTGCAGTGTGGGAGCCCTTGGTTCAATCCCTGTGTTGGGAAGATCCCCTGGAGAAGGGAGCGGCTAACCACTTCAGTACTCTGGCCTGGAGAATTTCATGGACTGTATAGCCATGGGGTAGCAAAGAGTTAGACACGACTGAGCAACTTTCACTTCACTTCTATGCTATAATAAATGTATTATAATATACATAATTCATATGATTATATTACATATTATTTTATATACATAACCTTTAGGAATATATATATATATAAATTTTGACTACTTTTTATATTTCCTCTTTTTTTTAGGAACTTTATATTCTGAACTTGGGTGAGAGGTTTTCTCTTTGTCCATAATTGTTTCCTGAGTTTCATAAGGTTTCTTGTAGCCCACATCTTTTATTAGTCTTGGAAAATGTTTACTCTTAACCCTTCAAATAGTTTTTCTTTCGTTTTCTATTTCTCCTGTCTTCTCACCACATCGCATATGTCTTTATGCTCTTTTCTGTTTTCTATCCTTCTTCCAACTTGTTAATCAACTTTCCTTTTATGTCTAATCTAAACTCATCTACTGAGACTTCAATTTTTGCTACCACATTTGGATCCTTTAATTTATTTTTTAAAATAAATGGCAGGTATCTAGTGAATTTCTCCACCTCAACACCTATTATCTTGAACTTATTAATTACAGCTATGTTAAAGCTCATTTCTAATAACACTGAAAAATGGATCATCTGCAGGTCTGTTTCTATTTCCAGTTTTTCTCTTGGTTCTTTTTCTTGTCATACCTAGAATATTTTATCAATGGACAGACATTTTTTTGTAAGTAGTAGAGGCTCTTGATGCTATATCCTTCTACAAAGAGTTTATTTTATCCTCTTGGTGAGCAGATAACTTTAATCCAAACAGGCACTGAACAAGTTCAAGAGCACATCATAGTTTTCCACACTTCTATTACCTCTAGTTTGTCCATGCTCCTGACTGTCATCCTCAGAATTTTTACTGGTGTGATAGGACAGCAGCTATAGGCAGGCTATAGTACATTATAACAAGTGGAAGACATTAGGTAGAAAAAAGGTAGACAAAAGCTCTACCCAAGTCATCAAGCAATGCAAAAAAAACCACTATTTGAGGTCTAGAATAGCTGCGTGACATATAGGACCCCCATGGACGTCAACAGTGACCAAAGAATTCACTTAATTTGCTATGAAGTCAAGGAATGTACTGATAAAAATGATATATATTGGTATTTCCACTGCCTTACAACCCCACTGTTGCCAGGCTAACTGGAAGGATGAATGGACTACCTAAACAACAATTGAGAAGAGAAATCTACTCTCAACATGTGGGCACATATTGGGGGTGGGGGGCAATGTCTTCATTCTTACACCATGGCAACCTAGAGGAAGCTAGTTAACACAATCTGAGTTCACCTTTTCATAGCCAGTGATCAGTCAGGACAATAACTTGTTCTTTGCCCTTGACACAGGACCTACCTGCAGGACAGCATACTATAAAATGGCCCTGGGGGCAGGTAAGTCCCTGGTGGTTGGGTTTGCTGCCCCATGGGGAAGAGGATCAGAAAGGGACTTACAGATTTCACTGTCTTCTACCCAGCCGCATGGAAGGCTACTTAGGTAATTAATGTGGGCCCCCCTACTGGAAAAAGGAACATTTATATTAACCTTGTGGTCTGTTGTTATTACCACCTCTCTAGTATTTTAGCACAGGCTATGGGGACTGAGGGTGGACAGGCGGTATGCTATTGCAGCCCAAAACAAACTACAAGCAGGAGTGGTATATTATCTCAGAATTTATTACTGATTGTATTTTGTTTAATGGTCATGATCTTCCCTGTATTGTGCCTGTCAAACATCTTACATTTCATCCCTAGTCTGAGAGGAGGGAATCTGTTTTCAGACTGTGAAAAAACAGTGGCCTCATTGTGAAATGAGTTTAATTGCTGGATGTGCAGCGAGATGCAATGTCATCCTTCTCTGGATGTCCATGAAAAATTGACCCCCATAAGCACCTGGCTCCAAAGTTTTCCCATCTCTTAGACTCCTGATGGAAGGAAATGGCAATCCACTCCAGTATTCTTGCCTGGGGAATCCCAGGGACAGGAGAGCCTGGTAGGCTGGCATCTATGGGGTCGCACAGAGTCAGACACAACTGAAGTGACTTAGCAGCAGCAGCAGCAGCAGACTCCTGACATCTTTTTAGCTGCTATCTTTATTGCATTTGTGGTGTTCAGTTGCAGTGTACCTCTACATACCTGACACCAGGGATATTGTGGAAGTGGGGCAGACCAAGACTGTTAAGAGTCGTGCAGGGTGTGTAGGGGTAGGTTGTATGGTTAGGCCATTCAAGATGACTGTTTTCTTTCTCTTTGTACATCCCCTGCTTGGCCTGTCCTTGATTCACTCATGTGACTATCCAGTCCTCTTAATTATAGATATCTGGTAACTGATAAGCCCACCAGACATCAATTCCATCTATAAATGGTGGCCTCCTTCTCCGCTGAGGAGTGAAGAGAGCTACCATGTCATGCCTGCCATCTGCCACACGTGGTATGTGGTGTTGCTCCAGGACCTCTGTGTAAGATCCCTCTAGTTAACCACTGATGTCTCAAAAAACCAAAGTGTTACTGTGGTGGTTTTTAAAAGATAGCTATCAATCCTTTAACCCCACACCTATTGAGAAGTGAGGTCTATGATCCCAACCCCTTAAATCTGTAACTGTTTCAACCAACAGATTACAGCAGAAGTTGTAAATGACCATTCAACTTTTGCCTCATAATCCTGGAACACTTGCCTGAAAGCTCTGAAACACCATCAAAATACTTAAGTGATTTCCATATTGGCTAGGAGTAGGAGTTCTTGTGGACAGTCCTGTCTCATCCTGTCCTTTAGAGGTCCCTTCCCAGGTTCCATATACATGGTTCCATATACATACAGGAAGAAGCCATCTCAGAAGTTGATCTCTCCACCTTACTGCTTCTTGCTCCCCAGAGGTTTCAGAGACTGAAATCTCAGACATCATGGAATAGAAGATAGTCATTACTACTGTGCCTTTTCTGAATTCATGATCCATAGACTATCAGCTTTATAAATTGACTGCTAAACATCTACCTAGTCCACTAAAAGTATACCTCCTTTGCTCCCATTGCTTCAAGATTGTACTCTCTGCTTGCTGCTAAGTCGCTTCAGTCGTGTCCAACTCTGTGCGACCCCATAGACGGCAGCCCACCAGGCTCCCCCGTCCCTGGGATTCTCCAGGACCAGCTGTTAAACCAATCATGAATTATAGGAATCTATTCATCATGGAATCTTCAGTTGAAACAAGACAATCTAGTCTAAGCTGCCACCCAAATTAGTTTTTCCCATCTCTGAAATGTTGTTACCTAACTTCTGCCAAGCAATTTATTGCCCTTGGCAAATTGAATTAGAAAATTTCAAGAAAATACAACCAGTTAGCAAAGGATACCATAAGAGTGATTTAATACTATTTGCTCTTAGAAAGGGGCTGGAAAGTAAAGAAGAATGTGACTTAGTCACTGACCTCAAGGGCATTACAGTCTATTGTGGAAAAAACATACTCACAGTTAACTATCCTCTAATGATATAAGAGATAAAAATGTGCAAAGAATCACGTATCTATCGGGAGGAATCTTTCTACATAGGTATATGGGAAAGTCCACCAGGGAAAGTGACATTTAGTTTGCCTTTTTTCCTAAACTGATGTACTTTGAAGTCCTTCCATGTTCTCATTGCCACCCCTCATCTGGACACTATCTGAAAGTTTCCTGGGAAACATAAATCTCTTAATATTTTAAATAGTGTACCTGAATTCATTTCTTTTATTTTATTCTATCCTAATATTTCATCAGCTTTTTTGTCAGCCAGGTCATATGAGGTCCATATATGGTTTAAAGTATATCTAAGAATCTTTTCCATTGGGGTTATTTTGAAATCAGGTTTTTGTGTCATTTGTATTTTGATCTTGCATTCAGGATTTCAATTCTTCATCTGAGTCCAATGTTTCAGGATCTGGAGACATTTTTCGGAGGAATGGGACAGGGTGAAATGTTCTGATCTCAGATTCTGACAAATGAGCTCTTCCAGGTCTGTGTCTGCTGCAAATTTAATGAGAAAGCATTGTGTGACTTTCTCCAAGGTGGTGATTAAAAATGTTGACCAAGACAGAGTCATGTAATCTAGGCTTGGACAAAAAAATATATTAATGCACTTTTCCTGTTAGGTGACTGATTTGCATTTTAACAGTGGCCTTCTGGAGAACAGATAGATATCTTTATCCAAAGAAATGATGTAAATGATAGGAATATTAGGCATGATAGATGGCCACTTTGGGAGACATTATTAGGCATGGAGTCCTTTCCTGCTTCTTAAATCAGATGATCTGGGCAGTTTTCCATTCAGCCTATTTTGATGTGTCTCCATCATTCTCAGACCCTCCTGCATACTGGAATCCCCCAGAGAGTCTAAAGTACAGAAGCCTGGGTCCCACCCCTAGTGGTACAGCCTGAGCTTTGTGGGGTTTAGAAAATTAACTAAGTGATTCTAATGTGCAGCGAAAGTAGAAAACCACAGCTTTTGCAGAAATTCATTACCTGTAGAAGACAGACTACAGGGTTAGAGACCAAACCAGGATAGATTTGAATTCTGTTAATAGGTTTTTCACTTGGACAGATTGCTTCATCTAAGTTTCAGCTTCTTTACCTATAAAATTGAGGCTAATAAAACCTACAATGCAAGGTTATGGGAAGGGTTAAAAGGGGTACTGTGTTTAAAGTAACAAGTGAATAGTAGGCAAATTATGGAGGTCACCCCTCTCTTTTCTTCCAAGAGTCCCCTGCTTTGCCTATGGAACAAGGTCAGCTGTGGCTGGAAGACAGATTTGGTGCTTGAGCTCTCTTTCCTGGTGTTCCTCCAACGATCATATTACCCGACCTTTGATGACCTGTCCCTGAACTTTTCTGCTTCATGGAATGACTTATACATCATTTAAAGTGCACAGATGTAGCTTAAGTGGGAAATAAAATATTTGATTGATTTTAAATTGCCAAATAGAAATGTTTCATCCTCCAGCTGTGGCAATAGAAGAGCAGGCACTGCCCAAATTTCATCAATAAACGCTTCACATGTGTCACCTTATTCTTTGTTTCTCATTGAGACATGTGTTTGTGAACATGGAATTTTACTGGGTGTGAAACTCAGCCAGAAATATATGTACTAGACAAATCTTTTATTATTATTTTAAGCTACTCCTGTTGGAAATCCTAACAAAAAAACTAGATAGAATAAAAGTTCTCAATATCTGAACTGCTAAATGGCTGTTTGAAAGCAATGTTTAATTGAAGTGATGTGCAACATGTGTAGTGAAAATGCATGTGTTCTTAAGTTCTCAAAATGTGACTAGAAATATTGAGGAGTCAGAGTATAGAGTTTAACTTTCACTAAAATTGTAATGCTATTAAAGCCTATTGTTTCATTTACATCCTGTCCTCCACTGACAGGTACACCTGCTGCTGCTGCTAAATTGCTTCAGTCATGTCTGACTTTGTGCAACCCCATAGACGGCAGCCCCCAGGCTCCTCTGTCCCTGGGAGTCTCCAGGCAACAACACTGGGGTGGGTTGCCATTTCCTTCTCCAGTGCGTGAAAGTGAAAAGTGAAAGTGAAGTCGCTCAGTCAGGTCCGACTCTGTGTGATCCCATGGACTGTAGCCTATCAGGCTCCTCCGTCTATGGGATTGTCCAGGCAAGCGTGCTGGAGTAGGTTGCCATTTCCTTCTCCAAAAGATGCACCTGTAACTGTTTAAATGATATGAGCCAAAAAAGCCCAGATTTAGTTAATTTTATCTCCTCTCTTGCCCCTCTCCTGCTTCTTATTTCATCTCATTCATTCTAAAAACATTGATCTCCTAGTATTCCTTAGGCATTAACAGTGTAAAGATGAATGAGATACATGGTCCCTGACTTTGAAGAGCTCTAGTGTAAAAAATTATCAAAACCAAACATGGTTGATGAAAAGTGAGAAAGTGTTTACTCTAGTTAACAGTGTTATACCAGGTTCAGTTTCTAGGTTTTGATACTGTACTGAAGTTATGTAAGATGTCATCATTGGAGTTGAGAAAGTTGAAGACAGGTACTTGCTACTATTTTTGCAACTTCCTGTGAGTTTATAATTGTTAGAAAATAAAAAGTTTAAAAAAAAAAATCCAGCGTGATAAGATCAATACTAGAGCAGAGCAGACTTTTTTTTTTTTTTTTGGATAACTGAATAAGGAAACTGATCCTATAAAGAGAATGATGGAAGACTTCACAAAGCAGATGACAGGAAATCTGACTCCTGATAGATGGCTTGAAAACTCCCCGGTGTCTTAGTTCCCTGTGGCTACTGTAACAAATCACCACAATCTCGGCAGTTTAAAACAAGAATGTCTTCTGTTATAGTTCTGGAGGACAAAAGTTTGAATTAATCTGCTGGACTAAAGTCAAGGTGTAAAGAGTGCTGGTTTCTTCTGGCGGTTCTCGTGAAGAAACAATTTCCTTGCATCTTCTAAATACCAAACGCTTTCCACTTTCCTTGCTTTGTGCCCGCTTCCTCAAATGTTCCAACCTCTTCCTTTCACCGTCCCATCTCCTACTTCATATTTTCTTTGCCTCCTTTTTAGAAAGACCCTTGTGATTACATTCATGGCCCCTGTAAATCATCTAGGATGATTTCTTCAACTCAAGACACACAGTCACAGCTGCCAGTGCCCTATAGGTCAGTATTGGCAGCTTCCAGGGTTCAGGATCTGGGTATGTTTGGTGGCCCTTATTCAGCCTATCACATTGGGCAAGGGCAGTATTCCATGGGGTTTACAGCTGTGGAACACAACTTTCCTGGATGAGGAATGGTATTAGTTTACCCTGTCTGGAATACAGAGATGGGAAGTACTGGGACTATGACTAGCAGGATAGATGGGTCTGTTGGTCAGCTTGGGCTGCAATAGCAGAGCACCACAGACTGGAAGCTCAGAACAACAGAACTTTATTTCTCACGGTTCTGGAGGCTGGAAGTCCAAGAGCAAGGCGCTGGTGGATTTGGTTTCTCCTGGCGCCTCTCTTCGTGGCTGGCAGTTGGCCATCTTCTTGCTGTGTCTTCATATGACCTTTTGTCTGTGCATTAATATCCCTGGTGGCTCTCCCTCTTTCTTATAAGGCCAAGAATCAAATTGGATTAGAGCCCACTCATATGACCTCATTTAATCTTCATTATCTTTAGAGGCCCAATCTACAAATATAATCACATTCTAAGATACTGGGAGTTAGAACTTCAATACGAATTTGGGGAGGATATAATTCAGTCCATAACAATTGGGAACAAGTTTTGAAAAATCTTAACTGTGACCTGACCTGGCAAGTAACCTTGATCTTGAAAGTTATCATGAAGTAAAGACGGCTTTTAAGGATTGGAATGACAAAATCAGATAGATAGTTAGGCCAATAACCCTGAGAGTAGAAAGAAGAAGGAAACAGTGACTGGTATCAGGAAGAACACTAGAAACTTGTAGTATTTAGGCAAGCTAGGTCACCAGGGCGGTGCTGGGAGAGGTAGTGTTGGCACTATGTGAAGACAAAGGCAATGGATATATTAGGATCTTGCTTGTTTTCTCCACCACAAACGCATGGAGTCCTGAGTAAAATGTTATATTAAAGCTACCTTTTTCAGGGGCCACATAGCTGAATTTAAAATAAAGCCAGTTGCCAGAAATTAGGCAGAAAATCAGAGCCAGAGTGGCGAGAAGGGACTGGCATTGCATGGATTTCAGGTAAGATATTGTACCTAGGGTCTGGGAATGGATGTTTTAAAGCCCATGTGAGGGATAGGTCCCATCTCTGGTCCAAAAGGGATATGAGTCTATAACTCCAAGGACGTCAAACACTGTCCTGACTACAGAAGAGGAACTAGAGAAACTTGGATTTGGACTCCTTATTCTGGGAAGCCATAAGAAGCTTGTGACTCTCAGAATGCAGATGGAGGAGAGTAGGAGGAGTACTTTTTAAGAAATGAAACTGCTGATCCTACTTTAAAAGATGTTAAAAAGTCTGAATTTCTTTTTCATGTATAACAAGGGAAAACCAAACTAAGAAGTTAGCTGAAAACTTCCTCCGGGACTGTTGAAATCTTACAGCAAAAAGGATTAAACAATGTAATGCAAAAAGAGAAAAAAAAATTTTTAATGAGATTACCAAGCAACATCCCAACATCAGAATTGTTGTTGTTTAGTCACTAAGTTGTTTCTGACTCTTTGTGACCCCATGGACTGTAGCCCATGGGGCACCTCTGTCAGTGGGGTTTCCCAGGCAAGAATACTAGAGTGGGTTGTCATTTCCTTCTCCAGGGGATCTTCCTGACCCAGGTATTGAACCTGCATCTCCTGAATTGGCAGGTAGATTCTTTACCACTGAGCCACCAGGGAAGTCCCAATATCAGAACAACAGGAGAGAAAATGGAGGACTGTCTAGCCTCAAAGAAACAAATCAAGACAATTTTCCCAAACCAATGAGCATGAGTCAAATGGAAAGAGTTTACCAAATACTCAGAATAATGAATTTCAAACACTAGAGACCAAAGATTTTTTTTACAAGTTTCAGGAAAGAAAAAATGGAATTCATAGAAATGATCAGAATGGTTTCAGGGTATGTGTGTGTGTGTGTCTGTGTGAAAAACAAAAAAATCTTCTTTCAAGATGGAAAGTCAATAAACAATGCTTGAAACTGGGAAATCAAGAAGTGACAATGTACATATATTGTTTAGAAATATAAAGTAGGATAACAACAACAAAAAAAATCTTCTCAAATCCTAGTAGAGTCTATTCAGTTCAGTTCAGTTCAGTTCAGTCGCTCAGTCATGTCCGACTCTTTGCGACCCCATGAATTGCAGCATGCCAGGCCTCCCGTCCATCACCATCTCCCGGAGTTCACTCAGACTCACGTCCATTGAGTCGGTGATGCCATCCAGCCATCTCATCCTCTGTTGTCCCCTTCTCCTCCTGCCCCCAATCCCTCCCAGCATCAGAGTCTTTTCCAATGAGTCAACTCTTCGCATGAGGTGGCCAAAGTACTGGAGTTTCAGCTTTAGCATCATTCCTTGTAAAGAAATCCCGGGGTTGATCTCCTTCAGAATGGACTGGTTGGATCTCCTTGCAGTCCAAGGGACTCTCAAGAGTCTTCTCCAACACCACAGTTCAAAAGCATCAATTCTTTGTCAGTCAGCCTTCTTCACAGTCTAACATTCACATCCATACATGACCACAGGCAAAACCATAGCCTTGACTAGGCTGACCTTAGTCAGCAAAGTAATGTCTCTGCTTTTGAATATACTATCTAGGTTGGTCACAACTTTTCTTCCAAGTTGGACCTAACAGAAGCAGAAGATATTAAGAAGAGGTGGCAAGAATAAACAGAAGAACTGTACAAAAAAGATCTTCACAACCTCGATAATCATGATGGTGTGATCACTCATCTAGAGCCAGACATCCTGGAATGTGAAGTCAAGTGGGCCTTAGAAAGCATCACTATGAGGAAAAAAAAAAAAAAAAAA
>SJXQ01000758.1:183448-305980 GCA_006408695.1 Aepyceros melampus | reverse complement strand
ACTAATCTAGAGCCAGACATCTTGGAATGTGAAGTCAAGTGGGCCTTAGAAAGCATCACTACGAACAAAGCTAGTGGAGGTGATGGAATTCCAGTTGAGCTATTTCGAATCCTGAAAGATGGTGTTGTGAAAGTGCTGCACTCAATATGCCAGTACATTTGGAAAACTCAGCAGTGGCCACAGGACTGGAAAAGGTCAGTTTTCATTCCAATCCCAAAGAAAGGCAATGCCAAAGAATGCTCAAACTACCGCACAATTGCACTCATCTCACATGCTAGTAAAGTAATGCTGAAAATTCTCCAAGCTAGGCTTCAGCAATATGTGAACCGTGAACTCCCTGATGTTCAAGCTGGTTTTAGAAAAGGCAAAGGAACCAGAGATCAAATTGCCAACATCCACTGGATCATGGAAAAAGCAAGAGCGTTCCAGAAAAACATCTATTTCTGCTTTATTGACTATGCCAAAGCCTTTGACTGTGTGGATCACAATAAACTGTGGACAATTCTGAAAGAGATGGGAATACCAGACCACCTGACCTGCCTCTTGAGAAACCTATATGCAGGTCAGGAAGCAACAGTTAGAACTGGACATGGAACAACATACTGGTTCCAAATAGGAAAAGGAGTACATCAAAGCTGTATATTGTCACCCTGCTTATTTAACTTATATGCAGAGTACATCATGAGAAACGCTGGACTGGAAGAAACACAAGCTGGAATCAAGATGGCCAGGAGAAATCTCAATAATCTCAAATATGCAGATGACACCACCCTTATGGTAGAAAATGAAGAGGAACTAAAGAGCCTCTTGATGGAAGTGAAAGAAGAGAGTGAAAAAATTGGCTTAAAGCTCAACATTCAGAAAATGAAGATTATGGCATCTGGTCCCATCACTTCATGGGAAATAGATGGGGAAACAGTGGAAACAACGTCAGACTTTATTTTTTGGGCTCCAAAATCACTGCAGATGGTGACTGCAGCCATGAAATTAAAAGACGCTTACTAGAGTCTATTACCAGAGGCTATTAATCAATTTGTTTCTTCCTTTTCACTTTTAACTAATGATGGTAACTTATGTTTCATTCAAGAAAAAATGACAATTGAAAGGAGTTTTAGTTCAAATCCTAGTTTTACCACTCTCTGAGTGAACTCACTGTACATGTGCTCAGTCATGTCTGACTCTTTATGACCCCATGGACCGTGGCCTGCCAGGCTCCTCTGTCCGTGGGACTTTACAGGCAAGAATACTGGAGTGGGTGGACATTTCCTAGTCCCAGGATTGAACCTGAGTCTCCCGCATCTCTTGCACTGGCAGGCAGATTCTTCATCACTGCACCACCTGGGAAGCTGAGTGAACTACTTGAGGCAGTTACTTGCTCTCCCTAGGACTCAGTTTCCTCATCTGTATAAGGAAGAAGATACTATTAGCAGCATTTGCATATGAATGAGACATTGTCTATACTTGAAGAGAAAGAAACTGAAAATCTGTCTCCTCTATATTGGAAGGTAAATTCTTAAACACTGGACCAGCAGGGAAGTCTCTCTGTTTTTTATCTGTGCACTAGATCAAACCATGAGCATACAGTTCAGTTCACTTGCTCAGCTGTGCCCAACTCTTTGTGACCCCATGGACTGCATCACACGAGGCTTCCCTTTCCATTATCAACTCACGGAGCTTACTCAAAATCTTGTCCATCTTGTCGGTGATGCCATCCAACCATCTCATCCTTGGTCTTCCCCTTCTCTTCTTCGTTTCAATCTTTTCAAGCATCAGGATCTTTTCCAATGAGTCAGTCTTTGAATCAGATTATTGGAATTTCAGCTTTTGCATCAGTCTTTCCAATGAATATTTGGGACTGATTTCCTTTAGGATTGACTGGTTGGATGTACTAGCAGTCCAAGAGTATCTCAAGAGTCTTACCCAACACCACAGTTCAAAAGCATCAGTTCTTTGGCACTTAGCTTTCTTTATAGTTCAACTTTCACATCCATACATGACTACTGGAAAAACCGTAGCTTTAAATAGATGGACCTTTTTTGGCAAAGTAATGTCTCTGCTTTTTAACATTCTGTCTAGGTTGGTCATAGCTTTTCTTCCAAAGAGCAAGTGTCTTTCAATTCCATGGCTGCTATAACCAACTGCAGTGATTTTGGAGCCCAAGAAAATGAAGTTTCTCACTGTTTCCATTGTTTCCCCATCTATTTGCCATGAAGTGATGCAAATCACTTGGACCATCTGATCATGGACCGATTGCCATGATCTTAGTTTTCTGAATGTTGAGTTTTAAGCCAACTTTTTTACTCTCCTTTTTCACTTTTATCAAGACCCTTTTTAGTTCTTCACTTCTGCCATAAAGGTGGTGTCATCTGCATATATGACATTTTTTATTATTTCTCCCAGCAGTCTTGATTCCAGCTTGCACTTCATCCAGCCTGGCATTTTGCATGATGTGCTCTGCATATAAGTTAAATCAGCAGGGTGACAATGTACAGCCTTGATGTACTCCTTTCCTGATTTGGAACCAGTCTGTTGTTCCATGTCCAGTTCTAACTGTTGCTTCCTGACCTGCATACAGGGTTCTCAAGAGGCAGATCAGGTGGTCTGGTTTCCCAGAACTTTTCACAGTTTGTTGTGATCCACACAGTCAAAGGCTTTAGCAATAGTCAATAAAGCAGAAGTCGATGTTTTTCTGGAAATCTCTTGCTTTTTCGATAATCCATTGTATATAGGCAATTTGATCTCTGGTTCCTCTGCTTTTTCTAAATCCAGCTTGAACATCTGGAAGTTCATGGTTCACATACTGCTGAAGCCTGACTGGAGAATGTTGAGCATTACTTTGGTAGCATGTAAGATGAATGCAATTGTGCGGTAGTTTGAACATTCTTTGCTGTTGCCTTCCTTTGAAACTGAAATGAAAATTGACCTTTTCCAGTCCTGTGGCCACTGCTCAGTTTTCCAAATTTGCTGGCATATTGAGTGCAGCACTTTCACGACATCATCTTTTAGGATTTGAAATGGTTCAACTGGAATTCCATTACTCCCACTAGCTTTGTTCTTAGTGATGCTTCCTAAGACCCACTTGACTTTGCATTCCAGGATGTCTGACTCTAGGTGAATGATCACACCATCATGGTTATCTGGGTCATTAAAATCTTTTTTTATAGTCCTTTGTCAGTTCTTCTGTGTATTCTTGCCACCTCTTCTTAATATCTTCTGCTTCTATTAGGTCCATACCATTTCTGTCCTTAATTGTACCCATCTTTGCATGAAATGTCCCTTGATATCTCTAATTTTCTTAAAGAGATCTCTAGTCTTTCCCATTCTATTGTTTTCCTCTATTTCTTTGGATTGATCACTGAGGAAGTCTTTTTTATCTCTTCTTGCTATTCTTTGGAACTCTGCATTCAAATGGGTATATCTTCCCTTTTCTCCTTTCCCTTTAGCTTCTCTTCTTTTCTCAGCTATTTGTAAGGCGTTATCAGACAACCATTTTGCCTTTTTGCCTTTTTTTTTTCCTTTGGGATGGTTTTGATCAGAGCCTCCTGAACAATGTTAGAACCTCCATCCATAGTTCTTCAGGCACTCTGTCAGATCTAATCCTTTAAATCTATTTGTCACTTCTACTGTATAACTGTAAGGGATTTGATTTAGGTCATATCTGAATGGTCTGGTCTGGTGGTTTTCCCTACTTTCTTCAATTTCAGTCTGATTTTGGCAATAAGGGATTCATGATCTGAGCCGCAATCAGCTCCCAGTCTTGTTTTTGCTGACTGTATAGAACTCCTCCATCTTTGGCTGCAAAGAATATAATCAATCTAATTTCAGTATTGACCATCTGTGATGTCCATGGGTAGAGTCTTCTCCTGTGTTGCTGGAAGAGGGTGTTTGCTATGGCCAGTGTGTTCTCTTGGCAAAACCTGGTAGTTTTTGACCTGCTTTGTTTTGTGCTCCAAGGCTGAATTTGCCTGTTAATCCAGGTATCTCTTGACTTCTAATTTTGGATTCCAGTCCCCTATAATGAAAAGGGCATCTTTTTCGGGTGTTAGTTTTAGAAGGCTTGTAGGTCTTCATAGAACTGTTCAGCTTCAGCTTCTTCAGCCTTACTGGCCAGGGCATAGAGTTGGATTATTGTGATATTGAATGGTTTGCCTTGGAAATGAACAGAGATCATTCTGTTGTTTTTGAGATTGCATCTAAGTACTGCAAGTACTTTGGCCTCAGATTAAACAACAGGGTTTAACCAGGCTTCAGCAATATGTGAACCGTGAACTCCCTGATGTTCAAGCTGGTTTTAGAAAAGGCAAAGGAACCAGAGATCAAATTGCCGACATCCACTGGATCATGGAAAAAGCAAGAGAGTTCCAGAAAAACATCTACTTCTGCTTTCTTGACTATGCCAAAGCCTTTGACTGTGTGGATCACAATAAAATGTGGACAATTCTGAAAGAGATGGGAATACCAGACCACCTGACCTGCCTCTTGAGAAACCTATATGCAGGTCAGGAAGCAACAGTTCGAACTGGGCATGAAACAGCAGACTGGTTCCAAATAGGAAAAGGAGTACGTCAAGGCTGTATATTGTCACCCTGCTTATTTAACTTCTATGCAGAGTACATCATGAGAAATGCTGGGCTGGAGGAAGCAGAAGCTGGACTCAAGATTGCCAGGAGAAATCTCAATAACCTTAGATATGCAGATGACACCACCCTAATGGCAGACAGTGAAGAGGAACTAAAAAGCCTCTTGATGAAAGTGAAAGAGGAAAGCGAAAAAGTTGGCTTAAAGCTCAACATTCATAAAACGAAGATCATGGCATCTGGCCCCATCACTTCATGGGAAATAGATGGGCAAACAGTGGAAACAGTGTCAGACTTTATTTTTGGGGGCTCCAAAATCACTGCAGATGGTGACTGCAGCCATGGCGCTTACTCCTTGGAAGAAAAGTTATGACCAACCTAGATAGTATATTCAAAAGCAGAGACATTACTTTGCCGACTAAGGTCCGTCTAGTCAACGCTATGGTTTTTCCTGTGGTCATGTATGGACGTGAGAGTTGGACTGTGAAGGAGGTTGAACGCTGAAGAGTTGATGCTTTTGAACTGTGGTGTTGGAGAAGACTCTTGAGAGTCCCTTGGACTGCAAGGAGATCCAACCAGTCCATTCTGAAGGAGATCAACCCTGGGATTTCTTTGGAAGGAATGATGCTAAAGCTGAAACTCCAGTACTCATGTGAAGAGTTGACTCATTGGAAAAGACTCTGATGCTGGGAGGGATTGGGGGCAGGAGGAGAAGGGAATGGCAGAGGATGAGATGGGTGGATGGCATCATGGACTCGATGAACGTGAGTCTGAGTGAACTCCGGGAGTTGGTGATGGACAGGGACGCCTGGCGTGCTGCCATTCATGGGGTCACAAAGAGTCAGGCACGACTGAGCCACTGAACTGAAGTGAACAACAGGGAGGGAACACAGTCCCATCCATCAATAGAAAACTAGATTAAAGATTTACTGAGTATGTCTTTGCCCATCAGACAAGACCTGGTTTCCCCCTCTGTCAGTCTCTCCCATCAGGAAGCTTCCGTAAGCCTCTTATCCTTATCCAGCAGAAGGCAGACAGAATGAAATCCAGAATCACAGAGAACTAACCAAACTGAACACATAGACCACAGCCTTGTCTAGCTCAATGAAACTATGAGCCATGCCATGTGGGGCCACCCAAGATGGATGTGTCATGGTGGATAGTTCTGACAAAACATGGTCCACTGGAGAAGGGAATGGCAAACCTCTTTAGTATTTTTGTCTTGAGAACCCCACGAATAGCATGAAAAGGCAAAAAGATAGGACACTGAAAGATGAACTCCCCAGGTCTGTAGGTGCCCAATATGCTACAGGAGATCAGTGGAGAAATAACCCCAGAAAGAATGAAGAGGAAGTCAAAGCAAAAACAACATCCAGCTGTGGATGTGACAGATGATGGAAGTAAAGTCCAATGCTGTAAAGAGCAATATTGCATAGGAATCTGGAATGTTAGGTCCATGAATCAAGGCAAATTCAGTTTAGTTCAGTCAGTCACTCAGTCGTGTCCGACTCTTTGCGACCCCATGAATTGCAGCACGCCAGGCCTCCCTGTCCATCACCAACACCCAGAGTTTACTCAAACTCACATCCATCAAATTGGTGATGCCATCCAGCTATCTCATCCTCTATTGTCCCCTTCTCTCCTGCCGCCAATCCCTCCCAGCATCAAGGTCTTTTCCAATGTGTCAACTCTTTGCATGAGGTGGCCAAAATACTGGAGTTTCAGCTTTAGCATCATTCCTTCCAAAGAAATCCCAGGGCTGATCTCCTTCAGAATGGACTGGTTGGATCTGCTTGCAGTCCAAGGGACTCTCAAGAGTCTTCCCAGTTCAAAAGCATCAATTCTTCGGCGCTCAGCTTTCTTCACAGTCCAACTCTCACATCCATACATGACCACAGGAAAAACCATGGCCTTGACTAGACAGACCTTTGTTGGCAAAGTAATGTCTCTGCTTTTGAATATACTATCTAGGTTGGTCATAACTTTCCTTCCAAGGAGTAAGTGTCTTTTAATTTCATGGCTGCAGTCACCATCTGCAGTGATTTTGGAGCCCCCAAAAATAAAGTCTGACACTGTTTCCACTATTTCCCCATCTATTTCCCATGAAGTGATGGGACCAGAGGCCATGATCTTCGTTTTCTGAATGTTGAGCTTTAAGCCAACTTTTTCACTCTTCTCTTTCCCTTTCATCAAGAGGCTTTTTAGCTCCTCTTCCCTTTCTGCCATAAGGGTGGTTTCATCTGCATATCTGAGGTTATTGAGATTTCTCCTGGCAATCTTGAGTCCAGCTTCTGCTTCCTCCAGCCCAGCATTTCTCATGATTGTACTCTGCATATAAGTTAAATAAGCAGGGTGACAATATACAACCTTGACGTACTCCTTTTCCTATTTGGAACCAGTCTGCTGTTTCATGCCCAGTTCTAACTGTTGCTTCCTGACCTGCATACAGGTTTCTCAAGAGGCAGGCCAGGTGGTCTAATATTCATATCTCTTTCAAAATTTTCCACAGTTATTGTGATCCAAACATTCAAAGTCTTTGGCATAGTCAATAAAGCAGAAATAGATGTTTTTCTGGAACTCTCTTGCTTTTTCGATGCTCCAGTCGATGTTGGCAACTTGATCTCTGGTTCCTCTGCCTTTTCTAAAAACAGTTGAATATCTGGAAGTTCACTGTTCACTTATTGCTTAAGCCTGGCTTGGAGAATTTTAAGTATTGCTTTACTAGTGTGTGAGATGAATGCAACTGTGTGGTAGTTTGAGCATTCTTTGGCATTGCCTTTCTTAGGGATTAGAATGAAAACTGACCTTTTCCAGTCCTGTGGCCACTGCTGAGTTTTCCAAATTTGCTGGCATATTGAGTGCAGCACTTTCACAGCATCATCTTTCAGGATTTGAAACAGCTCAACTGGAATTCCATCACCTCCACTAGCTTTGTTCGTAGTGATGCTTCCTAAGGCCCACTTGTTCCCATCTCTTTCAGAATTGTCCACATTTTATTGTGATCCACACAGTCAAAGGCTTTGGCATAGTCAATAAAGCAGAAATAGATGTTTTTCTGGAACTCTTTTGCTTTTTCCATGATCCTGTGGATGTTGGCAATTTGATCTCTGGTTCCTTTGCCTTTTCTAAAACCAGCTTGAACATCAGGGAGTTCACGGTTCACATATTGCTGAAGCCTGGCTTGGAGAATTTTAAGCATTACTTTACTAGCAAATTGGAAGAGGTCAAACAGGAGATGGCAAGAGTGAACATCAACATTTTAGAAATCAGTGAACTAAAATGGACTGGAATGGGCGAATTTAACTCAGATGACCATTATATCTACTACTGTAGGGAAAAATTTTTTAGAAGAAATGGAGTACTCATCATAGTCAACAGAAGAGTCTGAAATGCAGTCCTTGGATGCAATCAGCATACAAGCATCTTATAATATCTCCCATTTTCAAAGTTCTCTGATATGATGGCTCACTCCATCTACCACTCATTTTTCTGCTTCTCTCTGTAATAAATCTTCTTGAAAGAGCTGTCTGTATTTGCTTTCCTTTTCCTCACTCTTTTGAACCAGTTTCAATACTTCTTGTCAAGATTCATCTCAGAACGTTCTAGTGAATTTCTGGCCTTCTTGTATGGAATGTTTCAGAAGCATTATCTTTCTAGGCTTCTAGATTTTACTTGGTGTCTTAGTCTTCTTTGGCTGCCAAAATAAATATCATAGGCTAGGTGGCTAGAACAACAGAAGGTTATTTTATCACAGTTCTGGAGCGTGGAAAGTTCAAGTTCGTGGTTCATGCAGGGTTCAGTTTCTGGTGAGGGCTCTCTTCTTGGCTGGTATGCAGTTGCCTTCTCTCTGAGTCCTCACATGGCCTTTCCCGAGTGCCTGTGTGTGAAAAAGAGAGGGAGCTCTCTCTTCCTCTTCTCAATAAAGTACCCATTCTATCAGACCCCACTCGTCTGTCCTCATTTAAACTTGTGTGCTCAGAGGTGCTCAGTCATGTCCAACTCTGTGCAGTCCCATTGACTGTAGCCCTCCAAGCTCCTCTGTCCATGGAATTTTCCAGGAAAGAATACTGGAATGGGTTGCATTCCCTTCTCCAGGGATCTTCCTAACACAGGGATCGAGCTGATCTCTCATGGGTCTCCTGCATTGGCAGGCAAATGCTTTATCGTTGTGCCACCAAAAGCTCTAGCTCCAAATATGGTCATTTAAGGGGTGAGGGGTTCAATCCATGAATTTGGGAGGAAATAATTCGGTCCAAAGCACTTGGTTGCTAAGACAACATACTGATACTTTTCTATTCTTTCTCAGTATTTGAGTTTATACTCAAATATCACTGCTTCAAAGAAGGCTTCCCTTCTCTCACATCTAAAGTCACTTTCATTGTGTGATATCACTGTTTTCTGTTCTTCAGAAAAGCACTGGGTTTAAGAGTCTGGAATCTGGAACTGTATTCCTTGGTTGAAACTCTAGCTCCATCACTTACAAATGTTTGTGACCTTGGCTGAAATACTTGGCTTCTCCATGCCTTGGTGTCCTCGTCTGTAAAATGAGGATAATGATAATACCCATGTCCAGTGGGTTAAATGAGCTGGATGAGTTAAAATAAGCAAAAAGCTGAGAATATTGTCTGGTTCAATTTAATGGCTCAATAAATTGTAAACCTTACTTTTTATTCATATATGTCTATTTTCCTCAAGAGAGAAACATAAAAACTCCAAGAGGACATGGACTTTCTGCCTTGCTCACCACGGGGTCCCCAGAGCCTCGAACACTACCTGATACATAACAGATGTTCCACATATAATTGCCGAAAGAACAAATGTGTGAATGAGTGCTTTCTTGGAAGAGTTTCAAGCAGCATGGTGGATGGTGTCAAATGCTTCAGACAGCATGGCAGATGAAGACTTAAGCCATTTGTCAATCAGAAGGTCATTGGTGACTTGAGCAGTAATAACAGCCATAATTTATTGAGGCACCTTGCTAAGTGAGCTAATCTACACAATGACCCTACAAGAAAGCCATTATTATCACCAGTTTATAGGAGACAGAGCATTTCAGCAGCTCTGTGGGACAGAAGCAAGACTGAAAAGGATTTAGAGATGAATGAAATTAAAGATGCAGAGACAACTTTATTATGACTGGCAGCTTGTTTAAACATATTAGCCTTTATGAGGAAAATTAATTTAACTGATCCGAGACATAATCTATCAGTCAGTGTTATCAAAGAAAACAGGTACCACTGATGAAAAAGGAGTGAGTAAAACATAAAATAAATCAAATTTCTCAATTTTATAAAATTTTTCCTCTCATGTCATTTTAAGGGCTTTGTCAGTGATGACCTCATTTATAAATGACCTTTCATTTATTCTTTGGCTCAGAAATAATATGTAAAAATCACCATCTTGGTAAGAACCTTACTGAATGAGAAAAATTTTTTCCCAAATAAAATTATGGAAGAGATTCCAACTGGATTTGAAATCCAAATTAACTCAACCTGTAGCAGAATGATTTCATAAACAAGTCCCTGGAATATTTGAGAATTTCAAGCCAGCACGTCTGCAAAGACTGGTATGTTCTTTAGATGGTGGATAAGGGGCTTGGAGGAAATTTTCTAGTTAGGCCCACAAAAATAAGCTTGTCCATAATCTCCAGTGATTTGAACTACATTTCTGAAAGCTGGGGCTAGGGTTTGAGTGTTTATATTGATCTTTCTTGGGTAATTAAAGACACAGGTGGCTGAATCGAAGAATTTGCCTTTTTCTACCTCACACTTTTCTATGTCTAGTCTGCCTGTCACTTTTCAGAAGCAGTAACAATGAAGATATTGAATAGTCACTCTGGATATGGAATATTCTAAAAGGTTTAATTTTTGTTTTAAATGGAAGGGGAGTTAAATCCTATTGTTTGTTTTCAGGACAATCAGGGACCATGAGTAACACTCCGATAGTGAAGTTGGATCCAGAGAAGGCAAGGTATGTATCCATCACTGTGTTCACTTCTTTATCTGTGTTAGTTTTCACAAGCTATGTCTCCCCTCAGCCCAGCCTCCCTGTTCCTGCTTTTCATCAGCTCTTTACAGTTTTCCATTTTCTTATCCTTCAGTCCTAGCTGTTTGAGAGTTGATAAAATGCCTGCTAAGGGCTGGCAGGGGTGAATGGGTGGCTAGAAAGTCTGGTTTGCCAAAATGAGAAAACTAATTTTATGATGTATTTTTTTCACTTGGAGTAATGAAAATTAAAGCTGAAAAATATCGCTCATTATCAGTCTTTCTTTTTTTTTTTTTAATTTAAAGTGTCTGTATTTCTGGTGTGACCTTTCCTGTTCTGTCCTGTGCTCACACAGCCATATGAATTTTAAGTCCTCCCCTGCATCTGTAGCTATTTTAGCTTGGTAGTTAATTCCCAAGCTACTGCTCTAAAGTGCAGCACTGTTCATCTCATCTCTGGGCAGCAAGGGGTTAACTGAGTCTCCAGCACTTTCCGAGTTGTAAAAGGAACTGCTGAAGCTGATCAATGACCACTGTTAAGACCTGGAAACCAATTATAAACCTGAAATTTGTGATGAACAAAGCCCTGAAACACTGGGATGAAAACTACTGAATTAGTCCAGTTCATTAAAATCATTAATAGTCATGAAATGAAAACCACCAGAGTCCAAAAAGGCTTAATGCTCTATCCATATTAATTAGATGGGAGCAAATCTGAACTGAAAAGCAGCACATGCTTTGTAGAATTAGCAATTGGTCTCTACAGACTACACAGATCTCTATTAAAATTCAGTTTAATTAAAATTGATCACGTTAAGAAACTGATGTGGTTAATTAACTGAATTCCTGGACTTCTTTTCATACATTTCACAGACGCCTTGTACCCTGCTTTCCTGGGTGACACTTCGCGTTGCACAGAGCAAATCCGATTGCAAAGGTTAACTCTCTGTGTTCCTAGAGAGGATACAGACCACGGAGGAGAAGTCGGGTTGGGGGAGAGGGCTCTACACTTTGTGGAGGATGAAACCCCAAGCTAAACTCCTTTGGAAAATTTGCCCCCTTTATGATGTATAAATTAATGTGTATCTGGCAACGACAAAGAAGTTATCTCTCCCAGGCTCCCATCTCTGGAGGAGCTGAGAAGTATTGCCCCAAATTATGAGGTTGTTCTAACATCAAAGGTAGGACAGTGCAGAGCTGGCCACGTGTCGCTGTGTAGCTAAAGAGATGGTACACTAGCCTTGCTGCAAGCATCTTTTATCTTGCCCTATGCAACTTCTCACTCTGTTCAGAATCGGTCACTGTGTGGTTTTCCATCTGCAGAATGGGGATGATGGCATTTCTAGATTTCACCAGAGTGTCGTGGGCTGTCCTGGCCACAGCTACTCCTCTTGGAGTCCACCAAGCATACTGCTGCCAACGGAGCCTTCCCCAAACTGCTGTTTATTATGTCATGATCTGCTCAAGACTCTCTGAGAACTAATGTACTGCCAACAGGAGAAATTCCAGACTCTGTAGATTTGAATTCAGAGCTCTCCATCATCTGTTCTGACAGAGCCTTATCTTCCTCACCTCTTGGCTTCCTATGAAATATACTCCCTTCTTCTGACCAAACTGGCCAATTTATAAACTGACTTTCTCATTTTCTCTCCAGCCTCCACTCCCTTTTCCTCTTAAAAATCTGTTTTTATCCAGCCCACCCTTCAGGGTTCAACTTGAACCCCACCTCCATGAAGTCTTTCTGCCATCACACTACCAAAAGGGATCTATCCTTCCCCTGCTCTCCTGTAATAGGTATTATCTCAGCTGCCTGTTTGGCGCTTCTTCTCGAGAGTCTGAAATAGCTACTCATGTGTACATATCAGCTCCTAAAGATTTTAAGTTCTTGGCAGGTAGAGGTCATCTCTCATATTTCACTAAAAGGTCATAGGCCTTGGACATAATGTGTGCTTCACAAATGTTTGTTAATAATGAGAATGAGGATCATCCTTTGATAGTTCCTGGAGATTTTTCTCAGAGAGAAAAGCTTGACCTTTATCTTATAATGAAGTGATAGAAATATTTGAATGTGATATGCTAGTAACAATAATAATGATAGATGATATTATTCAACTCATATGTAAAGTATTGGGCTAAGGACTTAACGTTTTACAAATAAATCATCCCTCTCCTCTGATTTGTTGCCGGGTTGCAAGTGCTTTTCTGAACATTCTCTTGATTTCTTTTCTTCTAGAAAAAGAAATTGTGTCTTGCATGTCATTTCTAATCTTGTATATGTTTGCTTTTTTTTAAATTGGGCTTTCTGGCTTAAAAAATCACTTAGATCTTATCAAAGAATCAGCTTTTGGATATGTGTTCTTTGTTTTTGTCATGTAATCAATTTTAGCTTTGTCTTTATTAATTTCAATTGCTGTTTTTCGGTAGATTTTCTGATAACTTTTTCTAACAGTATGTTAAAAAATTCCTAGTAAATATCCAGTTTTTTTTCCCACCTTTCCCCCATTTTAGCCTCTCTTCTTTGATGATAAAGGCATTGGAAGCCATGCATTTTCCTCTAAATATGAACTTTATTATGGTCCTTAAATCTGATGTAGTATTTTCACTTTCATCCCCTTCCAGACCATCTGTAATTTCATATTTTATTTCTTTTTTAATCCAAGGTATTTTGTTAATTATTATTTCAATCTACTTTTAAAAATTACTGATTCTTACTTGGGGCTTCCCTGTTAGCTCATTTGTAAAGAATCTGCCTGCAGTGCAGGACACATGGGTTCGATCCCTGGGTCAGGAAGATCCCCTGGAAGAGGAAATGGCAACCCACTCCAGTTTTCTTTCCAAGAAAATCCCATGGACAGAGGAGTCTGGTGGGCTATGGTCCATGGCGTCACAAAGAGTGGGACACAACTGAAGTGCTGAGCAGCAGCATTCCTGCCTTTATAATTAAGTTAAACCATAGAGCCTGTCCTGGACAGCTTCTTTCTGAAAGTCACTCAGTCATGTCTGACTCTTTGTGACCCCATGGACTATACAGTCCATGGAATTCTCCAGGCCAGAATACTGGAGTGGATAACAGATCCCTTCTCCAGCGAATCTTCCTGACCCAGGAATTGAACTGGGGTCTCCTGCATTGCAGGTGGATTCTTTACCAGCTGGTCTCCCAGGGAAGCCTATCTGTCTATATATCTATATC
Organism: Aepyceros melampus; assembly: GCA_006408695.1. Classification (NCBI taxonomy): domain Eukaryota; kingdom Metazoa; phylum Chordata; class Mammalia; order Artiodactyla; family Bovidae; genus Aepyceros; species Aepyceros melampus. The sequence goes on along the minus strand of SJXQ01000758.1, from coordinate 292,229 downwards.
CATAGAATGTTTATAAGATTAATTACACTTGGTTAAAGAAACTGTGGGGCTTTCCAGGGAGCTCAGCTGGTAATGAATTCGCCTGCAGTGCAAGAGACCCCAGCTCAATTCCTGGGTCAGGAAGCTCCAGTGGAGAAGAGATAGGCTGCCCATTCCAGTATTCTTAGGCTTTCCTGGTGACTCAGAGGGTAAAGAATCCACCTTCAGTGGGGGAGACCTGGTTTTGGTTGGGAAGATCCTCTGGAGAAGGGAATGGCTACCCACTCCAGTATTCTGGCCTGGAGAATTACATGGACAGAGGACACTGGCAGGCTATAGTCCATGGGGTTGCAGAGTCAGATGCTTAAAAAGTCATAAAATTGTATTACTCAGTTCTTTTTTGTGTGTCCTCATTTTTGGTCTAACACAACTGTCTAATTCTGAAATAGGAATATTAAAGGGTACTACTTTATTTATGTTTTAATCAAGTTTTAATTACTTTTTATGCAGTTTTGCTTTATATTAAGTTGCTATGTATTTGGATGTATGAAGGCATATGAAGGGTATATCTTATTCTGTCTAGGGTTTTCACCTAAATTTATAACATAATTGTAATAGTCACTGTTTTTCTTATTGTTTGCCTTTGCCTGTTGTCTCTTTGCCTGTTCCTTCACTCTCAGTTTCTTTTCATTTTGTTTTTGTGTGTATGTTTTCTTGTAGTTTTCTCTGAAATATTTTTGTGTATAGGCTCATCTTTTAAAAACATCCTACATCTTATTATCAAAGACTTTTCAAAATATACACTCTATCTTGTTATAAAACTTATTTAAGGCAATTAACAAAACTACATGGAGAGTAGGAAAAAAAAATATCTGGGAAAATTAGTGCCAAAAAGAGAAAGAAATTTCAGAGCCAAAATTTTTGCTAAATTCTAAAATGCAAAGTTTATGGTACATATTTTTATATTAATTGTTGATTAATTAATTGTTTGCCTCCACCTTATTTTTAAAAATTTTATTGTCCTTTGCATTTTTAACCATTGTAAAGATCCTTTCATTCATTTATAAATTATATTTTTAGTTCAAAAAGTCATGATTTCTAGATCTACAGTTTCTTTTGAGACTGAAATTGAATCTCCTAAGCATTTGTATTATTTTTGTTGTATTATTTTAGTAAATGCCTTCTATTTCATAGCTCTCTTTGGCTAAGGACCACATTTTCCAGGTACCCTGAGTGTTCCTCCTGTCTATGGATGTTAGGACTCTTTACAGAAATTATCGTTTTCTTTGCCTAATCGGAAGGCTTGGAGATCATGTGGTGCTCATTTCTGTGGCTGGTGAATCACAGAGATGTCCTCGCCTGGGTGGCTAGTCCAGCAACAGCTGGCTGGTATCAGTTCCTAGGTGAGGCTCCCAGGGAGCAAGAAAGGGAACTTCTCCCTGGAATACTTTGGGGGAGGGCGCTACTAGTCCCCTTGGAGTGCCATAGATTTCTGACGGCTGTGTTCGCTCCAGGATCATAGATGTGCTGATTTTTCCTTCAGAATTCTCTATAGTTCCAGACTCTGCCCAAGGCCAGAAGAAAATGCCTGGCCCCAGCATTCTCTGTCTGGATCTGCAGAGCCAAAGCCACACTCCTGCCCGACAGATTCTGCCTGCTAGATGGACTTGGGGGAGGATGTCGGCTGGTTAAATAGCAACTGAGATTAGTGAACAGCTGGGACACATTCAGGGTGCCATGTTCCCAGCCTTCCTGTAAATATATTTTAAATGTGAAATATAAAACCCATACAGAAATGTGCATAAATCATAAATGTCAGTGTAATAAATGATTATAAAATGAACTCTTGTATAAGTACTTCCAAAGTCAATAAATAGGATATTGCCAGCAACTCAGAAGACCCCTGTGTCTTCCTTCTTTAGCACAATACCCTCTCTGCCACTCTCTATATAAATCACTATCCTGTCTTTTATGGTAATCAATTTTCTTGCTTATCTAAAAAATAGTCATATATATGTATATGGTCTGTTTCTCTGGAGAACTTCGACTAATTTAACACACAGTCTTTCCTCTTAGCCTAGAAGAGAGGGCTCGAGTGTCTCTTCCTCTTCTTATAAGGGTACCAGCCTTATGGGGTTAAGACCCACGCTTGTGACCTCATATTATCTTAATTACCTCCCTAAAGGTCTTACCTCCAAATATAGTCACACTGAAGGTCAGAGCTTCAACATATGACTGGGAGGTGAGTATACAATTGCACAAAGTCAGTGCTACATAAATATTCTCAATATGTGCTCTGATTCACATGGACACACGTTTCTCTAGAACACATAATTAGGAGTAGAAAGAAAGAAAATGCCCAGTCGTGCCCAACTCTTTGCGACCCCATGGATAGTAGCCTGCACCAAGCTCCTCTGTCCATGGGATTTTTAAGGCAAGAGTACTGGAGTGGGTTGCCATTTCCTTCTGCAGGGAATCTTCCCAACCCAGGGAATGAACCTAGGTCTCTCATGTTGTAGACAGACGCTTTACCGTCTGAGCCACCAGGGAAGTTGACTGCAAATCAGACTATGTATTTTTAATATGAGATGATGCCAACCTGTCAGTGGTTGTATCAATTTACAACAACCAGTAATTTATTAGAGCTTTTATTGCTTCATATCATTTTCAACAGGTTGAATTATCAGGTTTTTAAAAATATATATTTACCAATGTGCTGGGTATGTAATGTTATATCATTTTTTACTTTAATTTGCATTTTTCTGATTCAGGGTTAAAAGTGAAAGTGTTAATTGCCCAGTCGTGTCTGACTCTTTTCAATCCATGGACTATATAGCCCACCAGACTCCTCTGTCCTTGGAATTGTTCAGGCAAGAATACTGGAGTTGGGTAGCCATTCCCTTCTCCAGGGGATCTTCCCAACCTGGGGATCGAACCCCTGTCTCCTGCATCTCCTGCACTGGCAGGCAGATTCTTTACTACTGAGCCACCTAGTGATTCTCAAAGTGAGACCTCAGACCAGCAGGATCAGCTCCATCTGGAAATTTGTTAGAAAAGCAAATTCTCAGGCCCCTCCCTCTCCAAGGAATACTGAATCAGAAACTCGAAGGTGGGGCCCGGAAGGGTGTTTTCCCAAGACTACAAGGTGATTCTGACACATGTGCAAGTTGGAGGACCACTGTTCCAGAGCAGAGACTGAAAACCAAAACCTCTAAATATTTCAGGCTTTGCAGCTAATGAGGTCTCTGTCATGACTACTTAACTGCAATGGTAACAAGAAGGTACCAATAGGCGCACACAAACAAGTGAACATGATTGGGCTCCAATGGAACTTTATTTACAAAATAGGTATTGGACTTGGCCATATCTGTTGGGTCATATTTGCTAAACAGGACTTTTACATTTGACTGTATACCTGAATCACTGGGGGAGGGTCATAAATCTTGATACCAGACCATGGCCCATATCAATTAAAGCAGCATCTTTGTGGTTGGGGTGAGAAATCAGTATCTTGAAAAGCTCCATGTGTAAGGATGAGAACCAAACACTACAGAATGGAACACACGTGTGCCTGCCTGTGTGCTCAGCTGCATTCAGGTCTTTGCAAGACCACTGGACTGTAGCTCGCCAGGCTCCTCTGTCTATGGGATCTTCCACCCTAGAATACTGGAGTGAGTTGTCATTTCCTACTCCAGGGAATCTTCCTGACCCAGGAGTCAAACCTGCGTCTCCTGTGTCGGCAGGAAGATTTTTTACCACTGAGCCACCTGGGAAGCCCATAGGACAGACATTTATAGATAGTTCCAGAAGGAGAGTGTGAGAGGATCATGGGAGATTAAGTATAAAGGATGGCTGGAAGCCTGAAAGTGAAACCTTTCAAACTGGGATATTCCCCACGCACCACAATCACACAGAGATTTTACTACCCATATAGGTCGGGGTGCATATTTTCTTTATTTTCTTAACCCTGTGTTACTGCATTTACACCACAATATTAAAAATGAGAAACATCTGAATAAGGGACAGGCCAAATGGCTTTTAATTCCCCAACAGCAAAACCCTGTTAATACCTTGCCCTGTGTCAGCAAAATCATTGTGGTTCAAGTGAATATAAAACACTTCCATTAATCTTCTCCCTCCTCCCTAAGGCAAACGCTTTCTTATCGTGGAGAAACAGTACTCCTCAAACTGTCAGACCGCATCAGGGGAGTTGAACAAGAATTATAAAGCCAGGCTAAATCAAGGCATCGCTGAGAAGGTAAAATTCATCTGCAGGTGAGCTTTCTTTTAGCCACTTCTTTCACCAGAGCCTCCCTGATGCTGCTCTGTAAATGCCAGGACAGAGGAGGCCAAAACGCTTGCAGGAGAATGAATTAAATTTCTTTGGGAGCAGTTGTCACTGGATAACTCAAGTGGAAAGACAAAAAAAAAAAAAAAACACCACTAGCTGAAAAGATCTGCAGTCGTCCATAGATCCAGGTCTTTGTAACAGGAGATGTGGACAGTCTCTTCCTGGCACTGCCTTCTACGTGAATAAGCTGGCTTTCCTGGTGGCTCAGATAGTAAAGAACCTGCCTGTAGTGCGGGAGACCCAGCTTCAATCTCTGGGTTGGGAAGACCCTGGAGAAGGAAATGGCAACCCACTCCAGTATTCTTGCCTGAAGAATCTCATCAACAGAGGAGCCTGGCAGGCTACAGTCCATGGGGTCACAAAGAGTTGGACATGACTGTGCGACTACCACTACACTTCACTTAACTTTCTGCCCCAGAGTTACTTCATCTGAGATGCTGATTTCAGGAAGAGATCATCTGATTGGCCAAGCTTGGGTCACAGGACCTTAATGAACGGTCTCACCCTGAATGAGAACAACATCTCATTGGGATTGTCCAATTGGGATTCTTTCACCACAAGAAGAAGAAATGCTAGGAAGGCAAAACAACAGGTGTCCACCTCAGAAGGCAAGAATCAGTATTTTTCAACACTGCATCTAAGTGTAATATTTAAATTTAGCAGGCTGCCTGCATGTCCACACATTGATTATGAATCTGGGTGCACCATCTCTTACAATTCCAGTAGGAAATGGCCCATTGAGTCATAAGCATTGGAGCAGAAGCAGTCTTAAAGATCCAACCCCTCGGGTTGCAGGGAGGAAACTGAGGAAGATGGAATAAATTTTCCATGCCTATTCCATTTATATTTAATGTTATTCCTGAAAAGTATACAATTAAACAACAGTCCAAGTTAGATTCTTCTAGATCATGCTGCCTGTGGTTGTAAAAGTGAGTGTTTTTAATTTCCCTGAAGACTCTGTGAATGTGTCGTGGTTGCTCTTTTAAAGATGAAAAATGACAGTCTTTCACGTTTGTCTAGAGGTTCTTATTAAAAGCACCTATTCCCAGGCCCCAACCTCCAGAGATTCTGACTCAATAGGTCCGAGTTAAGACCCAGGTCACTGCTTTTTCACAAAAACACTTAATACAGAGTGGACTGTACACAGCACCTGGAACAAAAAGATGGTCCCACAAATTTTGCATAGGCTAAAAGGCATTATGTGTAAAGCTGGGGGAGTATAAGGCAATAAGAAGTAGAAGTGCGAATGCCAACTAGGTGTGTGTCTGTCTGAGGGTACTTAGATTCAGCCTTTTTTTTTTTTTTAACACCTTGCAAACCAAATACAGCACAAATTCCACTCTCTCAGATGTCGTAAATTGTAAGCTCTATTAGTGCTTTCATAAGAATGGTAATACTCACTGAATTTCTTTGATAAAACAACTCTTATTCCCAGCTTCATGAATAAAAATTGAAGATAAAGGTGTAAAGAAACCCACTTAAGGCTAAATTGCATCTGCTGAATATGTACACACATCTTCTAATTCTTCAATTTAGGTACTTTGTGATATACCCAAGTAATGCACGCTTCCCCTTATTTTTTAAAACTCTTTTCTGTGATGTAGTTTGCATAAACAAGATTCTTTTCAAATGTGATTTTCCTATCCAATCATAAACAGGGCAGAGAAAAAAAAAAGCTTAGCTATAATTTTTTAAATATGTGAAAAGTATGTGAAGCATACAGAATCTTTAGGATTTTAGATCATGATAAAAAAACTTGGCACATCATTATCTGAAATTACTACATGCTCTTTAAGATTGACCCAGTTTTCATCATTTTTCCAATAAAGTTAATATATGTTATTTTTATATCACAGTTGGGTGATTTAGAAACACAAAATATGTTTGGAACAGATTCAAAATTCCTTCAAAAAAGACAAAGTCTCCACAACAGAAAACAAATATAATTATTTATCTTGGCCAAAGACTCCAAATTGTGCAATGACAGAGATTTAAAAAGCACTTTTCAAATAAGGTGGTCATTTGATGTCAAGCTTTGAAAATGCTTGGTTGAGTTCCTCTCACAGTAATTGGAAATTCCAGACATATCTAACTCAACACTTCAAACCACTGCAGTATTCCTATATGATGGAGTTGGAGAACAGAATTAGGACTAGGTTAAAGGTTAATTCTATAACATCAGTTTTTTACTGAACAAAGCTCCGTTCAGGGAACATGCTTTGACCTACCTTACCTTAAAATCTTGGAGATAATGAACCAAGTTATAACAAGGTTTTGTAGTACATAGAAGATCTTTTGTGGATATTAGAGCTGATCAAAGGAACAGAGAGAAATAAAACCCCTTTGGTTATAAGGAAACATATACTTGTGCTTTTAGTTGGATAATGTTAGGATTAAATAAATACAAAATTATTTTTAAAAACATTTAAAGTTTTACAGCAAATAAGAGAAATGTTACTATCTATAATATGTAAAGAGTGCTTAAAAATCAATATTAAACCAACCAACTAGAGAGATGGTAAAAAGATATTGATAATTTACAAAAGAAGAAATCAAATGATCAATACATGTATAAAAAGGTCTTACTTTTACTAGAAATGAAACAAATTCACATTGAAACCAAAATAAGATAAGAAATATCACTTATCAAGTTAGTAAATATTGTTTAAAAGATACTTGAAGGAGGAAAATGTGCAGTGAAGCAGGAATTATGAAACAATTTACCTGGAAATAAAATTTGGTACAATAATGTTGGACAGCAATTTTACAAGTTATATCAAGATTGTAGACTTTTCCTTACCTGTAAGAATGTATTATAAATAAAACACTAGAAGTACAAGCAATAATAATTCATAATAATGCTTATTAAATTATTTTTATAATTGGAAGCTCCATAAATATCCAATAGATTAGTTAAATAATCAAGGATCTACCAATATGTTGAAATATTATATATTTATTTCAACAATAAGATTTTCAAAGAATATTAAAAATCTGGCAAAATTCCAATTAAAAAGGAAGGATACAAAATGGTACATAGACTAGCATCTTAATTTTGTTTAAAATGTATATTCTGTATTAGTGTCCTCAGGCCGCCATAACAGAATACCATAGGCTTGTGGCAGAATAACAAAATATTTGTTTACTCACAGTTCTGGAGGCTGGACGGTTAAGTTGAAAGTGCTATTGGGATTGTTTTCTGCTGCGAATCTCTTCCTGGCTTGCAGAAAGCCACCTTCTTGCTGTGTACTTACATGGCCTCTGCTCATGCATGCACACTCTTGGTGTCTCTTCCTCTTCCTAAAGACACCAGTCCTACTGGGTTAAGGCCCCACCCTATGATTTCATTTAACCCCACACCATCAAGTAACTCTTCTACATCAACTGGATGTGGTACAATTCAACCTAACTCTGACACCATTTACCTGCAGATAGCATTTGATTTCATAGGTTGAGGGCTCAGTCCCATAAGACCACCCATCTTCAATCACAAGTTCCATGCTGTACTTCTGATCAACTGGCTAAAAATCAGAAGTTCCCATGATCCCCTTCTTGGATTGAATTAATTTGGTAGAGCAACTCACAGAGCTCAGGAAATGAGTTTACTCGTGAATCAAAAGTCAGATGAAGAGATACATGTACAAGGTCCTGAACAAAGGAGCTTCTCACCTTGTGAAGTTTGGGGCCAGGCCTGATGGCATGTGGAAGCATTCTGGTTCACCAACCTGAAAGCTTTAGGTACCCTCTTTTTGGATTTTTATGGAGGCTTCATTTACATAGGCATTCCTGATTAATCTATTAGCCAATGGTGATTAATTCAATCTCCAGGCCCCTTTCCCCTCTCCTGAAGTCAGGAGGGTAGTCTGAAAGTTTCAACATTTCATTACAGGTTTTCTCCCTGGCAGCCATCCCCCCCATCCTTATGTGGGGTCCAAAACTCACTTCACTAACACAATGAGAGATACATTCGTCCCTCTCAACACTGGGGAAATTCTAAGGGTTTTAGGAGCTCTGTGCCTTAAATGGGTCTATATATATTTCTTATTAGGGCTTTCCTGGTGGCTCAGATGGTAAAGAATCCACCTGCAATGCAGGAGACCCAGTGCACGAGACCCAGGTTCGATTACTGGGTCAGAAACTTCCCCTGGAGAAGGGAATGGCTATCCACTCCAGTATTCTTGCCTGGAGAATTCCATGGACAGAGGAGTCTGGTGCCTACAGTCCATGGGGTCACAGAGGGTCAGACACAATAGTGACTAAACACTTCACATTTCTTATATTTTTAATTATATGTTTCTTATTATAAATCACAATATCACAATTCACTATGAGAATATATAAACATGCTGTTTCCCATCAAAATCTTATCCTGCATTTTTTAGCCAGTGTATCTTTGTTGTATCAATTAATACTATGATGGTTGCCAAATGGTGATTTTTAGAATTTCATTATTCATTCCAAATTGATTAGTTGGCATTCTATCATAAGGAAGAGCTTTTCCTTTTTCCCTGTTTATATACTCATTAATTTGTATCAGAAGAGATTCATGGATTCTTATCTTATTCAATAGTATCTAAAATAGTTTCTAATCTGTTATTATTTTGATGTTCAAATGATCCCAGTGTCTCTGCCTTTTTATATTTTCCTTTGTCCTTCTGTTTCATGCTCCTCTTTTTCTTAATCTCTTCTCTAGTCACATATTTCCCTCTTTCTTACCCAATATCTCCTTGGTTTCTTATCCCTGCCCTACCATCCCCACTTCTTTTGTTTTGGTCTTGAGCTCATTTTTCTCCTTTACTCACAGAATGGTCTGAAATCCATGGAGTTTCCCTCTCATCACAACTTTTCTCCCTCATTTCCTTGGATGTGCCCCAAACTGCTACTGTGCTGGAGCAAATCTGGTAGTTTCTAAAGATGGTACTTCTCTTGATCTAATCGTAAAGATGCCAACTGCAATAAAGTGTCTCAGTATTTCCAAGGGTTTATAACTTAGCTATAAAAATTCACTTTAGGCTATAGCTTGACATATAATCTTTCAGCCCCAGAGTGAATTTCTTTAACCATTTTCCCTTTAATTCAACACCACTTGATTCAATGTAGCTTTCATCCTCTAATAATATATGTTCATGAGTTATTACTGCATCAATACAAATCATGTCCTTTGCTAAAGTAATTACTGTGGGTAAATAAGAAAAAGGATACAACATCCTCAGTTCAAGGGTTATAAGATGAAAAAAGTATTGATCTGTGAAGCTTTCTGTTCTATCCATCCTTCTGCCCATAAACCCCCAACTTACAAATCCTGAAAAAGATTTTAAAGTTTAAAAATAGATAATATGTTATTTGTTAGATAATAGCTTCTCTGGGAACAGCCTGGGTCCAATTTTTGTTTCATGATCTGGCTTCAAATAAAAGAACTGAACCTGACCCAATGATTGATCAATTATTGTATTCTTTAAAGTAGGTAACTAGAATCTATAGAAGGAAAATACTTAGAAATACTTCTTGTGGGAGACTAGACAATTAGTTGAATAGCTGTGGACAGAGTAAGTGTTGTAGGAGAGAACGTGTTGAATTTGAAAGCAGGAGCCTGGGATTCCAGGCTTGGATCACCAACAATCTGAGTACATCACTCACTTCAGCTCCCCATTGATTTGTTTTTCCACATCTGTGAAAATAGATAGTTCACGACACAATGACTCATAGTTCTATGGTCCTTTAGATCCATGGAAACAAGTGCCCTCCCAGAGAGTTTAGGTGGATACCTAGGCTAGCATGCGTGAAAAGTCATGTCCAACTCTTTGCAACCCCATGGACAGTAGCCCACCAGGCTCCTCTGTCCATGGGATTCTCTAGGCAAGAATACTGAAGTGAGTTGCCAATTCCTCCTCCAGGGGATCTTCATGACCAGGGATTGAACCCCCATCTCTTAGATCTCCTGCATTGGCAGGTGGGTTCTTTACCACTAGCACCATCTGGGAGGCCTAGGCTTGGGAGGCATTTCTGCCAGAGCAATTGATGTAACTAATCTGGGAAAGAAAGGAAAAAGAATAAAAAGTAGGGCAATTTTGGTGGGAATAGTTATTTACTGATTTTCCTACTTACTTGTTTAAGCTCATTTAATCCATTTGATCTAAGTGGTCTCCTGTGTATATCCAATCTCAAAGGGCAGCTGGAGGTAAAACCATCTTTGAAATTGACTGTGCATACTCTCTTTCTCGCCCTCTATTACCATATGTATAGGATGCTCTTCCTGGATAGAAGGAAAAGTATTTAGGAATTTAGGATTCTGTCTTATAGACAGAAAACCCCCGTTGAACCTAACATGATGCCTTACACTTAATAGGCACTGAAAGAATAACTAATGGGTTGAATTACTCTCAATCTAAACAGTATCCCTTAATTCTTTGAAAGTTTCTTTGTGATGCCTTCTCTTTGTTGTTTCCTCTTTAAAGCAAAATGTGGCTTCAAGCACTATCATTGGTGTTCTTATAGCCTCACTCTGTGCTCTCTCTCTAAATAATTTTGACCCATTTTCTGGTTTTATTTACCTCCTTAAGGCCAATGACTCCTAAATCTTTATTTCTGAGCAGACTAAACTAGAACTTCTAAGTACTTGATTTCAACCAGAGATCCACCAGCAACATAAACTCAACACGAAAATAATGGAAATACTTGTTTGCACCAGGATACCAAGTGGTCTGTATTGTGGTTAAGATGAATATTCCTTTTACCTAGTGTGCTGGGGGGGACACTGTCATGCCATCTTGGACTTCTCTCTCTATTGCTTTGCTTCTACTTTTCCCACCCCTGAATCTTTTTAGATGGCATATCCTAATTAAGTTGATCTCCACTTTGAGTTTCCTATATTAAAGTTCTGACTCTGACAAGAGCAAAGAGAACCTGGGCTGGTGATTTTAATTCCGAAATTTAGTTTCTTTCTTTATTGGCCTATGGCGAGGATTGTAGAAGATAATGCAAGTGAAGCATTTAACACAACTCCTGGCAGGTAACACGCATGCATAAACATTGCTGCTGCCTTTGCTTTTATTATACTTTCCTTTGGCCTCTGCAATCCCTTGACATTACTGCTTTACCTCCTTGGGGTATGTATATTAATCTGACCTGAGGTTATGTTAGGTGTTCCTCTGATGGTTTTACCCAGAATACCATAGTGAAGAGAAGTGAAGTGAAAGTTGTTCAGTCATGTCCAACTCTTTGCAACCCCATAGACTGTACACTCCATGGAATTCTCCAGGCCAGAATACTGGAGTGGGTAGCCTTTCCCTTTTCCAGGGGATCTTCCCAACCCAGGGACCAAACCCAGGTCTCTTACACTGCAGGCAGATTCTTTGCCAGCTGAGCCACAAGGGAAGCCCAAGAATACTGGAGTGGGTAGCCTATCCCTTCTCCAGAGGATCTTCCTGACCCAGGAATCAAACTGGGATCTCCTGAATAGCAGGTGGATTCTTTACCAATGAGGCTATCAGGGAAGCCCTATAAACACCTGGAAAATCCTCAGCCACACTCTCTGTAGTCAGTCGTGTGATGAATAGAGAAGACAAGTAGAGGATCATAGTTTAGGGACAAACTTCTCCTCTTGCTACATTTCAGTGACCAGGCTAGTCATAGGGCCTCCCTATGAAGAGAGAATGCAAGGACTTGTCTTCTTATGGACCCAAGAGAGAAATAAAATGGGGTGGAGAATGCACATTCCCATGAGAAGTGGTGACATGAGCAAGGGACACAAATAGTGAAAGATGGAGTTACAGATAATATCATTCTTTTTCTCCCAGATGTCTACAGTGTCACGAACTGCAGACATTCCAGACACATTTAATAGGGTTTATGTATTATTATTATTTTTTCTTTATATAGATTTTTTTTTTACTAAATATGTGTCTCTCTAAAACTAGACTTTGTCACTGCTATAAATGGAAAACCAGTGTTTTTCTAATCTTTATTAAAATAAATCATAACTACTAAAATAAATTCCTCCATGTCTCACCTAAAACATCATGTCCATCGCTGGCAGGCATTTTACACTTGGGGAAACCCTGCTTTAGTGCGTGAGAGGCACGCTCAGATCTTGGAAGAAATTCAATCAGGAAGACTTCTTCCTAAAGGTGAAATGTTTTTAACCCTTTCTACCATTTCTTCTTTCTTTCTTCATTTCCTTCTTCCCCCATCCCTCTCTTCCTTCCTTTCTCCCATTCTCTCTGTGAGATTTTGATGAGGATAATGTAAGGAAAGATCTTGGGAGAAATAAGGGCTTTATTACTGCCCCACAGGACTTTTCTTGAACTTTGATGAATTCTGATCATGAGGACAACATCCCAGGAGAATTTAAAAATCCTGTCCAATTGAATGCTCCTTAAAGGACTGGGGTCACCCCACAACTACCCTTCCCAGCCCACCCCCATGCCCATCTTCATTTCCCAGAGGTACCCTCCTCAGCTTGCTGGGCTTCCCATCACCACCTGCGACCCGTCTTCACAACTGAAGAACGGAGACATGTTTCATCTCTGACAGTGAGTGTTAACGGGAGCAGAATTGGTGGAGGACCTTGAGTGGCAGGTCAGATTATGCCTGTCAGCTTGGCCACTGGGCTGCAGAGCTGGAGTTGTTATATTTACCTGTCCTCAGTCATGCTGAAACAGGAGGATAGCCTTCTAGGAAGTCCTGGATTCAGTACAGGGAACAAAACCACTCAATGAGAGTGCCTGTGAAAATAGTTCATTTTCCTATCAACGGAGTTTTACATCTACTCAGTAAATTTTATCTGAACACTCCAACTCTAGTAAAATACAGCAAAGTGTAATAAATTTCACTTTATGGGTTTCAGAGTTTGAAAACTGCTTCAGGGCAATCTGGCTACCGAGGGACCCAATGGGAGCGATCTCCAAGGGCTGGCTTCTCTGTGCGAGATTCTGGGGATGACCTGATGCCTTTTGGCATCCAGTCCATGCAGGTAGGCATTAGCTCCCACCTGGCCATCATTTAAGGTGGGATATAAGTCCTGTGTCTATACTAGCAAAGCTGGCTTTAAACAGTGAATAGAGAGAGAGAGAGCAGTTAAATTACCAAGCAAAGGGCTGCTAGCTTACCTGGGCAATGAGCAAATGAGCTTCATTAAAGACCAAGTTTAAGTCACTGACATACTACGATCTAGCCTTGTCAAGCACAGACTGGCACTTGCCATGGGCACTTGCCATCCACCTCTGAAAGGATCAAATCATGTGCTACTGCAGTTGCTGACTTTCTGGAGAGCAGAAATTAGGTACTCTGTGCTCAGGAAAAAACAACTGGCAGAACAGGTCTCCAGATAGATATTTTCAGGAGCTCACTTTATGAATCCAACTTTTGTATCTCCTACTATCCAGAAACTGAAATCCTGCAGAGTAATGACTGCTCCTTGCGACTAGAAGAAAGTTTCAAGAGACTAGCAAAAACCTTCTAGAAAAATATGTACTCACCAAAATCACATATATACTGACTTTCTCCTCTGCCTCTTCGGAGCAGTTTCTCAGAGCTATCTGAGTTGCTCTTTTGAGGGCTGCAGTCCTTATTTTGCCCCAAATAAAAGTTAATTCATAACTTTCACGTTGCACACTTTTTAACACACAATGATTTTTAATGAACAACGACAGCTGACTGACTCAGAAGGTCCTTAGGTTTTTTTCTCTTTTTCCAAGGGGTTTCCAACTGGGAGTGAATCAAGTAATAATTTTTTAAGGGAAACTCTTCCAACTGCCCCCCAACAAAAATGTACCATGTTCAATGTGCAATTTACTCAGAGGCAGGCTTTCTTACTTTCAACTTGCCTTTCACTGGCTGTTTTCCTTGTCTTTATAAGTCGTTGATACTTAGGAAGTTCTCCTACTCTAACAAGGCCTGGTCACTGTAGCAATTTGCTACATTTAGGACCTCCCTCTCTCTACCTAGACTTTAACGGTCAAATTTTGATTCCTATCATCTTTTGTTTCTGCTTTATTCAAATCAGTTAGGATCTGTGTTAAGCTTTCCTGGTGACACAGATGGTAAAGAATCTGCCTGCAATGTGGGAGATCCAGGTTCAATTCCTGGATAGGGAAAATCCCCTGAAGAAGGGAATGGCAACCCACTCCAGTATTCTTGCCTGGGAAATCCCATGGACAGAGGAGCCTGGTGGGCTACAGTCCACGGGGTCGCAAAAAGTCAGCTATGACTGAGCACCTACACACAAGGATCCATGTTGAATCCTTGCAATGAACCCACTGTTGAATGTCTTTTAGATTCGTGTGGTAAAACTCTGCCATGTACTATTTGTCAACCACAGTTGAAAGCTCTTGGTCTGTATAACTTTGTTTCCTCCTCACCAGGAGCCCATAGTGTAGAGCTTTTCTTCTAGTTCCTTAAACAGTTAAGGACACTGAGGCAGAGGCTGGTCACAAATCTAGCAAGGAAGAAAGCCAATATCAAACCCAGGTACTCTGGCTCTGATCTCAGCTTCTTACCCTGAGGCTGTACTTCTTCCTGGGGAGTACCTGGGTGGTGGACACAATGTTCCCTGTGTCAAGGCAGTCAGAACCCTGAATTGATAAGGAGAGCTTTAATTTTGACCTAAGAAGGCTTCCCAGATGGCTCAGTGGGAAAAGAATCTGCCTGCAGTGCAGGAGACCTGGGTTTGATCCCTGGGTTGGGAAGATTCCCTGGAGAAGGAAATGGCAATCCACTGCAGTATTCTTGCCTGAAAATTCCATAGATAGAGGAGCCTGGAGGGCTACAGTCCATGGCGTCACGAAAAGTTGGACACAATTGAACACACTGTACACAAGGAGGAAGGAGCTATCTTTGGAGAATGGAAAGAGCCTGAGAGGAAAGGGGTAGAAGAAGGACTGAGTCCAGATGAATGCTTGAATACCTTGGAATAGAAGGTATGAGGGCAAGTGGGTCCCTGCAGGGCTCCTGGGCACGGAGTCCTTTTATTGTCCCCCGTTTCCTGTAGGCAAGACCAGCCTACTTGACCTTCCCTGAGTCCAAAGGGCAGATTCAAACAGTTGCTAATCAAGAGAGGAGCAGCCAAGCCACTTGATGCTTGAAGATTAAAGGGACAAGAGACGGGCATCAAGATTAGGAGACCCACCATCTGAGACCCACAGCATCACCCTTGAACTATGGCTATAAAACTCTTCATCAAATCCTCCTGGGTTGGGACGCATAGTGTTTTGAGGCAGGAACCCACTGTGTCCTCCTTTGCCCGGCAAAGCGATAAAGCTGTTCTTTTCTACTTCACCCAAAACTCTCTCTGAGATTGGATTTGGCGCCAGTGTACAAAGAGGCTGAGGTTTGGGCATCAGCTGAAGGGCAAGAATGTAGAGATTCTGGTTGCATGAAGGACTGGAGGACTGTGCTTTGGGAACCAAGTGAGGCAGTTAAGCAGAATTGGGAGACTGAGCAATAAAGAGTTTGGATGACAGAGGTCCACCCCTTCCACCGCGCTGCCAATTCCCTCCAGCTACAGACCGTAGGCGACCTTCCCTGGTGGCTCAGATGGTAAAGCGTCTGCCTACAGTACGGGAGACCCGGGTTCGATCTCTGGGTTGGGAAGATCTCCTGGAGAAGGAAATGGCAACCCACTCCAGTATTCTTGCCTGGAGAATCCCACGGACGAAGGAGCATGATAGGCTACAGTCCATGGGGTTGCAAAGAGTCGGACACGACTGAGTGAGCTTCACTTCACAGACCGTAGGCATCCCAAGAAAGCACCAGCAGAAGTGATTATGAAGCAAACGGCAGTTATGAGGCAGACATTCTCGACAATTCCTCCCCAGAGAAGCCTTAGGTACCCTACTTCCCCATTCCACATCTTCTAACCCAACCCTGTTTTATATTCCTGGGTAGTGTTCATCACTGCCTGATGTACTTCTCTTCTTGCCTTCCCTCTCAAGAGAATGCCATCTTTGTGAACACAGGAACCATCTTTGTCTCGCTCCTTGCCTCTCAGTGCCTGGCGCACAGTAGCCTGAGTGTGTGCGTGCTTAGTCACGTCTGACTCTTGCGACCACAGGGACTGTAGCCTGCCAGGCTCCTCTGTCTATGGAATTTTCCAGGCAAGAATACTGCAGTAGGTTGCCATTTCCTACTCTAGGGAATCTTCCCAATCCAGGGATCAAACTCATGTGTCTTACGTCTCCATCTGCATTCGCAGGCAGATTCTTTACCACGGTGCCACCTGGGAAGCTCTGGCATATGATAAGGCCTTAATATATTTGTTGGGTCCAAATTGGGCTTCCGGCAGGAGGGTCATGGACAAGATGGTTTCACCAGTTCAGGTCTCTCTGCTCATCAAGCTGGGCAGTTACTCCGCCCTGTTCCTCAGCATGGCCTATGGAGCCAGGTGCTACAATTACCCGAAACCTTGGGCAGAAGAGAGGAGGATAATAGCTGAGGAGAAAAAGAAGTGGGATGAGCAGAAATGCATGGAGTGAGAACTGGCAGAAGCCTGAGGGGATGGCACATTAAAGTGAGCCTGCCCTTCTCCAGAACAGTGTAGATCAAAAAGTTAAAAAAAAAAAAAACACAACCAAACAAAAAAGACCTTAATAATATTTGTTGAGCAAAAGAATAAAAGACCTAGAAAGCCAAAGCATAAATTCATGGACCAATTTTTGCCTAGGCACACAAGAGATGCACCTGGATCCCTCAGAAATAATTCAGAAATGGTCAATTGGTCTTGGGGTGGAAGTTGAAATGGTGCTGGGACAGAAGTCCTCACCTAGGGACCAAGTGGCATCATCATTTTGGAATAATAAAGTCTTGGACAGTTTATTACAAATATCATCTCAGTATAATTACAACCTCTAATTATACATCACCATTTCCATTTTGCAAATGAGAAAGCAAAGGCTCATAAAAAATTAAATAAATTTCTTGCCTCTGGTCCTACAGCTAGTATCTGAAAGAACAAGCATTTAAAATCCTGTCTAGCTGTGTCTGCCATTTCCGTTATACCATGTTGGTTAACATCCACCCTTGGGCCTGTTTCCCATCCTTGATGTGGATGAAGAGGAAGAGACAGCCATACATGCTGCTGCTGCTACTGTTAAGTCACTTCAGTTGTGTCCAACTCTGTGCGACCCCAGACGGCAGCCCACCAGGCTCCCCCGTCCCTGAGATTCTCCAGGCAAGAACACTGGAGTGGGTTGCCATTTCCTTCTCCAATGCATGAAAGTGAAAAGTGAAAGTGAAGTCACTCAGTCGTGTCCAACCCTCAGCAACCCCATGGACTGCAGCCTTCCAGGCTCCCCCATCCATAGGATTTTCTAGGCGAGAGTACTGGAGTGGGGTGCCATCACCTTCTCCAAACACATACGTAAATCTTTCAAAGAACAGCTGCAGCATATACCATGTGGGGCCCAAACTGAAAATCAAAACACAAGCAAACATGACTAAAGTTCATGGCCTTTATCCACCAAGGCATAGCCCAAACAAAAAGAAGATCTGTTTGATGTATGTGATCTAAAATGATCTCTTCATGGCCAGCTTATGACATAAAAACGTTTTTAAGCTGCTGTTGCACAGAAGTGACTGAGCTATCATATTTCATAGCCCACCTAACTTTCTAGCTACCAGAGCATTTGACTGATAAAACGTCACTCAAAAGAGACTGTGGTGTTGTATATGTGAGGTCTGTTCATTTAAAGTTAGCTTCTTTTTATTGTGGTGGACGAGTGAAGGATTTGCCCAATTTTCACTGTCCTTGAAATATCTTTTCAAACATCAATGGTGGAGTCTTTGTCCTACATTTCTTTCCCTCACAGCTCTCATGAGAACACTTAACCTTGCTTTCCTGGGTGCAAAGAGAGTCAATGAGTAGTCAGTAGTTGTAACTAATCAATATTTTATTCCCAATTCAATTTCAACAATGGAGAATGAAGTGACTTTTAAAAGACCAAAGGGAAATACTTTGACAAACATTCCACAAAGTGTACAAAGTTAGGATTAAAATGAAATCTTCAATCTTTTGCTAAGAAATTCCATTTCTGTAGATAATTCTTCTAAAGAAATAGTAACTATAAAAAATGGTTTCAATCTTTTAGAAAGAGATTGAAAGAAAATACACCAAAATATTTAAAGGGCTATATTTGTGTGAAGGAATTATAGATTATTTTTCTCTCTTCTATCAGCCCATCTGTATTTTTCAGATATTTTATGTTTATGTGAGGTAAAATATTCTACTAAAGTTTATTTTAACTTTTTTTTGAAAGGAAGAATATTTCCAACCCTTCCCTAGGAAAATAAATTTATATCAAATACTTTGTATTTCTTGAAGACTATGGCTTCAGGCTAAGGAGCAGTCTGCATTAGAAGAATCACTCAGCCTCTTTCAGAGAACTGTATGTGAACTGAAAGATATCTCTGAACATCCCCGAAAGATGTAGGTGCTTTTAGGAAGTATCTCTTGTCTCAGAAGAAACTGGGAATTAACAGATCACAGTTCTTATATCTGAATTACATTAGTTACATTGTCAAGTGAGAGAAAATGCTGAGGATGATAGCCAGAATTCTAAGCTAGTCCTCCAAATTCTTGGCTTCTTGTGCATACAAAGCTGCTCCCAGTTATTCAGTCAAACACTAATGTTATCGTGAAAGGATTTTAAAGATTTAATTAAATTCTCAAATCAGGTGACAGCAAGATACAGAGAGGTGGTCTGACCTAACCACATAACCCTTTAATTCTGGATCAAGAGTTCAGAAGCTGGGAAGTCAGAGATTCTATGCACCAGAGATTTGACACGGCCTTGCAGACTTGAAGATGGGCCATGTGTGGGAATGTAGGCCGTTTTAGCAGCTGAGAGTGGACTTGAGCTGACAAACAGCAGCAAAACAGTGACCTACTTCAGTCCCACAACTTCAAGGAACATAATTCTACCAACAACCTGAAAAAGTTTGGAAATAGATTGTTTTTCTCAGAGCCTCCAAATAACAGCCCATTCTGGGCTGTATATTGAGTTTAGCCTGTGAGACTAAGTTGAGGACCCAGCCATGCTGTGCTGTACTTCTGACCTAGAGAAGAAATACGTACTGTTTTAAGGTGCTAAGTGTGTGGCAATAAGTTACTTACAGTGTGTGTGTGTGTGTCAGTTGCTCAGTCGTGTCTGACTCTGAGACCCCATGGACTGTAGCCACAGGCTCCTCTGTCCAGGGGATTCTCCAGGAAAGGGTAATAGAGTGGGTTGCCATTTCCTTTTCCATACTTAACAATGGAAAGTTAATATAATGGGTTGTTGAGTGATTGCTCAAACTTATGCCCATTGAGTCGGTGATGCCATCCAACCATCTCATCCTCTGTTGCCCTCTTCTCCTATTCTCCTCAATCTTTCCCAGCATCAGGGTCTTTTCCAATGAGTCAGCTCTTCACATCAAGTGGCCAAAGCTTTAGCATCAGTACTTCGAATGAATATTCAGGGTTGATTTCCTTTAGGATTGACTGATTTGATCTTCTTGCTGTCCAAGATACAGAGTATTTATTATGAATGAAGGAAATTTTGGTCTATACAGAAAGGAAAAATTTTCTTATTTTACCTCACCTCCAATCCATTTCCCAAATGTGTAATTCACTCCAGAGGATTCTGTAGTGTTAATGATGATGGTTTTTCTCCTTTAAAGAGTTTCAGTACTAAGGAAATGAATAAAATTTCCCTGGTGGTTCAGGTGGTAAAGAATCCACCTGCAATGTGCAGACTCAGGTTTGATCCCTGGGTTGAGAAGATTCCCCTGGAGAAGGAAATGGCAACCTACTCCACTATTCTTGCCTAGGAAATCCCATGGACAGAGGGACCTGGCCAGCTACAGTCCATGGGGTCACAAAGAGTCAGATATGACTGAGTAACTAACACTTTGACTTTGTTGGTAATACTAATAATATAAATATGTAACATGCAGTATAGCATTATGCTAAATACTTTATATGTATTCTCTCATTTAATTCCTACAACAATTATCTTAAGACAGAAATTATTGTTATCTGCATTTCAGATGAGGAAGCTGAGGTTTAGAGAATTACAGAAAGTTAGAAATCACTCTGATTCTAAACCCATTTGCCTGGTGGGGAGTTACTGATGGTGTTCAAAGAGTTCATTGTTTCTTTGTGTTTCATATATTCAGGTCTGTTGGTAAATGTGAGAAACTAGGAAACCAAAAGGAATATATAACAGAGACTGCAACGATTTAAAATCTCAAAATAAGGTTGATCTAAAGTGAAATTTGACAACCATTTTACAAAAAAAAATTGTTAATGCATTTTCCTTAGCAGAGTAGATAACACAATTGCTTAAATTAAATAATTGTCTAGACTTGATTGCTAAGATTTTTCAACTATTTTTTTATTTGTGAGATTTGAAAAAATACTAGGGAAATTTATTTGCCAAGACTTGAGTCAATCAGTTAAGCAGCAATTAAAAATTCCATTGAGAGGGACATAATAATTTGATTCTTTTTATTACATTACATTAGTGCAGCTACTTTTAAAAGCCAGGAAGTAAAATTCTGTAGAACAAAGTAGCTCAAACACATGTAAGAGGCATTAGAATATTTGCCAACAGTTGATCAATAAATAGAAAGAAAGATTATGTGTTTCGAAAAGGCCAAGTGTGAGGAACTCACTCAAGAGTAATGCTGTCCTGTAGAAATAGAATGCAAGATACAAATCTAATTGCAAATTTTCTAGTAGCCACATTTAGAAAAGCACAAAGAAGTGAAGTTAATCTTAGTACTGTATTTTATTTAACCCAATAAATCCAAAATCCTGGGCTTCCCAGGTGGCACTAGTAGTAAAATACCCACCTGCCGATGCAGGAGATTCAAGCGACATGGGTTTGATGTATGGGATGGGAAGATCCCCTAGAGAAGGAAATGACAACTCACTCAAATGTACTTGCCTGGAAAATTCAATGGAGAGAGGAGTCTGGCCGGCTACAGTCCATGGAGCCCCAAAGAGTTGCACCCAACTGAGCAACTGAGCATACATCCAAAATGCTATCATTTCAACATGTAGTTATTATAAAAAGTATTGGGATATTTTGCATTCATTTTTATACTAAGTCTTCAGAATCCAGCATGTACTCTAAACATAATACTTCAAACCAGTCACATTTCGAGTGCTCAGAGTCACAGGTGCCTCCCCTTGGACCAGACAGCACACTTTGGGCGCTTGCATCCTCGCTGAGGGTAAGGCCATACACAGGAAGCAAAGGCTGAAACTGAGTGCAGGGCTTGGCGATCCTACTCATTTTATGTATAAAACACAGATATAAATGCAGGGCACAAAAAGATACACACTTTATCTGTGGTATTAAAATTTCACAGAGTACGTGTTCAGGGTTCTCCAGAAAAACAGAGCCAGTAGGATAGACAGGAGACTGAGAGATGGTAGAGAAACAGTGCATGCATGGACGCTCAGGGTGTCCAACTCTTTGTGACCCCATGGACAGTAGCCCGCCAGGCCCCTCTGTCCATGGAATTTTTCCAGCAAGAATACTGGAGTGGGTTGCGATTTTCTATTCTAGGGAATCTTCCTGACCCAGGCATTGAACCTCCATCTCTTGTGTCTCATGCATTGACAGGCAGCTGAGCCGCCAGGGAGGCCATATTCATATTATAGCTGAGGCCTGACCCTTCTCATTCCGAAAGGATAAAATGGCATGGAAGAGTAGCTGAAGTAGTTTTGGAGCAA
The DNA here is from genome assembly GCA_006408695.1 of Aepyceros melampus. NCBI lineage: Eukaryota > Metazoa > Chordata > Mammalia > Artiodactyla > Bovidae > Aepyceros > Aepyceros melampus. The sequence continues at coordinate 270,183 of SJXQ01000758.1, read as the reverse complement.
ACCACAAAGATAAGTGTACATTCCCCATCTCCAGAGGTGGCAAGGGAAATACAAATTAAGTAAAATTGAAAGAACGATAAACGTGGCAGTAGCTACATTTCAAGTAGCTACATGTGGCTAGTAGTCACTGTATTAGACAATTCAGTATAAAAATTGTCGTCAGTGTGGGAAGTTCTATTGGACAGTGCTGGTCTAGAGTATGATGAATCAAGATTCCAACCCCGTTTCCTCATTTGCTATTTGTGAAACCTTGGGCAAGTTGCTCTACTTTTGTCCTTGTTTCATCACTTGTAATGTGAGCTAATGATAAAATATCAGGAAGTTTTGTGAGGAATAAATGAGTTCATGCATGCCAAGTGGCTAGCACAGTGCCTGGAATATAATTAATATTTCATAAATGATACCTGTTTTTTCAGTTATCTCCTTTCTGTTGAGTTTTTTTTTTTTTTGGTTGTCTAATTTGCTTTTGTATCAGGTAATATTTGTAGTATTACTTAACCTGAAAAAAAATATATAATGCCCACTCAGATAACTTAATTTTTGCCGCTTAAATTAAATCATCTTGAAATAATCTCAATCATTTAAGATTTTCTCTCAATAACTCCATTATTAGAGTATTTAAAATATAATTTTCATTTTGGACTGTTTCAGTGACAGAACTCATCCTCATCAAGATTTTAATTAATGCCTCAAATATTGCTGTACTATAATTTCATCAGTATCATAATTCAGCTGTTATAATGTCAAGACAACAAATTGCCTTAATCAGCGGTGCTTAGTCACATAGAGGTAGCATTGGAACTAACAAGGCCATTGGCAAGAGTCATGTGGGAGGCAGGATGTATCCTTTTTTTCAGAATTGCCCTTTTAGGTCATTTTATATCATCTAATTCCCATCTCCTACCCTTGTTTTATGGGCTTCCCAGGTGGCACTAATGTTAAAGAACCTGCCTGCCTGCAGGAGACATAAGAGACCTGGGTTTGATCCCTGGGTCGGGAAGATCCCCTGGAGGAGGACATGGCAACCCACTCCAGTGTTCTTGCCTGGAGAATGCCATGGGCAGAGCAGCCTGGGGGGCTATAGTCCATAAAGTTTCAAAGAGCTGGACATGACTGAAATGACTTAGCACACACATCCTTGATTTATATTTATCCCCCTCAGTCACTTTTCTAGTGGGTACAAACCTTCCTATTTCTTGTTAGAAATCAGGAGTAACTGGCTATCTCAAATGATATACATTCTCAGAAAGTGTCACATTCACGAACATGCAAATTTGATTCCCACATTGGGAGACTTGACAAAAATAGAAATTTCTAGTCATCGGCACTGCTGGCTTTTGATCTGTTGAGTTCATGTACAGTCTGATTATTTAAAAGCGACAGGCATGCTTTCCAGGAGAATGCATGAAGCTTTTGAATGGGTGGAGATTTAGCAGTAAAGAAAGTTGCCCAACTTTTAAATTCTATGTGGTACAAATAGTTTTTATTTGTTTAAAATAAATGTCTGAGGCTAAGCAGTTATAAGAATTCCAGAAACTAAATGCAATAAAGTTCCTTGTCTCCAATGGGCTTCCCTGGTAGCACTAGTGGTAAAGAACTTACTTGCCAATACAGGAGATGTGAGAGACCTGGGAAGGAGCCCTGAGTCAAGTAGATCCTCTGGAGGAGGGCATGGCAACCCAGTCCAGTATTACTGCCTAGAGGACCTCATGGACAGAGGTCTGGGCTGCAGTCATGGGATCGTAGAGTCAGACATGACTGAAGTGACTTAGCATGCACACAAATTGGAACACACTTAGAGTTAGTGAAAGCTAGGGGAAATGCGGATGGGCAATGAGTTTCCCATTTGTTTGTTCTGGGCCCAGAGAGCACTTACTGAGTATATAGCATGAGATGCTATTCTAGTTAGACCTTGAATTTAGGTAAACCTTTTCCAATATGATATCCTAGAAGCTTGTATAGTGTGATGAGTTTCAGTGATTTCTGAACTCCCCCCTCCCCCCAGAATAATCTAATGAAGAAACTTCAACATATCTTTGGTGGTGGTAGTGGTTCAGTTGTTAAGTCATGTCTGACTTTTGCAACGCCATGGACTGTAGCCTGTCAGGCTCCTCTGCCCATGAGATTCTCCAGGCAAGAATACTGGAGTGGGTTGCCATTTCCTTCTCCAAGGCATCTTCCCAACCCAGGGATCCAACCTGGGTCTCCTGCATTGTAGACAGATTCTTTACCAACTGAGCTATGAGGGAAGCCCCTTATCTTTAAAGGGGATAAAAGTGAAACTGTTCTGGTTAGAAGGAAGATGAATCCCCTCCTTCTTACCCACCCAACCACCACCTTCCTACCAAACTGCTTAATGCCCTAAAGCCCTCTCTTACTGTTCTTTTCAGGCCACATCCCATGGCATGGGGGATCTTGGTTTCCCAGCAAGGGATCCAACCCTTGCCCCCTGCATTGGAAACATGGAATCTTAACCACTGGACAGCCAGGGAAGTGAAAAGTGAAGTCAAAGTCACTTGGTTGTGTCCAACTCTTTGCAACCCCAAGGATTGTAGCCCACCAGGCTCCTCTGTCCATGGAGTTCTCTAGGCAAGAATACTGGAGTATATTGCCATTCCCTTCTCCAGGGGATCCTCCACCCCCAGGGACTGAACCTGGGTCTCTCTCATTGTAGGCAGATTCTTTATCACCTGAGCCACCAGGGAAGTCCCCGAAAACCCTCTAGGCATTAAAATGTTGGAGGTTAAGATGGTTCTGAATTTTACCACTAAATGATCTTGTGTGATATCTCTGAGAAAGTGTGTGGAAGCCAGAGTGTCACAGAATACTGTACTCAGTCAAGTTAAGGAAACAGTAGAAGGAACTATTCAGGTTATGCTACTTTGTGGAGAACACTCTTAGCATCTATGGGCCATCTTCAAAAAAAGGAAGTTACAAAATTGAAAGCAAAAGATGAATTTGAATCCTGATCCCACTCAGCAGGGGGTGATCTTCAGCATGTCATTTGTCTTCTTTTCACCTCTAAACTCTGTACTTTGACTTCTTCATCTATAAAATGAAAGGGTTGGCATAGATAAGCTCTCCATAATAGGTATGCTCTCATAACCAGCTATTAATTTCTACAGCACTGTGAATCTAAATCTAGACACATACACAGAGTACAACTTGGGTGGGTGGGCAGTACAAATACAAGCTGAATGTTGGTAATTTCATATGGCTAAATCTAATAGAACCTAGAGGAATCCAGACAATGACTTACTAAACACACACACACACACACACACACACACACACTACAGTAGCTTAATATTAAAGTTTATGATACAGGACACAGTAGAAAATTAAGGAAGGAAAAAAGGAAAACTTTAGAAAATGTATTCTCAGTCATCTGTGTACCAGTAACTTTTTCATGATATTAAAGTAGGTTCTGATACAGTAGCATAAATGCGTCCGAGATGTGACACTCCCAAGTCATTTTCTCTGTAGTATCTGGTGAGCCAAGGAATGGTAATAGGAGCCTGGTTAATTCTGTCTGAAAACACCATCTGGTTCTAAGCACTTATCTAGGCCATGGATGTCACAGCCTAGATGTGGTCACCATGATATTCAAAGGTCAGAGAGGGGTCTAATTACATGCCCCAGTACTTAAAGGGCAGATTCACCAGAGCATGAACATAATCACTCAGGCCAAACAAGACCCATTTATAATTTTAATTATCAGTGAATCAGACAACTCTATCAAATACCAATTATTTGGCTGTTGCTGAAAATAACTGTCTTGTCTTGTTAGTCTCTAGAACAACCCCTTGAGGGATATTGAAATGTTCCCTTTAATGTAAATATTTGTTAATATCCATCAAGGAGAATTAGATTCATTTAATGATTCTCAGTATTGGTGGTTTATTTTATTTATTATTAAGGAATTTACAATCTGGGGAGAATGTCAGGGCGAGGCTGTTAACATTGTACACAATTGTCATCCAGAAAGGTGTGTCAGGACACAGAGCAGGTTCTGACCCCAAAGCTCTCATTTTGTTTTCATTTAAAGAAATAGTTTGCCTTACAACTCAGCAAAAACTCTATTTGGGATCTTATATCTAATTAGCATTCAGGGACAAACAATTTTGTGTGTGTCTGGGCAACTAGGACATACAATGGGAAAGACAGAGAGCCTCCCTCAGGAGTTGACAGAGAAATGAACATGTGTTAAAGATTTAGCTTTGGGCTATAAATGATTTATTTTTCTTTAATTCCAAAATTATGTTTTGCATACGAGATTCCAAGAAATATTCTATAAACAAGTATTCTTAACTTGAAGAGGTTGTTACTCTGAACATTCTACTAAATGAGCCATTCGAAATAGCTGATTCAGTAAATGTTGAAAACCAGCAGGTAAAGAATCTGCCTGCAATGCGGGAGACCTGGGTTCAGTCCTTGGGTCTGGATGATGCCCTGGAGAAGGAAATGGCAACCCACTCCAGTATTCTCGCCTGGAGAATCCCATGATCAGAGGAAGGAGCCTAGCAGGCTACCGTCCAGGGAGCGCAAAGAGTCAGACACAACTAAGCAACTAACACTTTCATTTTCAGCCTCCTATCATCTGGGAGAGATTAAAAAATGACCACATTCAGACTGTCCCAGTTTTTTAAAAATGAACTATCTTGAGAGTGAATACCGTTGAATACTTTTTCATCCTGTCCGGGGCTGTCGCTCTGAGCTCTGCCCTCTTACGAGGGCCTCTCAAAGACAAGTCTGACCCCTGCCTCTTGCACTCTGCTGTCGTCACTCCCCTCTTTGCTTTTTACCTCCAGTAATTAAGACACAAGTAATGCGTTATCTCCCTGGCTTGGATATTTCCATTTCATTTGCAACTTCAGAGCTTTTCAGTCATTTTTGACACTCATAATTTTTATCTGCAATTATGCTTTCATTATCCTCCTTCCCCATATTTTAGATGTCCAATAATCCTCTCAATTTCCTTAATTAACCAGTAACCTTTCTTCATGCTGAAGGCTGTTTTTATTCCTACAATATTTATTACTAATTGGCACACATACACTTTTATACTACTAATAACTTTTCTGGTCTGCCCTTTATTTACCCTCTGTTTCTCCTAGAAACAGTCCCTCCTCTTTGGTAATACTTGAATTTAGTTCTTAGAAGGGGCAGCATACTGTTCATTTTCCTTGAACATAGTTTGAGTTCTTGCTCTTCATTTATTAATAATACTTTATGCTTCTAAAATGGTTGCCACTGTCCCTTCCTCCTACTTTTTTTTTTTTTTCAAAGAAATATCATCGTCAAGCCTTGTAACCAGAACCCTAGGCTCTTGGTTGTTATCTATCTGTTGTTGCAATCTATCTATCTATCTGTTGCTACTTGGTTTTGATGCTTTTTCTTTTACCAATTAAATATTTTGCACTTCTCATTCTGGCCTTGAAACAGAGAATTTGTGGCTTTGGACAGACAGCACCATTTATAGCACTTCCCTAGGCAACATATTAAAAAGCAGAGACATTACTTTGCCAACAAAGGTCTGTGTAGTCACAGCTATGGTTTTTCCAAAGTCATGTATGGATGTGAGGGTTGGACCATAAAGAAAGCTGAGCACCGAAGAACTGATGTTTTTGAACTATAGTGTTGAAGGCTCTTGAGAGTCCCTTGGACTCCAAGGAGATCAAATTCCAGTCAATCTTAGAGGAAATCAATCCTGAATATTCATTGGGACTGATGCTGAAGCTGAAGCTCCAATACTTTGGCCTCCTGATGTGAAGAACTGACTCATTGGAAAAGATCCTGAAACTGGGAAAGTTTGAAGGCGGGAGGAGAAGGGGACGACAGAGGATGAGACGAGATGGTTGGATGGCATCACTGACTTGATGCACATGAGTCTGAGTAAGCTCTGGGAGTTGGTGATGGGCAGAGAGGCCTGGGGTGCTGCAGTCCATGGGGTTGCAAAGAGTCGGACACAACTGAGTAACTGAACTGAACTGAACTGAATTGTACATTTGCAGCCAGTCTCAAAAATGTCATCTTGTTTCAAGTTTAGGCTGCCAGTCACTTCTTCTCTGTGTAGACACTGGACTTCTGCATGGTACTGGTCACTTTGTCAGAAATATACAAGAAATTAACGTGTTATATGCGCATCACCAGAACATGCCCCCCTAAAAACTGTAAAACTCTTAAATACCTATGCTTTATTAAACTGCAGATACATATTAAATGCAAATATATCAGACAATACAGATCAGAAAATAAAAATAAAACTATCTGTGTTACCCCTACCCAGAGATAACTACCATTCTTGAATATTTATAATAAACTTTTCTTTAACTAAATCCTTTTCTCTACTTTCCTACTTTTCAATTTGTATTTTTCTCTCTCCTGGTATAAGGCTAATTGTTTTCTCAAAAGGTTTTTAGTATGTCTTAGCTTTTTCTTTCATCAAAGAAGTCTAATTTTTACCTTTTCTTCAAGAATATCTTTCCCCCAAATTTGTCTGAATTTATCCCCCTTCCATTTAAGCCAAATGAGGCTCTCTCCTTGGTTTTTCCTTTCTTAATTCTTCACTCCACACTAAGCTAATAGCCTGAGGACTCAGCTTTCCTTCTAGTCTGGATGAAAGTTTTAATTTCATACATCGCAATGAGAGGCCATTGAATCAGAGATTACAAACCCTCTCCTGCGCTTGGGACAGAAATAAAGGACAACTGGGGATTATGATAAGGTGTCTGCTCTGCAAGTCAAGTGTCTGCCCCCAGAGCTGTGTGATTGAAAAACCTAGCAGACACGAGAGCAAAAGAACACTTGAACTAAAAGTGTTTTATCCTAAAGTGCACATTTTTATTTAATTCAGGGTAAAGCAGAATGAATCATAATTGGTCAATAATAATGACTTATGGCTTCCTTCACATGGCACATTTACAATAAATGGTAATTTACCATTAAAGACTGGCATATTTCTTTTTGGTGTGTGCAAGAAAAATTAGCATTAGGTCATACTGAAAAAGAACAGGCTCTCTATTCTTACCTTTAGGATTCACATTCAGCTATTCAAGTTAAGAATATCATATGCCAACCCCTTTCTCCCAGCTTGCCCCCCTCTCCATTCCCATTTAGAAAAATACAGGAAGGATTTAAATGTAACCATTTATGACATCATTCCAACTGTATGCTGATGGACTACAGATCCATTCAGTGGAGCCACTTGGAAAATATTTCATGTTCTGGTCATTAGACTTGCTAAATGGATTCAGACTTGGAATTATAGGAATTGAGAAAGAGGAAGGTAATATCTGTAGGCAACCGTAGATATATATATATGTAATGTGAGCACATCGTCCAGATTCCTAACTATCACCTTTTTGCTTTAATATACTTTGTACTTAGTCTCCTCCCTCCTTCCTTCTCTTTCTTTTTTCCCTCTTTCCTTCCTTCCTTTCTTGCTTTCTTTCTATATGAAACACTCTGATGCTCTACCTGAGGTATAGGTTGATCAATTTTGTTTACTGACAAACTTATAGGCCATTATTGTTTTCACCAATAGAAAGGATCTCAGATCTGGACTCTAATTAGGAAAAGTGGAAAGTGACCAACACTAATTTGTTTAGTATCTAACACCACCTTTTTTATCTCCAGAAGAAGTATCCATGTAAAGCAAACTACAAAAATACAACTCTTAGAGTTCAATCTCTCCATCCACCTTTTAAGTACTTGTCTAAAACCCTCTTCCCTCTCAGAGAGATGCCAGATTAAATTATAGGGAACATCCTAACACCTTAAAACCTGCATATTCTATTTCTGTGGTCTATAAACTGGCTCACAATAACTTGATTACAGAGAGTCTCCAGTAATTGGATGAAGTCAGGCTCAGAAGATTTGCCCAATAATCAATGAAATCTAGTGCTTCTAGCTCTGCTGATTTCACTATGCTTTTCTATCTATCCAAATAGCCTTTTAAAAACTGAAGCTGCAAAGAACGAATATCAAGTCCTCAAAACTGAGCTAATTTCATAAGCTTTTTGAAAGTAGATTGGATTTAACAGGGCTGTGCTTTTGGAAATGAATGGTTGATATAAATCAGAGGTAGTGGAAAGGTAACGTTTATCTGATTTGATTTAGCAGCAATCTGGTCCAGATGGCAACGCAGAATTTAAAGATATTGAAATATACGGTTGCAGCTGGAGACTGTATAAACCCAAATATAAATAATTCAGATGTGCTTATGCATTTAACAATGTCAGTTTTAAATATAGATAAGAGCCAAGACTTCAGGCTAGCATTTGAAAACGGGAAGATGACTAAATGCAGGTGCTCTTACGTATGTAACATATTTCAATGCCTAATTTAGCTTCAATCTGAAAATGCAGGTAGAGTTCATCAGATGTATCTGCCTGGCCTAAGGGAATGAAGCACAAATTAGTATAAGGTTAAATCTGGTATAGCAGGAGCAAGAGATCTGATGAAAAACAAAAGAACGTAGGAGGAACACCTGATTGAATACGACTCAGAAATATACCAGCTTTCTACCCATGCCAGGATGACAGACCTGTCTTTCTAAAAAGGGAAAAAAGAAAGATGGGACTATGTCAGCTTGAGTTAACAAAGGTCCAACACCCTCCTGAAAGAAGATTGGAAAAAAAAAATCCTACGAAGCCAGAATCTAGAGAAGAGTTTCTGGTGTTTGTCATGCTGCTTATCTACCGGTCACAAAGAACCCTGAGTTTAAAGGCATGACTTCAAGTCTTGCCTGTCACTCTAGAGCTCTATGGCCATGGGCCAAATGCATGAAGAAGCTATTAATCCACATCCCTGCATTAGAAGGACTCCTGTCAGTGAACGTCACTGTGCAACTGACTGCCCGCGAGCAACTCTGGGCTGTCCTGTGTTGAATGGATTAGGCTGGCTTTTGGACACACAAGTCCAACCAGTGGGACTATTTTTTTCTTTGCAAACACTTAATGGGCCCACCCCTAATGACACCCACCATAACATGGAGTGGCAGACCTGTCCTTTGACTGCTGACTCCTGGCTAGGCCATCAACATGCTTTTCTCAGAGCTGAGGCCCACCGCTCCTCGGGTTGGCCCAGGGTTTGTGAAAACCAGAGGTGGCTGTCTGTATTATATTTGTGGTATCTGGTTCCAGTGCCCATCTTCGTACCTGACTCCAGGGAGATCACAGAAGGGGGGCACACTGAAATTGTAAGGGTCGTGCAGAGTATGCTGTGGTCAAGTTATGGTCAGGCCACTCAGGACGGCTGCTCTCTCGCTCTAAAAAAAAAATCCTACGAAGCCAGAATCTAGAGAAGAGTTTCTGGTGTTTGTCATGCTGCTTATCTACCGGTCACAAAGAACCCTGAGTTTAAAGGCATGACTTCAAGTCTTGCCTGTCACTCTAGAGCTCTATGGCCATGGGCCAAATGCATGAAGAAGCTATTAATCCACATCCCTGCATTAGAAGGACTCCTGTCAGTGAACGTCACTGTGCAACTGACTGCCCGCGAGCAACTCTGGGCTGTCCTGTGTTGAATGGATTAGGCTGGCTTTTGGACACACAAGTCCAACCAGTGGGACTATTTTTTTCTTTGCAAACACTTAATGGGCCCACCCCTAATGACACCCACCATAACATGGAGTGGCAGACCTGTCCTTTGACTGCTGACTCCTGGCTAGGCCATCAACATGCTTTTCTCAGAGCTGAGGCCCACCGCTCCTCGGGTTGGCCCAGGGTTTGTGAAAACCAGAGGTGGCTGTCTGTATTATATTTGTGGTATCTGGTTCCAGTGCCCATCTTCGTACCTGACTCCAGGGAGATCACAGAAGGGGGGCACACTGAAATTGTAAGGGTCGTGCAGAGTATGCTGTGGTCAAGTTATGGTCAGGCCACTCAGGACGGCTGCTCTCTCGCTCTCTGTACATCCCCTGCTTACGTGCCCGCTTCACCTCGCCCTCCTCACATGGCTGAGCTTCCTGTGTACTTGCCCCAGGCTCCAGCCCGTGACTGTTCTTATCAAACAGGCAGCGAGGGGCTTGCCCCTCACTAGGGTAGCAATGAGAGGCTTGCCGCTCTGTTGGTTTTCCTGGTAACCAATAAGCCAACCAGATGTCAGCTCCCTCTGTTACTGACTCACCTTCCTCCAGGAAGCAAAGACTGCCACCTGCCCAGCCTGCTGTGCACAGAACACGGTGGTGTGTCTCTCTAGGACCTCGCTTTAGAAGTGTAAACCCGTCCATCCATTAAACTATTGGTGTCCCTCTTTAAAAAAATAAATCCAGGTCTCCTAGGGAACTGTGAGTCTTATTGGATCAAAGAGTATGAAGGCATGACGCCAGGATATTTGTGATTTTCTTTCCCTGCTTTGATCTTTCCTTTCCTCTCTGTTTCACTTTCTTTCTTTCAATATATTACCTCTCAGGGCCAGGGCTGGACTAAGACTTGTCTGAATTTGAACTCTCCTGAGATTCAGAGAGATCGTAATTTTTGCCGGTTACATGGATCCCAGATATTCTTGGCTCTCAGATCAATCCTACATACCTACACTTCTTCAAGGACAATCTTTTTATATGTTGTTTTGGACTCTGAATCTCCCTTTCTTTATCTTAACTGGGGGCCTACTGAGAGGACCCTCAAAATGATGGATTGGTACTTGTAAAATCTTAAATTTGGAGATAGAGAAAAAAGGCCATGACTACAGAAAATGTTATAAATGAAAAAATTAACAAGATTTTTATAGGCTATCTGTGAAGGGGGAATGGTAATGACTAGGAAATCAGACCTTAAAGATGGCTCTAAGCCTCACACTGGGGTCTTATAACCACACCTAGAATCAAAAACCTTGCTTGTATAAGAAAAAAATCTTCTTGGGATATTAAGTGACTTGCAGAAGGTCACAGAGTAAATTATAATTTGGCTTAGACAATAGGTTCCCTGGCTCCCAGTACAGAGCCTGTTCACTCCATATCCACAGAAAAATTGGGCAAAAAAAAAAAAAAAATAGCTCAATGGAGTTTTGGAGAAAGAAAGATTGATCAAGAAGATTTTCATAATTGAAAACAGGTCTTTGGGAGGATGCTGGAACCTTGGCATTCTTCCTAAAATAGATCAATGTCATCATTTTTCCTGGAGTCTATTTTAGGAGGAGGAGCAGGAATGGGAAAACTTTTAAGAGAGAAAGGGAAGATTGGGAGAACTGGACCGGAGGCATTTTCATCTTGACACACCTAACATTGTCTCTGTTGCTTAAAATCATTTTATGATGTTTCCGCTATCACATGCTATAAGGCATCTGAGCAAATTCCGGGAGAGAGTGAAGGACAGGAAGCCTTTTGTGCTACAGTCCACGAGGCTGCAAAGAGTTGGTCACAACTTAGTGACTGAATAACAAGAAGACAGCACCAACAACTCATACCTTTCCAGTCTCACGGTGCACTCCAAAGGCTCCCGGCGTCTGCTCTGTAATTCTCCTATGGCCCATTGATCTCCACTCTGTGGTAACTGCCCACTTATACACCAAACTTCCCTACTTTACTGTGAGTNTCCAGTCCTGTGGCCACTGCTGAGTTTTCCAAATGTGCTGGCATATTGAGTGCAGCACTTTCACAGCATCATCTTTCAGGATTTGAAACAGCTCAACTGGAATTCCATCACCTCCACTAACTTTGTTTGTAGTGATGCTTTCTCAAGCCCACTTGACTTCACATTCCAAGATGTCTGGCTCTAGATGAATGATCACACCATCATGATTATCTGGGTCACGAAGATCTTTTTTGTACAGTTCTGTGTATTCTTGCCACCTCTTCTTAATATCTTCCACTTCTGTTAGGTCCATACCATTTCTGTCCTTTAACGAGCCCATCTTTGCATGAAATGTTCCCTTGGTATCTGTAATTTTCTTGAAGAGATCTCTAGTCTTTCCCATTCTGTTGTTTGCCTCTATTTCTTTGCATTGATCACTGAAGGCTTTCTTATCTCTTCTTGTTATTCTTTGCAACTCTGCATTCAGATGCTTATATCTTTCCTTTTCTCCTTTGTTTTTCACCTCTCTTCTTTTCACAGCTATTTGTAAGGCCTCCCCAGATGGCCATTTTGCTTTTCTGCATTTCTTTGCCATGGTGATTGTCTTGATCCCTGTCTCCTGTACAATGTCATGAACCTCCGTCCATAGTTGTCTATCAGATCTAGTCCCATAAATCTATTTCTCACTTCCACTGTATAATCATAAGGGATTTTATTTAGGTCATACCTGAATGGTCTAGTTGTTTTCCCTACTTTCTTCAATTTAAGTCTGAATTTGGCAATAAGAAGTTCATGATCTGAGCCACAGTCAGCTCCTGGTTTTGTTTTTGTTGACTGTATAGAGCTTTTCGATCTTTGGCTGCAAAGAATATAATCAATCTGATTTCGGTGTTGACCATCTGGTGATGTCCATGTGTTGAGTCTTTCTTTTGTTTCTGGAATAGGGCGTTTGCTATGACCAGTGCATTTTCTTGGCAAAACTCTATTAGTCTTTGCCCTGCTTCAATCTGCATTCCAAGGCCAAATTTGCCTGTTACTCCAGGTGTTTCTTGACTTCCTACTTTTGCATTCCAGTCCCCTATAATGAAAAGGACATCTTTTTTGGGTGTTAGTTTTAAAAGGCTATCAGGGAAACCTCAAAAGTATGTATATGTATGTTTAAATCTCCTGCTATCCCACTCCCAAAGCACTGGTCATTAAACATTTACCAGGATACTACAGAATAAAGAAATAAATATACAGCCTTATATCAAGCTAATAATTTGAGACTATTGTGCAGGCAGTGGGACTGCTTCAATCTGCATTCCAAGGCCAAATTTGCCTGTTACTCCAGGTGTTTCTTGACTTCCTACTTTTGCATTCCAGTCCCCTATAATGAAAAGGACATCTTTTTTGGGTGTTAGTTTTAAAAGGCTATCAGGGAAACCTCAAAAGTATGTATATGTATGTTTAAATCTCCTGCTATCCCACTCCCAAAGCACTGGTCATTAAACATTTACCAGGATACTACAGAATAAAGAAATAAATATACAGCCTTATATCAAGCTAATAATTTGAGACTATTGTGCAGGCAGTGGGAGCCATCAGGGAGGTTTGAAGATGGGCATGATATGATTGAATTTGCATTTCAGAAAGTTCGTTCCAGCAGTGATATGAAGGATAGATTGAGTGTAGGAGGAGATGAGAGGAAGAGGTCACTGACAAAGTCTATTCAAATTCAAAAGGACTGTATAGAAACCAAGAACTCTTCTTAATACTCTGTAATGACCAATATGGGAAAAAGAATCTAAAAAAGAGTGGATATATGTATGTATATAATTGATTCACTTAGCTGTACAGTAGAAATTAACACAACATTCATTTTTATTTTTTAAACATTTTTAAAAACATAAAACATTTTTTTTTATAAAAAGCTGTTTTATTTTGGGTTGGGGTATAGTCTATTAACAAACAATGTGATGGTTTCAGGTGAATAACGAAGGGACTCAGCCATATATACACATCCACCCAATCTCCCTCAACCCCTCCCGTCCGGGGGCCACATCACATTGAGCAGAGTTCCGTGTGCTGTTCAGTAAGTCCTCGTTGGTTATCCATTTTAAATATGGCAGTGTGATCATGCCCCTTCCAAACTTCTTAACCATTTCTTTTCCACATCCTTCCCCCCGGCAAGCTCATTCTCAAAATCTGTGAGTCTGTTTCTAACACAACATTTTAAATCAACTGTACTCAATAAAACTTTTTATTTTATATATATATATATCTTATGAAATTTTTAAAGCACAATTCAATTTTAAGAATCTTTCAATAAAGAAAATATACTCTTTGTTCAAGCTGATATTAATAGTGGTCAGTTGCTCAGTTGTGTCCAACTTGGAGACCCCATGGACTGAAGCTCTCCAAGCTCCTCTGTCCATGGGATTTTCCAGGCAAGAATACTGGTGTGGTTTATTATTTCCTTCTCCAGGGGATCTTCCCAACCCAGGGACTGAACCCGGGTCTCTTGCATCTCCTGCAATGGCAAGTGGATTCTTTACCACTGGCACAGCCTGGAAGCTGATATTTATAATTGTGGATTAAATCTTGGTCCTTAGAAAAATATAAATAAGATAATTATTGCATAAAAATATATAATGGAAAAAAACAAAATCAAAAGCAATTAATAATATCCTTCAGCTAATGCGAGCCTTTACACTAAGAAATTTCTTATGCTATTTCCTTTGCCTTGTAGCTACTCTGTTGAGGTAGACCTTAACACAGTAGAGACAGTGGGACTGGACAGGAAGGTAGAGACTTCAGAAGAAAGTGGGGTTACTGATGCTGGCACAGGTGTGGACTTCCAGGGCTGTCTGATAACCAGTCCTTCTAGGAACAGCATCACAGTGTCCTTGAATTTTTGAATAAAAATTCAAGGATGGGAAAACTGATAAAGGACATTTATTCTAGAAGCAGTGCTTAGTGTAACTGGCTGAATAGTTCTGTACCTAGACCCCACTGGTTTCTGTCCTATTTCTAAATCTAATCTCTGGCCTCCAAAAACAAATTCTCTCAACTTTTCCAGAACTGGCCTCTATTGTTCATAGCCAAAAAACTGTCAACAATACAGTGACTGATGAGAAGAGAGGGTACAGGACTGGGTAATGTTTAGGAGAATTCTTTACGTTTAAGAAAAGAAAAAATAGTTTTAATTTTGAAATGTCACTGACACAAGTGACTATAACTTGTTCTGTGGGTCTCTTTTTCTCTGGAGAATATCTCTATTTTAGCACATGTGTACAATGGGTTTCCAGAGTTCACATAAAAGGGAACCTCAGCTCCTTTATATCTCTCACTTTCCCCACCAGCTGCACTGAGGTGCATATTAATGAAGGCTTGGCAGACCCCTGCCCACGAGGCTCCGGAGCATGAAAGACACACCTATGTGTGTGTGATCTGTGCTATCAAAGGCCACAAGAACATCAATGAGAAGGAAAATTGACACAGAGACAGAATCCACCCCTTATCAAACAGCAGGTCTTGACAAATCCTCATTAGAGAGGGGTCTGTGCTTTGGCCTGATTGAAATGTTTCAGTTTGCAAGGATCTCGAAGCAAAGGTCAGAATGGCCTTGCAATCAGGTCTTCTAACTTCTCTTTCTGTGGAAGGGATGAAGGGAGGCCTTAAAATCAGCCAGGACCAGACCCTGGGCTAGCAGGAGTGCTTAATCAGCTGCCCTAGGTCGCAGACAGGAAAATTTTGACTGCTGCCAAAGAGGTATTAATGATAGAGACCATAAAAGGCAGTGACCTCATATCTCTCGACTTTGCTGTCAAACCCCTCGTTGGCAACAGATCAA
Source organism: Aepyceros melampus (assembly GCA_006408695.1). NCBI lineage: Eukaryota > Metazoa > Chordata > Mammalia > Artiodactyla > Bovidae > Aepyceros > Aepyceros melampus. The sequence goes on along the minus strand of SJXQ01000758.1, from coordinate 254,832 downwards.
GGAGGCAGGTGTCCAGGCTGGTCACATCTGGCTGTGTCTATGACAAAGATCAAACTGACAGGCCTGTAAGTATGACAGAGCCCCACTTGTCAGTTTCCATCTCAGCAGCCCATGGCTTGGCACGTGGGGATGCTCAGAGGAGTGCTTGTGGGTAAAAGTCTGAGCAGCAGAAGATGGGAGGGACCACCCAGAACCTGGAGGAAAAGTCTTCTCTTTCTCATCATGTCTTTGGCCCAGAGGGAAGAATTTTCTCCCATTCTACTGGTGCTTCCTCATTCCCAGTATCCTCAATAAGGTACATGTTCCAGTGAATAAAGTACAAGTTCTTATGGAGGCAGGTGGAGGTCTGGGACTCTCCTGACAATACTTCCCATCATTTATCCTGGGGACCACTTGAAACATAAGTATAGGTAGGCTAGCCTGGAACCACTAGCTTTGATTCCCAGCTTTGTCTATAACAGTAACTCCTTCAGGCATTAGTCTCTCTATTTGTTAAAAGAAAGAATGATCCAAATAATTCTTTTAAAATATATTTTGTGGACCATTTTTTAAAGGTTTTATTGACCTTGTTACAATATTGCTTCTGTTTTATGTCTTGGTTCTTTGGCTACAAGGTGTGTGGGATCTTAGGTCTCCCAACAGGGACTGAACCTTCAGCCCATGCGTTGGAACCCGAAGTCTTCATCAGTAGACCACCATGAAGTTCTGGACCAAGTAACTCTAAGAGTAACCTTCCTGTGTTGGGCTGAACAGATTTGCGTCTGTCTCTGCCATCCTGCATGACAAAATGTGTCTCAACACGCAGATTCCCGAAACTAGTGGTCCCCAACCCTTTTAGCACCAGGGACCGGCTTCATGGAAGACAATGTTTCCGTGGACTGGGGTCGGGGGATGGTTTGGGGATGATTCAAGTGCATTATATTTAATGTCTACTTTGTTTCTATTATTATTACATCAGTTCCACCTCAGAACATCAGGCATTAGATCTCAGAGGTTAGGGATCCCTGCCCTAAACAGTGTAGGATACCTTCCCTTCTTGACAGCCGTCTTTCATGCCATGACCGTTATACTCTTTCGCTGACATTGTCAATGTCCAGGAAGCCAAAGCTGGATGCTGGAGATTACAGAGCAAGGACACCCACCGCACAAAGCCCGAGTCGTGGTCCTGTGCTAACGGCCACCGTGGCTGGAGGACGCAGTTAAGCCATTTCCTGGAGCGAAAACCCACAGTTCTTGACAGAGCCAACCATTCAAAGCTGCCCTCTCTGCCCTTTCAAATTTAATTTGTTTCAAATCTTGTAGGAGCCACGGAATTATTTCAGGATTGGAGTCAAGTGAAAACAGGTGTGCACTTCTTTTATCGCTCCCCCTCCTCTTCAAAGGGGCCTGATTAGGCGCCAGATTAATCCAACTGGCCAATGAGGATGGAGCAACCTCTTTGCTCTCCGGGGACACTGGCACCGGCACCAGGAGGCTGACCCAGATTCCTGGAGGCCCCGGGATAGGACCCCTGTCCCAGCTGACCTTCTCATGCCCCATTCAAGAGTCCAGACAGGGGTAGGACCTGACTATGGCTTTGTCCATCCTGGGCCAATAGCCTTCTTTCTTTTGTGCAAGTCGGTCTGGTCTTGAAAGCCAAGACCTTGTGGTCCTGCCTTCCAAGATAAACCAGAGTTCTGTTCTTGGCTATCTCAGCATTTGCCTTGGCAGTTCAATTTAGGCTGACCTTCCTGTTGTGTCAACATTTAGGGGACTAAGCGTGGAAAACATTCACAAAGTTTAAAATGATATAGAAAAGTCTTATTCAAATAGGAAAACTGGAGTTCAGCAAAAAGTCAAACTAGTGGTAAAAATGATTCTAGCTGTGCAGCTCTGGGAAGGAGAGCTGTCAGCACTCAGAGACACTACTGGTGGGGATTTTTGCCCCAGTTCCTGCTGTGGGGGGCTGCAGGGCTCAGCCTGGAATGTGTTCTCTCATCTGTCTACACAAACAACTTGGTTTTCATATTTCTTCTCACAGCTTTAAATACCATCTTGCCGATCCCCCAAGCTTAAATTTCATCCCATACCTCTCTCTTCATAGTCTTGTACATTGAGACTTCCCTGGTGGTCCGGTGGTAAAGACTTCATCTTCCAATGCAGGGGTGCAGGTTCAATCGCTGATTGGGGAGGTAAGATTTCACATGGCTCAGGGCCAAAAATCCAAAACCTAAAACAGAAGCAATGTTGTAACAAATTCAATAACCTCTTTAAAAATAGTCTGCATCAAAAAATCTTTTTAAAAAATCATTTACAAAGCCTTCTATATCAATTAATGACTTACTATCTCTTAATATCCAAAACATGCAAATCCAGTTCATCCTGAACTTTACTCTTCCCTCAGTCTTCCCTATGGAAACATCATCCTATCCTCTGCTTAGGCCACAAAGCTTGGCATCATCCTTGCCTCCTCTCTTTCCATATCCTCACATCTAATCTATCGGCTTTATCATTTATTCCGCCTTCAGAATGTCCCTCAGTTCCAACCTTTTATTCCTACCGTTTATATCACTACCACCCTGGTGCAAGCCACCACAATTTTCTGCTTAAAAATTGTAATAGGTTCCTCGCTGGTCAGTCTACTTCCCCTTCACCCCTTCCACCCCTGCTGTGGTTGCACAGAGAAATAAAAAAGATTCTTTTAAGATATAAAGTAGATTATACGGCCATCAGCTCAACATTCTCCAATTGCTTCCCATCTCAAAGGCAAAATTTTCACAATGGCTTTAAAGATCCCCCCTCCCCCAAAACAGTCCCCTGTCCCATTTCCTACCATTTAACATCTGACCTCATTGCCTACCTCTCTTCCCCTCTTGTTGGCCTCTGTGATGGGCTTCAGACTCTCCGAGCATGCTTCCACCTCAGCACACCGATCCTTGCTGTTCCCTCTGTGTGGACCACTCACTGTGTCTAGTTTGCGCCCTCATTTTCAAATGTCACATTAACAGAGGTGAGAATAAGCTCCAGGTAAAACTTGGTTTTGGTCACTGCTGTATCCTCAGAGCCTAGACTGAGGCCTCTTCTGGTGGCATCTGAGCACGTAATTTCTAAGATACTTATTACCCAGCACCCTTCAAGTCTTCTGGCAGCCTCAACTTTCTTTTGTGTGATTCTGACAGTTTTCAGGATGGAACATGAGACTCAGACCTGACCAATGACGTCATTTCACATCACTCCCTCCACACCCCAGTCTGCAACACACACGAAATGAATTGGATCAAGGATGATCATGTGACTCAATCAGAGCAGATGAAATGTGATGAAATTTCCCTGACTTGTAGGAAAAGAACACTACTGCTCTTTCCCATTGAACTTGAAGCTAACAAAACATGAAAGGGGCCAGGTCTGCTGCAATCATTTGGTCACTGTGAGGAGTCTGAGAAGCCCTTGAGATGTCTTGGTGAGGGGCAGCCACCCATCTTGAGGACAATGATTCTATAGATCATGACCAACTCATCTCACATAGAAGGCTGTCTCCTCTGACCCTGTGGCGATGCTCTAATCTGGCACAGGGACAGCAAATTGGTTGTAAGTCATATCCAACCCCAATCGACATGTGGGGGTTAATGGGAGCTTAGGGTGGAGAAAGATAGAGAAGTTGTGAGCAGCTCGGTGGGAAACTGTGCCTTGATGGATTAGTAATGTCTGTTATGAGCACAAGAGTGGGGAATGGTGCATGTTGGTAGACTTTCTCTGAAAATAAGACGTGTAAATGACACAAAGCAAGGCTATGCGCTGTGGTATAACATGCAATGGGTCAAATTTGAAATTTGAGTATGGGTAGGTTGTATGGGTAAACAACCATGGGTAAAACATGAAAATTGAGCCAATTTCAGGAACGGAATCTTTATTAAACATGTATGGGATCAGGGAACACAGAAAATAAAAAGTGTGATGAGACTGAGGGGAAATTCCGGGATGACGTCTGGCAGGTGAAACAGGAATGGAAGCCAGAAGTACAAACGACTCACAGATTGGTTTATCTGGAGCAGAGGGGACATGTCAAGGAGAACTGTGAGATAAGGCTGGCTGTGTTCCACCCAGGACAGCATAATTGACGAGGGTCTTGAATGCTAGGCTGGAAAGGGGGTGTTGGCTGCAGGCAGCACTAGGGAGTCTCTGTAAGGTCTTGGGCAGGTGAGGTTGTAATAAGATCGATGTTGGAGGCAGATTATTCTGTCAGTTGAATCCAGGATGAATTGAAGCCGTGGGAATTGGCGGTGGGGAGGCTGGTTAGCATCCTGTTGCAGCGAGGAAATGCATTCTGGAAAATGTCTTAAGCAGACCTGTCATGAGTGTGACCACAGACTCCTTAGCTGTGTCCAAACCTGTGTCGTGAATATGTTTAGAGAACTTTCAGAACCTCCTTCAAGCTATCAGAGGAAATGACCTGAGCAATTGTGGAGGGTCCTTCATTTCGGTTTACTTGATGGTGGCCAGGGCAAGGAGCAAGGCAATTCTGGAACAGCTGTTAAAGATTGTGGTATAGAGGAATTTGGTGCATTTTGTTATTGTGGCAGCACAGAATTGGCTCAATAGGATCTCTTGAAGTTTCCACTGCATCTTGTAAAGGAAAGAGGTGCTAATTATGCAGTTAACTCACATTAAGCGCAGGATGTATACTAGGGTCAGCCATGGTAAGGGTGTGGAGCACAAACGCAGGGTTGGCAGGATTCAAGCTGGTAAAGTAACAAAGCTGGTAGACACCGTGGATTCACTGTGGAGAACTGGAGGCCACATTCCAGAAAAGCAGCAAGTACTTAGCTTTTCCTGGCAGTTTTCATCCCCAAATGTGGGCTGACTACTTCACATTTTTACAGAGAAGTCCTCTGTCTAGGGTTGTGAGTTGAATTTCCAATGGTTTAAATAATCATATCTAATTTATTTCTCAAAATTAGTTGAATGCCCATTCAAGTTCCCCAACTAAGAAACTTCATGTGTGGGTTTAGTCCCTAATATTGGGTCTCGCCCTTGATTCCAGGGAGGAAGATGAGATTTGAAGCAGGAAGGCTGGGATAAAAATGGCCTTTTCCCTCTGCATTCATGAGGAGCAGGCAGCTTCCATTTCATTATCTGTCAAATGGAGATAATCAGGATAATGCATTCATTTAGCACTTATACAATGCCAGGCACTGTTTTAATGGCTGTTACTTGTGTTACATAATTTCATTCTCACAATAACCCTATGGGGCAGCTGTTGTTATTTTCCTAATTCTCAGATGAGAAGACTGAGACACAGAAAGTTTAAGTAATATTTCCCTGGATCATGACAATAATAGATGTGACAAGTTGTGCTGTTTGCAAAGCACATTTGTAGGCACCAGTTACTTCCCCCCTTCCCCAGTTTTATTGAGATATAATTGACATTTAGCATTGTATTAGTTTTATCTGTGTTATCTGATGATTTGATATGTCTTCATTAGAACATAGTCACCACGATAAGTTTAGTTATCCATCACCTCACAGTTGTCCTTTTTATCTTGTGATGAGAATTTTAAGATATGCTACACTTTGAAAGTGAACATCATTCAGTCATGTCGACTCTTTGCTCCCCCATGGGCTATACAGACCATGGAATCCTCTCGGCCAGAATATTGGAATGGGTAGCCGTTCCCTTCTCCAGGGGATCTTCCCAACTCAGGGATCAAACCCAGGTCTCCCGCATTGCAGGAGAACTCTTTACCAGCTGAGTCACCAGGGAAGCCCAAACATACTGGAATGGATAGCATATTCCTTCTCCAGAGGAACTTCCCAACCCAGGAGTTGAACCAGGGTCTCCGGCATTGCAGGTGGGTTATTTACCAGCTGAGCTATTAGGGAAGACCTGCTACACTCTTAGCAACTTTCAAATATATAAAGAGCTGTTCTTAATTATAGTCACCATGTTGTACAGATCATCCCCAGAACTTAACTGGAAGTTTGTACCTTTGGCCACTTGCACCCATTATTATTGTATTAGTAGTGCAATGAAGAAAAAACATGGCTTTCAAAAATCACAACTACTAGCAGCTGCTTCTGCTTCTATGGGTGTGGCATGCTTCCTTTCTTGAAAGGGTTCTTTATTTAGGAAAATCTGGGAAGTCTTAGAGTCCAAATGCTGAAGCTTTCTGAGGAATGACTTAAAAAATATGCATCCAGGCAAAGAGTGATGCTAATCCAGTCTGAAAAGTAGTAGGGTATTTGGAGGGTCGTGAGGAGTCTGAGTGGAGGGAATGAAGGGCTAGGAAGAAGGGAGGAGGAGGGAGAGAGGGGCACAGAAGAAGATCAATTCAAGGCCCCTGCTGGAGATGGGAAGACCAAGGAGACAGCCAGCGACGTTGTTCTCAGCAGGACAGGCCAGAGAACAGCAATCCCTGGAAAATTAGACCAGATTTTCATCTCTTGGACTGCTGGGACTTGAATCAAACACTTAAAGGTGCAAAAGCTGCTTCAGGAAAGCAGATGAAAATGGGCTATGTCTGTTTCAGTTCAGTTCAGTTCAGTCGCTCAGTCGTGTCCGATTTCTTGCGACCCCATGAATCGCAGCACACCAGCCTCCCTGTCCATCATCAGCTCCCTCAGTTCACTCAGACTCACATCCATTGAGTCTGTGATGCCATCCAGCCATCTCATCCTCGGTCGTCCCCTTCTCCTCCTGCCCCCAATCCTTCCCAGCATCAGAGTCTTTTCCAATGAGTCAACTCTTTGCATGAGGTGGCCAAAGTACTGGAGTTTCAGCTTTAGCATCATTCCTTCCAAAGAAATCCTAGGGCCGATCTCCTTCAGAATGGACTGGTTGGATCTCCTTGCACTCCAAGGGACTCTCAAGAGTCTTCTCCAACACCACAGTTCAAAAGCATCAATTCTTCGGTGCTCAGCTTTCTTCCCAGTCCAACTCTCACATCCATACATGACCACAGGAAAAACCATAGCTTTGACTAGACGGACCTTAGTCAGCAGTGTAATGTCTCTGCTTTTGAATATGTTATCTAGGAGTAAGCGTCCTTTAATTTCATGGCTGCAGTCACCATCTGCAGTGATTTTGGAGCCCAAAAACATAAAGTCTGACACTGTTTCCACTGTTTCTCCATCTATTTTCCATGGAGTAATGGGACCGGATGCCATGATCTTCGTTTTCAGAATGTTGAGCTTTAAGCCAACTTTTTCACTCTCCTCTTTCACTTTCATCAAGAGGCTTTTTAGTTCCTCTTCACTTTCTGCCATAAGGGTGGTGTCATCTGCATATCTGAGGTTATTAATATGTCTGTTTGGGAGAGTAATAACATCATAGTAATCTAAGTCTATGCCCCAACCACTGATGCTGAAGAAGATGAAGTTGAATGGTTCTGTGAAGATCCATGAGAACTTCTAGAACTAACACCAAAAAGATGTCCTTTTCATCATAGGGGATTGGAACACGAAAATAGGAAGTCAAGAGATACCTGAAGTAACAGGCAAGTTTGGCCTCAGAGTGCAAAATGAAGCAGGGCAAAGTTTTGATAAGAACACATACTGGTCATAGCAAACACTGTTTTCCAACAACCCAAGAGATGTCCCTACACATGGATATCACAAATGATCAATACTGAAATCAGATTGATTGTATTTTTTTCAGCTGAAGAAGGAGAAGTTCTATATACTTAGCAAAAAACAAGACCTGGAGCTGACTGCAGCTCAGACTATTAGCTTCTTACAACAAAATTAAGACATAAATTGAAGAAAGTTGGGAAAATCACTGAGCCATTTAGGTATGACCTAAATAAAATTCCTCATGATTATACAGTGGAGGTGCTGAATAGATTCAAGGGATTAGATCTGGTAAACAGAATCTGGTAGACTGCCTGAAGAAATATGAAGAGAGATATGTAACATTATACAGAGGCAGTGACCAAATCCATACCAAAGAAAAAGAATTGCAAGAAGGCAAAGTGGTTGTCTGAAGGGGGTTTGCATGTAGTTGAGGAAAGAAGAGAAGTAAAAAGCAAGGGAGAATGAGAAAGATATACCCCCATTGACTGCAGAGTTCCAGAGAAGAGCAAGGAGAGATAAGAAGGCTTTCTTCATATACACAATGGAGTATTACTCAGCTATTAAAAAGAATACATTTGAATCAGTTTTAATGAGGTGGATGACGCTGGAGCCGATTATACAGAGTGAAGTAAGCCAGAAAGAAAAACATCAATACAGTATACTTACACATATATATGGAATTTAGAATGATGGTAATGATAAACCTGTACGCAAGACAGCAAAAGAGACACAGTTGTATAGAATGGCCTTTTGGACTCTGTGGGAGAGGGAGAGGGTGGGATGGGTTGGCAGAGTGGCAATGTAACATGTGTGATATCATAAGCGAAACGAATTGCCAGTCCAGGTTTGATGCAGGATGCAGGATGCTAGGGACTGATGCACGGGGATAATCCAGAGAGAGGGTGTGGGGCGGGAGGGTGGAGGTGGGGGTCGGGATTGGGAGTTCATGTACACTCGTGGCTGATTCATGTCAATGTGTAACAAAACGAATACAGTATTGTAAAGCAAAACAAACTAAAAAATAAAAATTAATTAAAAAAAAAAAAAGAAGGCTTTCTTCAATGAATATGCAAAGAAGTAGAGGAAAACAATAGAATGAGAAAGACTAGATATTTCTTTAAGAAAATTGGAGATATCAAGGGAACATTTCATGCAAGGATGGGCATGATAAAGGACAGAAACAGTAAGGACCTAACAGAGGGAGAAGAGATTAAGAAGAGATGGCAGGAATATTCTGAAGAGCTATACAAAAAAGGTCTTAAAGATCTGAATAACCACAATGGTGTGGTCACTCACCTAGAGCCAGACATCCTGGAATATGAAGTCAATTGGGCCTTAGGAAGCATTACTACAAACAAAGCTAGTGGAGGTGATGAAATTCCAGCTAAGCTATTTCAAATCCTAAAAGATGATACTGTTAAAGTGGTGCACTCAATATGTTGGCAAATTTGGAAAACTCAGCAGAGGCCATAGGACTGGAAAAGGCCAATTTTCATTCTAATCTCAAAGAAGGGCAATGCCAAAGAATGTTCAAACTACTGTACAACCACGCTCATTTCCCATGCTAGTAAGGTTATGCTAATGCTCAAAATTCTTCAAGCTACACTTCAGCAGTACGTGAACGGAGAACTTTCAGATGCAAAAATTGGGTTTTGAAAAGGCAGAGGAATTAGAGATCAAATTCCCAACATTCCTTGAATCATAGAGAAAGCTAGGAAACTCGGAATAATGTCTATTTCTGCTTCATTTAATACTCTAAAGCCTTTGATTGTGGAGGATCACAACAAACTGTAGAAAACTCTTAAAGAGATAGAAATACCAGACCTCCTTACTTGTCTCCTAAGAAACTTGTAAGCAGGTGAAGAAGCAACAGTTAGCACGCTGCATGGGAAAATGGACTGGTTCAAAATTGGGAAGGAGTAGGACAAGGTTGTATATTGTCACCCTGGTTATTTCACTTCTATGCAGAGTACACCATGTGAAATGCTGGCCTGGATGACTCACAAGCTGAAATCAAGATTGCCAGGAGAAATATCAACAACCTCAGACATGCAGATGATACCACTCTAACAGTTTAAAGTGAAGAGAAATTCACTTGATGAGGAATTTCACTTGATGAGAGTGAAACAGGAGAGTGAAAAAGCTGGCTTAAAATTCAACATTAAAGAAACTAAGATCATTGGCCTCCAGTCCCATCACTTCATGGCAAATAGAAGAGGAAAAGTGGGAACAGTGGCAGATTTTATTTCTGGGGCTCCAAAATCACTATAGACAGTGACTGCAGCCATGAAGTTAGAAGACGCTTGCTCTTTGGAAGGAAAGCTATGACCCACTTAGACTACATGTGTGCTGTGCTGTGATTTTTGCTCAGTTGTATCTGACTCTTTGAGACCTCATGGACTGCAGCCCACCAGGCTCCTCTGTTCATGGGGATTCTCCAGGCAAGAATACTGGAGTGGTTGCCATGCCCTCCTCCAGGAGATCTTCCAAACCCAGGGATGGAACCCCAGTCTCCCGTGTAGAAAGCAGATTCTTTACCATCTGAGCCACCAGTAAAGCCCACTAGACAGCTTATTAAAAAGCAAAGCTATCCCTTTGCCTACAAAGATCCATATAGTCAAAGCTATGTTTTTTCCAGTAGTCATGTACAGATGTGAGAGCTGAACCATAAAGAAGGCTGAGAACCAAAGGACTGATACTTGCAAACTGTGGTGCTGGGATTGCAAGGAGATCAAACCAGTCAATTCTAAAAGAAATCAACCCTGAATACTCATTGGAAGGACAGATACTTAAGCTGAACTTTCAGTACTTTGGCCACCTGATTCGAAGAGCTGACCTTTTGGAAAAGACCCTGACGCGAGGGCAGATTGAAGGCAAAAAGAGAGGAGGGTGCAGAGAATGAGATGATTACACAGCATCACCAACTCAGTAGACATGCATCTGAGCAAACTCCAGGAAATAGTGAAGGACAGGGAAGCCTTGCATGCTGCATCCAGGGAGTCACAAAGAGTCGGACATAACTTAGCGACTGAACAACAAACAGGGCACCCAAGTAGCAATAACTGCTTCCGCAAGTGTGGGGAGAAGGTATTACCACAGAAGCCTCCTGCACTCAGAGGAGAGTGAGTTCAAAGGATGTTTAGAATGGGGGAGAGGGAGATACCATTTTATTAAGCAGAAGCCTATCAGTTGCTTTCAAAGGCACAGCTAATACCTAGATCTAAAAAGAGAAAATGGTGGAGCCATCCTTAGGGAGGCTTTGATTTTATCTGATCATGGTAGAAAAGAGAGACAAAACTATTACACTGTTTTGAACTTGGTGAATTTGTGTAATGCACAGTGCTTATGTTCTTAGGAAGACAAAAATCCGCATGATGGACACTTTTTGTCCTTATTGATTTGCTAAGCACCGGGCATTGCAATTACCTTTAAGAAGCTATTTAACTTACAACAATGGGGAAAAAAATCTTTGAATGAAAGTGCTATCCATCAAAGGTAAAAAAGTTAAGACTTTTCACAGAGAAAAAGGAGACAGGCATGATCAAAATGCAATGCTTTTAATCCTTAAAGAAATCAAGTGATCCCAGGATGTGTTGTCTCTAATATTCTTTACTTTTTTCGCTACCAATCCACCAAGCAAGTGTCAAAAGCTTATATTTTACTGATGATCCATTATCAACTTTGCCAGTGTAGAAACAGCCTCCCTTTTTTTCTCTCCTGCTTCTGCTTTTGTGTCTCAGACCTGACAGCGGAAACTGGAGGGGAAAGAAGGCTCACACCCATGAATGATGACTTCCTTGCAATATTCCCATGCAGAGCGTGCTTACTTCCCAAATCTCTTTTTCTTTTATCAGAAATGCATTGCGTTTGCACTTAGCATACACTCTGCATCTCCATTTTCTTTCCTGGAAATTACAAGAAGAAACTACAAGTGGCTACTGACCTGAGGGATTGGCATATGTAGAGAGTATTTACAGAGAATCAAATAAGAAAAGATGAGGTTCTTTTAGGTGGAATTTTGTTAGACTGATTGTGAGACGCTAAACTCGAGGCAAAAGGGAGGGAAGAGACTCAAAGTGAGAAAAAGGCACTTATGGAAGCTCAGAATTAAACAAAGGTCTTTTTGAGTATTAAAAACAAAAACAATGGATCCAGAGCCATGGAATGGTGCCCAATGGCCCCAAATGCTCATTTGCTTTTAAGGTTGTTTGGGCTTTAATTAGTGAAGCTTCGCCCAGAGGGATTAAAAATCTTGAACTTTGAGAAAAAAACAATTTTGCCAGGCCAAATGGGAGGAAGGCTGAGTGGATGCAGATGGCAGTGCAGGGCGCTCAGCTTGTTTAGTCAAGGATTAGAACTCTAAGCTCTAAGGCAGGGCGGTAGTTTTATTTAAAAGAAAACTTCAGACAACTTTATTCTGCTTTAGCCACGAGATCAAACTCACCAAGAATAAACTTACAGAAACGATGTGTTTTTGTTGTTTTAATCCTCTTGTGTTTATCAAGAATCAGTAGCTCACATATCCCCCACACTTGGTGCCCTGAATCATATTGAACGTTACATCATTCTTCCGAAGTGCAAGTATTTCATATTATCTGAACCCTCTGCACATAAGCCCTTCTCTGCTTTTACCTGTAGTCTCCTGTGTCCCCTCCTATCCGTTTTCTCTCTGATGCTTCACCGAATTTCGTGCCATTTACTTAAATCTACTTCTGGAGTTACACTTATCACATTGTGTTGCAATTATCTGAATGCAGGTAGCATATATGTACATTTTAAATAATAATAATTTTTAAAACTTGTATGTACCAACCAAACAACTTCAATAAAAGAATGTTGCCAATAACTTAAAACTTCTTTCATGACTTACCCATCCCTCCATCTACTTACACGGCAGAGGTTATACTAAAGAAATTTTATATTTGTCAAACTTTTGCTTTTCTGTCTAATTTTATTCCATATGTATGTATCTTTAAACAACATATTGTTGGGTGTTTTCTGTTTTGAACTGAATGTAGAGAACTACATGTGTTTCTAGGATTTATCAATCTTGATGAATACATGTTGCATTTTTAATGGGGTGAAAATTGGTTCTTGGAGGACATAAAACTTTTACTCTTTAATGTATAATGCAAATATATACATAGAGTATATAATAGAGTTTGCCAGTAGTATTAACATTTTATGGAGGTTATTAGAAAAAAATGTCTGAAAATACTTTTAGGGACGTGATAGTGAAAAAAACATTGCAAAACAGTCTGTGAGTCATACACTCTCATTGCTGTATAGTATTACACAGATGATTAGACTATAATTTATTCTAATGTTGATGGACATACAGGTTGTTTACATTTTTAAAAATTAATAGTGTTGTGCCCACGAACTTGATAACCTAGATGACATGGACAGAGTCCATGAAAGACACAATTTGCTAAAATTCACACAAGATGAAATACACAATAATAGGCCTATACCTATTAAGTAAATTGAATCAATTATTAATAACCTTTCAAAACAGAAAGCATCAGGCCCAGATGGATTTGCTGATGAATTCTATCAAACATTCAAGGAAACAATTATACCAATTATCTATAATCTCTTCCAGAAGATAGAAGTAGAAGGAATATTTCCTAACGTATTCTATGAGGTCAGCATTACCAGTATTTGGCTTAATAACAAAAGAAGACAAAGACAGTAGAAAAAAAGAAAACCAGATATTTCTCATGAACATAGATATAAAAATTCTCAACAGAATAACAAGTCAAATCCAAAATGTATAAAATCTTATATGCCACAGCCAAGTGTGATTTATACCAGCTGTGTTCAGTTCAGTTCAGATCATTTCAGTTGCTCGGTCGTGTCCGACTCTTTGCGACCCCATGAATCGCAGCACACCAGGCCTCCCTGTCCATCACCAACTCCTGAAGTTCACTCAAACATGAGACTGATTAAATATCAGAAAATCAATTAATGTAATACATGACATCAACAGACTAAAGAAAAAAATTCACACGATCATATCAATAAAGGAAAAACATTTGACAAAACCCAGCATACATTCATGAAAAAAACTTTCAGCAAACTAGAAATAGAAGGGAGTTGCCTCAAATTGCATGGATGTAAAGAACATGTACAAAAAACCTACAGCTATTTATTTAAAAAAACAAACCTACAGTTAATTTTTCTTAATAATGAGAAACTTGAAGATTTCCCACTAAGATTAGAAACAAAGCAAGGATCTTTCTTCTCACCACTGCTTTTCAGATACGTACTGGAAATACTAGCTAATGCAATAAGATAAAGGATGATTATTCAAAATATACAAAGAACTCTTAAAACTCAGTAAGAGAAAAATTAACAACCTAAATAAAAATGGGCCAAAGACTTTTACAGATACCTAACCAAAGAAGGTCCACAGACAGCACAGAAGCATGCGAAATGAGGCTCCACATCATAACATGAGGGAAATGCAAACGAAAACAAGAATAAGATACGTGTGTGTGCATGTGTGTGCTTAGTTGCTCCGTCATGTTCAGTTCTTTGCAACCCCCATGGACTGTTGTTGACCAGGCTCCTCTGCCCATGAAATTTTCCAGGCAAGAATACTGAGTGTGTTGCCATTTCCTACTCCAAGAGATCTTTCTGACTCAGGGATCAAACCCATGTCTCTTGGGTCTCCTGCACTGGCAGGCAGGTTCTTTACCACTAGTGTCACCTGAGAAGCCACAGAGATGCTGCTGCGGCTGCTGCTGCTGAGTCGCTTCAGTCGTGTCTGACTCTGTGCGACCCTAGAGACAGCAGCCCACCAGGCTCCTCCGTCCCTGGGATTCTCCAGGCAAGAACACTGGAGTGGGTTGCCATTGCCTTCTCCAATGCGTGAAAGTGAAAAGTGAAAGTGAAGCCGCTCAGTCGTGTCCGACTCTCAGCGACCCCATGGACTGCAGCCTGCCAGGCTCCTCTGTCCATGGGATTTTCCAGGCAAGAACGCTGGAGTGGGGTGCCATCGCCTTCTCCAACAGATCTGCTACTCCTTGCATATTAGAAGGCCCAAAATCCAGAACACTGGTGATACCCAAAGCTAAAAAGGATGTGGGACAGCAAGCCCTCTCATTCATTGCTTGTGAGAATACAGCATGGCATGGTCCTCTTGAAAGAGAGTTTGGCAGTTTATTACAAAAGTAAAGGTACTCTGGAGGAGGAATGGCAGCCCACGTCAGTATTCTTGCCTGGAGAATTCCATGGACAGAGTGCTGGCGTCCTGGTGGGCTACCATTCATAGGATCCCAAAGAGTCGGAAACGACTAAAGCAACTTAGCATCCACACAAAGGTCCCCTTACCATACCACCCAGCAACCACACACCTTGGTATTTATCCAAATAAGTTGAAAATATATGTGCACACAAACCAACCCACAGATATTAATATCAACTTTATTCATAATTGCCAAAACTTGCAAGCAACCAAGATGTGTAGGTGAATAGATAAATAAACTGTAGTATATCTAGACAGTGAAATATTATTTAACACTGAAAAGATATTTTGAGAATATTATGCCATTAAAAGACATGGAGAAACTTAAATGTGTATTACTAAGTGAAAGAGATCAATCTACAAAAATATTTTATATGATTCATTTATCATATTGTTCATGAGGTTCTCAAACCAGTCATTCCTTATTCATTGGAAGGACTGATGCTGAAGCTGAAGCTCCAATACCTTGGCCACCTGATGTGAAGAGCCAACTCATTGGAAAAGACCCTGATGCTGGGAAAGATTGAAGGCGAGGAGGGCGGCAGAGGATGAGATGGTTAGATAGCATCATCAACTCAATGGACATGGATTTGAGCAAACTCTGGGAGAGAGTGAGGGCCAGTAAAGGCTGGCATGCTGCAGTTCATGGGGTTGCAAAGAGTTAGACATGACTTAGCAACTGAACAACAACATATGGTTCCACCTATTATGGCATTCCTGAAAAGGCAAAACTATGGTAACAGTGAAAAGATCAATGGTTGCCAGGAGAGGAATGGATAAATAGGCAAAGCACAGGGGATTTTTAGGGCAGTGAAAATACTCCATGTTTATACATTTGTCCAAATCCAGAGAATGTACAGCAAAAGTGAGCTCACTATAAACCATGGGCTTTTGGTGACAATGATGTGTTAATGTAGGTTCATAGATTGAAACATGTAGCCTTGTGTTGTGGGATATTGATAGTGGAGGAGTTGTGTGTGTGTTTTTGTATGTGGGCAGGAACTCCAGGTGACTCAATGGTAAAGAATCCACCTGCCAATCAATGCGGAAGTCACAGGAGTTGGAGGCTCCATCCCTGGGTCTGAAAGATACCCTGGAGAAGGGAATGGCAACCAACTCCGGTATTCTTGCCTCGAGAATCCCATGGACAGAGGAGTCCAGCGGGCTTTAGTCCATGGGGTTGCAAAGAGTTGGATGTGACTGAGCATATAGGCGCACACAGGAAGCATATAAGAACTCTTTGCTTTTGCTCAATTTTTTTGTGAGCTTCAAACTGCTCTAAAAAGTTGTCTATTAAAAAACAACAGTGTTCAGTGGACAGTCTTGTACCAATTCTATTGGTGCCTATGTACATTAGGAAATTTTGGAAATGCTTAGAAAATGATTGATTGTTTACATGGTATTTGCATGTCCATATTTATTTAAGCAATGCCAAATTATTCACCAAAATAGTTGTCTCATTGTACACTGCTGTCAGCTGTATATGAATTCCCGTTACTCCACAGTCTCACCAAAACATGGGATTGTCATCTGTAAAGTCTGCCATCCTGGATGTCATATGGAAATTTACTGTGGATTTAATTTAGCATTAGTTGATTGTTAATAAAATAGAAAATCATTTTATATGTTTACTCAAATGCAAGTTTCCTTGTCTGTAAACTGTTTCTTTCTGTTCCTATTTTTAGTTGTGCAGTTTTAATGATTGGGAGGAATTCTTTGTGTTCTGAATACTGATCTTATTCTGCTAATAACTGCTGCAAATGCTATTTCCAGCATGTGTTTCTTTTTTTTCACTGTATGTTATGTTTGGTGAACAGAATTTCTTGATTTTAATGTAGCCAAATTTATTAAACTTTTATTTTTAATATCTGCTCTTATTTTTAACATTTCCCCCTCTACTTTCTTGGGGTTTTTCCTGTTCTAATTCAAAGGTCTTAGTTTTTAGCTTTCTTTGTGTTCTTATATAGACATTTATACATTTATAAGGTATTAATTTCCCTCTAAATATTACTTTACTCTTTCCATTATTTTCAGTTGTATTTTTAAACTTCCATTGTAATGTCTCTTACCCATGCCTACTCCCACAATGTATAAGGTTCTTTTAATTATCTTTTTTTCATTGATTTGAAATGCATTGGCATGGTTAGGAATGTGGTCTGTAAGATACTCCGATATTTTCTAAGCCCTCCTTTATGGCCTAAAATGTGATCTGGTGCCTAGGTGTGCTGGGAAAAAATGTACATTCTCTAGTTATTGGTATGGTGTTCCATAATGTCTGATAGATCAAGTTTCTTAATTATATTGTGTAAAGCTTTCATATTTAATTTTTGAGAGCATGAGCTATCACTTATTGGGAGAAATGTGCTAAGTATCTCCTAGTCTGATGGTGATTTGTTGATTTCTCTTTTCAGTTTTGTTGGTATTTACTACATATATTTGATTGGTTATTAAGTGCATACAATTTAGAATTATGTTATATTCTCCATCTCACTGTTGCTTTTTGCCTTAAAGTCTGTTCTGTATAATGTTAATATAATGACAGTATCTTTCTATTTGCCACTATCTGCCTGGAGTATCAGTCATGGTTTGATTAGGAGAACAGAAATCTCCTTAAATATCTGAACAGAGGGACTTTAGTTCAGGAAAAGAGCTATACACATAACAGAAAATCTGAAAAACCCAACAGAGATGATGAGACAGCTTGGAGATCAGCAGCAGCAAGAAGCTGCTACCACACATAGGGTTGGGAAGCCACGGGGGGATAAAATGGTATCAGAGCCCAGAAGTCATGACCACTGAGCAAAAGGGGAACAGCAGGGACCAAGAGAGGGCTGTAGCAACAGAGGAGATACCCCCCACTGCAGGAGACTGTCTTAAGGAGAAAATAGGGAAGAAGCCTCTGGGGACTGACTTTCACTGTCTGTCCGAACTCAGCTTCTCATTGACCAAACATGGACAAAAACCAGCAAGCCTGGGGAAGACAGCTGTATCACTTTGATTTGACCAGTGGGAGTCCTTTCACTGGCTCCTGTATCTTTTTGACATGCTCCCAGTGTTCTTTGAGCACTGCCTTGATTTATGACACAAAAGATGTTCCAGACTCATCTCACGCTTTGCTGCTGCCCTCCACGGAGATCTTCCTCAGCCTGCTTTGGCTCTGATGTCTCATGCCAGGCCCCTATCCTGAGACGAGCTCTCCTTACCTCCCTGGACCTGATTTCTGTTGTTTCCCCAGAGCAGGAGAGTGAGGCCAGGAGTCTGAGGGGAACAGTTTGGGACATTTTCAAACCTTATCCCAAAGGTCTAGGTGTGGCTCCTGTGAACTGCAGAGATGGAGTCTGTTTTTGAGTCCAATCTGATAATTTATCTTTTTTAAACTACAGAGTTTAGTTCTTTTTAAAATTGACTTTGATCACTAATACATTTAGATTAAATTCTACCATCTCAGCAGCAGCAGCAGCAGCTACCATCTTACTTAGTACTTTCTCTTTGCTGCCCCCACTTGTAAAAAATTTATTTCTTGTTTTTTTTCCTTTTTTGCCTCTTCTTACATTGAGTCAATGTTTTCCCCTTTCCTTCATTCCATTTTTTCACCTTTCTGCTAGTTTGGATATTAAATATTCTATCTCTATCCTTTTAGGGATTACCCTGGAACATTTAACATGCATTTTTGGTTTCAGTTCAGTTCAGTCACTCAGTTGTGTCTGACTCTTTGCGACCCCATGAATCACAGCACGCCAGGCCTCCCTGTCCATCACCAACTCCCGGAGTTCACTCAGACTCATGTCCATTGAGTCCATGATGCCATCCAGCCATCTCATCCT
Organism: Aepyceros melampus; assembly: GCA_006408695.1. Classification (NCBI taxonomy): domain Eukaryota; kingdom Metazoa; phylum Chordata; class Mammalia; order Artiodactyla; family Bovidae; genus Aepyceros; species Aepyceros melampus. The sequence continues at coordinate 236,208 of SJXQ01000758.1, read as the reverse complement.
CTGTCGTCCCCTTCTCCTCCTGCCCCCAATCCCTCCCAGCATCAGGGTCTTTTCCAGTGAGTCAACTCTTCGCATGAGGTGGCCAAAGTATTGGAGTTTCAGCTTTAGCATCAGTCCTTCCAAAGAAATCCCAGGGCCGATCTCCTTCAGAATGGACTGGTTGGATCTCCTTGCAGTCCAAGGGACTCTCAAGAGTCTTCTCCAACACCACATTCAAAAGCATCAATTCTTCAGCACTCAGCCTTCTTCACAGTCCAACTCTCACATCCATACATGACCACAGGAAAAACCATAGCCTTGACTAGACGGAACAAGATTTAAAAATAAAGTTCTTCTTTTTCCACTTCTTTTTCTATTTTCTCTCCTCTTCTCTCTGCTTCCCTCCTCTTTACTCCCTGCTTCCTCTGTTTTTCCTGCCTTCCCTTTCCCTTCCCTTCTCAAGCCATTTGGTCCTAAATCTGTAAGGTGGCCATAACAAGACAGATGTCTCACTGGACTGGAAGTGGCAGAGCTCAAGGGAATGAAGACAGCGTCTCCATGGGTGTGCAGGGGTGGGCCATGTGCCGTGAAGGCCCAGGTTGGAAAGAGACTGTCCCTGTAGGAGGGTTTGCTAGAACAAGTCTTACGGTCTGCTCGGAATGAGTATGGTTTCCTTATGGAAGGGCTGTTTGTTAAGGGGTACTGGAACTAGAGTGGGTGGGTTGGGTATACCCTCTGGAAAGTAACCTAAACAGGGAAAAGAGCTATCTATGTAGGAGACAGAGGTGTTGGGTAGGTAGTTGAAATCTACTACCTTCCAGGTGTTGAAATCTGAGAGGGTGAAGAGGGTATTCATTGATACAGGAAGGCAGCCTGCAAGGGTGGTAAAATCCTAGCTGTGAAAGAGGTTTTCCCACCAGTATGGGGGCTCTGCATAGCACATCAGAGCCAGAGCCGGGGGAGGAAGGTATTTATGTGGGGGCTACAAAAAAAGAGAACACAGTGAGCCTGGAACATCTTTTTGTGCCATAAAGTAAGGAAATGTTCAAGATTGCTGGGTACATTTCAAAACAGCACAGAAGTCAGTTTCAAGGGGCTCTCATTGATAAAATCGGGGACAATCTGAACATCAAAATAAATAGTGAACATCATGGATTTAATGAAATTTAATAAAAACTTAATAAAATAAGCCTGGGTCCATAGGACATAAATAAACAAATACACTGAAAATTTGATGAGGAATCTGCTATTTAATGTTTTATTACACTTTCCATCAGGTACTTATTAATCACCATAGGAAACAAAAATAGATTTCCACAAGCTTGGCATGTCCAGTTGTGTCTGACTCTTTGTGACCCCATGGCTCCGCTGTCCATTAGATTCTCTAGGCAAGAATACTTGAGTGGGTTGCCATTTCCTCCTCCAGGGGATCTTCCTGACTCGGGGATCAAGCCCATGTCTCCTGCATTGGCAGGCAGATTCTTTACCACTGAGCCACCTGGGAAGCCCACAAGCTTGGCAGATATCACTTTAATTAAATGATCAGATTTAGCATCTCTAGAAAAGGACAGCCACAGGACAGAGTGCAGTGAGAGCACAGATCACTTCTGTGCTATTTTTGCCAAAGCTGCATTAACTTAGATGGGATGCTAAGGAAACATCAGACAAATCCAAATGAGGGACACTCTTTAAAATCACTTTTTTATAATTTTTAAATATCAAGGTCATGAAAGTTGGGGAGGAAATGATTGAGACCTAACGACTAAATGCAACCCATGATTCTGAACAGAATCATTTCACTATAAAGGATATTATTAGGGCAACTGGCAAGATCTGAATATGTTTGAGGATTAGAATTGTAGTGTACTGATATTAATCTACTGATTCTGATGGATAATTGAGGCTTTAGGAGCATATTCCTTTTCGTACAAATCACACACTTAAATCAGGGTAAATGAGGTATCAGGTCTGCTTATCAGGTCTGCTACTTACTCAGAGGAAAATATTATTTATATTGCCATTATAATTCTTCTATAAATTTGAAAATAAAATTTTTTTAAGATAATTGATATTTTTACCCTTCTTTGAATCATTTTGCAAGAGTTTAAATTGCTAAATCCTTTTTGATTTAAATACTACTGTGCAGGGTTTTCATTATATTTTTTTAACCCAATGGATTAAACATTTTCATTACTTTATACATCAAGATTCCTTTAGATTTTCTGAAATGTTTATATTTTCTTTGCTACCAATTATGTCTGACACCACAGACCTTCCTCTGAGATTATTTTCCTTAGAGACCATCTGTTGGTGGCATACATATTTTTTTGTTTACCTGAAAATATTTGTATGCAGTCATAACTTTTGAAACATAGTTTTGCAGGTTGTGGAATTCTAGAGTGGCAATGACTTTCTTTCAGCATATTGAAGATATTATTTCTCTGTCTTCTGATGTCTACTGTTGCTTTAAAGACGTCATTTTAATGGTTGTATCTTTGTACTTAACCTGTCCTTTCTTTCCGGATAGTTTTAAGGTTTTCACTTTGTTCTTTGGTATTTTACAGTTTCACTTCAAAGTCCATTGGACTTTCTGACTCTGAAATTGATATCTTTCATGAGTTTTAGAAAACTGTCTCTCCCCATTTGCCTCTATTAGCAGCTGTGGAACTCCAATAGGCATTTATGTTTCACTGTTTTCAAATTTTGCATTACTAAAATTGTCAATACTCTTCCATTTTAAAGCATATTAAATAATATAATTTATCAGATATGTCAGATAACTCCAACGTCTATAGTCTTTGTAGGTCAGATGCCATAGTTTGTTGTTTCCATTGACTTTCAATCATGGTGGCTTATTCACTCATAGGTTTAGTCATTTTTCATTATTGGCACACATTCCTTAGAACAATTTATCCACGGTAACTCTTTTGAATTCTTTCAAGTCTAGTCTTTCAAATAGTATTTCCATTGTTTCTGCCAGATGTCTGAGGATACTGTCATCTGAGACCTTTTAAACTACATTTCACCTTGTGGTTTTTTTCAGGCTCCAATCTGGCAGAGTGTGGGTTTGTGGTAAAAGATCCTTAGGAGAAACGTTTCTCTTACTTCTACCCAGAGCCAAGATCCAGAAATATATATACTCCTACAATCTCTCTGTCTTTTTAAAATTTCTTTTTATTTTTCAAGTTCACATCTTACAGGGTTTCTGTTGGATTTGTGCAAGAAGTCCTTCAAATCCTTCTCTTCCTATCCTCTTCCCATTTTCCAGATGAGGAAGCCTCCCATGTAGGATGTTACTTGTAAAGGACAAAGAGCCTGGTAAATATCAAGACCAAATTTTTCACTACTCTAAAGCAGTAGGGTCTAGAAATCATACTTGATTTGATTTAAAACAAACAAAGCAACTTCCCTGTAGCTCATATGATAAAGAATCTGCTGCAATGCAGGAGACCTAGGTTCGATCCCTGGGTCGAGAAGATCCTCTGGAGAAGGGATTGGCAACCCACTCCAGCAATCTTGCCTGGAGAATCCCATGGACAGAGGAGCCTGGTGGGCCCCAGTTCATGGGCTTGCAAAGAGTCAGACACGACTGAGCGACTAAGCACACACAAAGCAAACAGAATACTGCCTGAGGCCCTAATCAAGAAAAATATGATTTTTCTCACTTTCAGCATGAGGTAGTTACTTTTGCTTTGATCTTCTATAGCAATATGAATCAAAAAATCTAAACAAAAAATAACAATAACAGAATAATAAACTGGGGAGACAAGACATCTAGTATAAGGGAGCGGGTGATGACAAAGTACTTTCCCCCAAGCCATCAGTAGCAATTACACTTCCTGTAATCTCTCCCAGATCCCAAATCTTTACACAAAGAAGACTTAAAAGTTCTTGCCAACTAGGTTGTAAGTGATTTGAAAGCAAGAATAATATCTCCTGGTTCTACAAAGAAAAGTGAAAACATATAGAATACTTGATTGATTGGTAGGGCATCTCATGTAACCTTTACTTGAGAAGAGACTACAAAACAGACAAAAAGTACACTGGCTTTGAGTCAGGTCTCCCAGTTTCAAATCCACACTCCATTTCTTGCAAAAAATATGACCTTAGGTGATTCTAAGCTCCATTTTTGAGCTATGAAGCAGCAATGGCTTTGTAATGAGGAGTTTCTAAGCTAATTTGGTTGAAGTGATTATTATAGAAAGGACAGTTCAGAGAATCTTTGAAGGAAACAAGTTGTAGAGAAGTTGCTCAGTCGTGTCCGACTGTTTGCAACCCCATGGACTATTATACAGTCCAGGCCAGAATACTGGAGTGGGTTCCTTTCCCTTCTCCAGGAAATCTTCCCAGTTCAGGGATCAAACCCAGGTCTCCTGCATTGCAGGTGATTCTTTACCAGCTGAACCACAAGGTAAGCCCAAGAATACTGGAGTGGGTAGCCTATCCTTTCTCCAGCAGATCTCCTGACCCAGGAATCAAACTGGGGTCTCCTGAATTGCAGATGGATTCTCTACCAACTGAGATATCAGGGAAGCTGTAGAGAAGGAAGCTCTAACTAGAGTCGAAAAACGGTGAATATTTAGATTAGTCAGGAAGAAAACATAAGAAACTTCTCACATAGATACATTCAGCTTCCTAATTCTAGATGGATTAGAAGAGCTCCTCAAGCCACTCTGCATTTCAACTTCTATCCGGATTCATGGAGGAAAACACCAAGTCTTACATTCTCAGACTCTGGATTCATTGCCTGGAGTCAAATCATAGAAACAGAGGTTTACCTGGCTTATTGGCTATGATAAAAAAAAAGAGGAAGCCTCAAATTTTTTATCTGAAAATTGGGAGAATACTCACTGTACAGTGTTTTGAGAGGATTAAATGAAACAACCTATGCAAGTGTATAATATATACCAACTACTCAAGCAATATTAAATTTAAACTCTCATTATTACTAATGAGATCACTTCCCCCTAATGTTTCTTCCTCAAGTCCTCACTCTCTGGAGTATGGCTACTCTTGCTAGCTCTGCCTTCCTCATCCACTCTTTACCCTGGGTGGAAGGACACATTCCCTGATTGAAGGGGGAGATCCTGCAAAGACTGACTATGGAGGCAAGTCCACAATAGACTGAGAGACAATGCAGTCTTGTTCAGAGCAACCACCAACAGTGATGACAACAGCCATCAATAGGCTGAGGTCAAAGATCAGCAGTCCCTCTGTCACTCCATTCTTTTTCTGGCTCCTGATGGAGTTCACAGGAACTCAATCTCAAATCTCAAATCCAATCAAAGCCCATCCACACAGGTCCAAGCTAAGGACACAAAGTGAACAAATTCACAAGGCAAACAAAGCCTACACTCGCTCTTCTGAAAACTAAGTTCCCCATTCCTTTGGCAGTTGTGGAAATAGGGTGCAGCCACCAGGCAGGTGGGAGACATGGGGGAAAATTGGTGATTCAGACCTTGGTGATGGGGATTCGGGATTAGCAAGAGAGCTAGATGGAGATGCTGGACACCCTCAGGAAACACCAGAGTGACAGCAGCCACAAACCTCCAGGTGAGCATCTGAGGAAGCTTAAAACACAGCACCAATCATGAGCACAGAGGATGTTTCTGACAAAGCTCCTTTCTTGTCTCTGCCTCTTGGAAAACAGGAATATCAGCTCCCTCGGAAACCATTAGTGTAGTTGATGCCCTTCCTACCCTCCTCAGGGCACGAGCATGACATTTGTCCTGGATGCAGCTGGAATCCATCCTTTATGGTGCATTTTATCCCTTGATGCCATTGTCTGCTGGGAGATTGCCCAGATACTGAACGTGTGCAAGCAATACTTTTCAATTACTGTACATACGTTCTGACAATCTGTGCGGCCTTCACCACTTTGCTGTACAATTTGTCTTGATAGTACCCACAAAGTAGGAATCTTGATAGTATGGGACAAAGTAATGTCTCTCTTTAGCTGCCTGGGAATCCTTTTAAAGGCTTCACTCTCTAAAAGAGCTATGCAGATCATCACGTGGAGGAACCCTGAGTGGTCTCCACTGAAAGAGGATGGGAACGGCCAATAGAGAACTGTGGACTGGGCCCTGTAGTGATTTTGGTCTAGCAGACTCTCTCCTCCGGAAAAGGAAGTGTTCAGATCAGGGAAACCCAGCAACTGCATCAGTACGGACATCTCTGCTAAGTAAACCTGGTACTCTGCTTCCCTTTAATGTGCTTGTTCAATTTGTCTTGGGGAATAATCACATTGTGAAAGCAACTGTTTCCAACCTTTTTGCTCAATATTTTAAATATTTGACCTCATTTAATCCTCAGAGTAACTATATAAGGTTAATAGAGTTGTCTCTACAGATGAGAAAACTGACACTAGCCTTCAAGAACTTTGTTAGAAGGTAGAACTCCAACACAAGCTTGGGAGAGTCTAAATTATATGCTTTTAACCACATTGATATGAATCTAGGTTTCTCGAGATACAAAATCCGTCCTCCTCTCTGTTGCAGCTCAGAGCGGTCCCTCAATGGCTGAAGCTGCTACAAAGGGTCTTAGAAGCACAGAGGCAGATCTGGTCACTTCTGATAGTTGCTTGGATACAAAATGATGCGTAATTTTCCTGTTACATTTCTGTACTTATGTTGTTTCAGACAAAGTTATTTCTCCCTGTTCTGACCTATCCTATGTATCATTACCAGAAGAGTTCTCTGCTTGGAGACTTCTCAATGCCTTCTGATCATCCCCAGGGCCAGGCCACTCTTGAATGTCTAAAGCTGGCCACATCTTGCTTTCCCTGGTTGACTTCCTACATCTGTTTCCCAGCCGTTGGGTTTCAACTCTGCTCTGCGACTCTCTAGAGCAGCCAGAGTATCAGACCAGAGAAGTTCTGCTTTCAATATTTTGTGGGTCTGCAGAAAGTCTGACTTCAAGAAGGGTTCAGAGGATTTACAAAGTTTGAAAAGTACTTCTCTAACCCAACTACTCTGTGGATCATTCGCCTGGATGAATGACTCTCCCTACTGTACGTCTCTGGTCAATCTCATTCTTCTCTTGAACTGCACTTCCTTCCAGCGCTATCTTTCAATATCTTACAAGTCCTTCAAGGCATGGTTGGAATCTCACTGCCTCCCTGTCCTTGATGTACGTCCATAGCTCTGTGCCTACGCTGCTCCTGTAGAACTTGCCACATCAAACCCTGTGGTGTGGTTATTTGTGCTCACCTCATCTTCTCTCTCCCACTTGACTCTGATGGTCCGTCATAGGGTTGGGCAGACAAAGACCGTGTCCATATTTTCCTTACCTCTATGTGTCATCTGAGCATCTATTATTATGTTCTGATCATGCCAGGTAGCTAATAAATATGTGCTGATTTGAACTTAACTGATATTGGTAATTGGGTTCACTTGAAGCAGTGAGTTTTGTAAACTGATTGGTAAACACCATCTTTAGTTCTTGAAAACTTTCATGGTTTATTTAAGTCCCATTCAAAAAAGATATGTTGCAGTCCTAACCCCCAGTACCTCAGAATGTGACCTTATTTAGAGATAGGGTCTTAACAGGGGTAATCAAGTTAAAAGGAGGTCATTAGGATTAGCAGTAATCCAATACGGCTGGTGTCCTTGTGAAAAGGAGATATTTGAAAACAGAGATGACGCATATAGAAGAAAGATGATATGAAGACATTAGGGGGGAAGACGGGCATCTATAAGCAAGGTAGAGAGAGCTGGGATAGATCTTTCCTTCATAGTCCTCAGAAAGAACTTGATTTTGGACTTCTGGCATCTAGATGTGTGTGACAAATTTCTGTTGTGTAAGCAGCCCATTGTGTGATACTTTGTTATGGCAGCCCTAGCAAAACACTAGAGAAGCCAAACGTTATAGGGACCAACAAAAGTAGCCTGTGCCAGCCCTTCTAAATCTTTCGAGCACTCAGCAGTAAAGCAGTAAGTGCTATTTTCATTTGCTTCCTTCAGAGGATCGTTAGCCAGGCATGGAGGTGCCTGCGGTTGTGTGTGTGTTTACAGATATCCTTCAGCATATTTCTTTCTTCAACTGGTGGTCTGCTGAGGGCCAGGCATGGTGCTGAGCTGGGACATGGCCCAAGCTCATTCATGGCTTTAGTTTTCTCTCTTTCCAAGTTTCCAGATTCCTTATGCACAAGAATGGTGACTTTCATTCTCTTTTTCCCTCCTTGGCATGTCTCTATCTCTATGGACACCTTGTGAATGTCAAAATAGCAAGGACTCTACACCTCCTCTGAATTCCCGTGTCCTGTCCATCCTCGTCACTTTCTGAGTCTCCTTACAGCTATGTGTGTGTGCATATTTCACCTTCCCTTCTAGACTATAAACTTTCTAGGCTGGAATCCATGAATGAACAATACCTAGTACTCAGTTATAAATGCATATTATACAATGAATAGTAAGTGGAGTGGAGGAGAGAGAAGAAAGCAGTGGCTAGATCCCTACCTTGGAAATAATAGAGAGAAGAACTTTGTCCAAAAAGAAAAAAAGGAGGTGGATCATCATTCTTTGGCTCTTGGTTTAAACACACGAGGCTGAGATATGCCTGGGGCTCATTTAAAATTATTTACAGCCACTATGTCAGAATCTAATGGATAGAACCTAAAGATATATGAGGGAACCAATAGAATATTCATTTTGGCTGTCACTGACTACACAGGACTTCTAAGAAAAACCACTCATATTAATAATAATAACAATAATAATGATGATGATGATAATAGCTAATGTTTATTGATCTCTTGCTCTGGGTCAGCCTCTATTCTAAATGGTGTTTATACACATCATTTAATTTAATCCTCCCCAAAACTGTATAAGATAGATGACATCTTTAAAATATAACTTCATGAGATGTTAAGTAAAATACTGAAGGTCTCAAGACAGGAACTGGTGGAGGTTCCAGCTGGAATTCCAGCCCAGTTGGTGCAATGCCAGAGCCCAGACTCTTGACCTCTGCAACAAAGACGATTTGTCAAAGTTCCTTGACAGAAGCAGCCAAAAGCTTTAGTCCTGTTGGCAAGGTTGTCTTTTTGTGACAAAAATTATGAAAAAACTTTTGTTTTACAATGTATCCTGTTTTGTTTTGCAATGTGTAATTTCCTATACATCTATCTGTATCTAATTAAAGAAAGAGAAGCAGAGATTTGGATGGGGACATCTTGATGAGGATAGAATACCAAATATTTCTGGCAAAGTTTGGCTTTTCATTATCTACCAGTGTCAATAAATGTTCATTTAATTGAATGCATTCAGTTTTCTTGAACAGTCATGATTTATTTCTGGATGGCAGCCTTTGGATGCTATTTGCTCCTCATGATGATTTAAAGCAAAAGACCAGAATCACCATCATCATAGAGTCTGGATCCGTGTGAGAGCAGGGAAAGGAGGAATCACTTCGAATTGTGTCTCATAGAGTGGCCCCACAAACAGTTCAGGGCTTTTAGTTTAGAAGTCAGTGCATTCTTTTTTTCTTCCCTAGAAAATCATTTATTTATTCAGCAGATATTTGGGAGTACCACGCACCAGTATGCACCCTCCAGGGATACAGTGGTGAGCAAGACAGTCATGCTCTCTGTCCTCACTGAGCTTACAGTCTCGAGGGGGAGACAGTGCTAAACAGTGTAGTCCTCTGTAACAGGAGCAATGATAGCAGAAATAGGGTGCAGCAAGAGCAGGTGGGGGTAATTTCCCAGGCCTAGGAAGTCAAGGAAACCTTCATAAATTCTAGGATCCTTTGGTAAGTTTTTTGAAGAACTAAAATTTTTTTAGATGAAAATGAGATATTACTGCATAAAGCATATGACTCAAAGATCCTTTTGTTAAATTTGAAAGATGGCAGAAGGTCTTAAATGTGTCCTCTTGGCAAATGGCTAGTTAATCAAATAGGATAAAGCCAACCTCTTAGTCATTTCACTAGAAATGTCACCAGCTGAGGAGGGATTGCACTTTCTTCCTCCACCAAATGATGTTTTCTGAGTCTAGAAATGCAGAACGCTGGAAGAGAGTCTTATTATATATCTAAATCTGTCCTAAATGACGCCAGAGAGCCTGTTAATCACTTATTTAGATGTCTTTGTGTCACATTTTCTGCTGGTGTATTTATCTTTTCATCACATATCACAGTAACTGGAGTTACCTGGTAGGAGTGCCTCCATACCAACTTTTCCATCCTTGGATGCAATTTCAGAACAGCACCCTATCAGAAAGAGCAACAGGATTCTATTAGAAAATCTCCAATCTAATACAGAAATGTAGGTCCTTCACCACAGAATCTTCCAGTTCACAAACGCTGAGCATTTCAATAATATTACAACCCAATAATTCAGTGCAGTTTAAAACCTATTTTTGAAACAGTATAGTGGATTCATCGCCAATACATAGATCCGGCTTTCCATGTGTTGAGATGCCACCTAGTGGACTGAATCACATACAAAAAGTAAAACAATCTTTTATAAGTTAACAATCTAGCAGTTTCTTCCTAACATTTGAGGTCCCAGAGACAAATCTGAGCTAGGGAGAGCTCTTAAATTTAGAATGTAACATCATATCTTCAGCATAGGTTCAGCTTTAAAGGGATCAGATTTGGAATTCCCTATAAACATTTTACCAAGGGAGATATAAAAGGAGAGTATCAGAAAATATCGGCATCAAAAGAATTGGTTTTGAGTTATCATTGGTGGTAGTTGAAAGAGAAGCTGATGCAAAATAAAAAGTAGCCTATTTTATCTAAGGTGATTAAGATTTGGAGCAAATAGAAAAACCAGACTTCAAAATTCAAAGTAGATAACAAATTTAAACGATTCACAACCTCTTATAGGGTTAGGCACCTCTGAAGCTCCTCTGTGCTTGGTGAGGGCTGATGTTAGAAGAATGTGTATTGACCATTCACTATGTGCTGAGGTCTAAGCTGGAACTAAGAATAATGAACCAAACTGGACAGAAAGCAGAGAGTTATCACTTCAGAACATTCTGGATTTTGCCACTTAATTCTACAGCATGATGTCACTGTTTCACCCATGTTTTCTTTGGGATAATACTAATGGAATTGATTGTTCTGTTCCTCAAGGACAAAGAGCACTCTGAGCTATGAGCTCATTGACTTTCTAGAATTCTAGGACTTGTTGGAGGATTGTAGCATCTACAGCAGGAAGCTTGTTGAAGCAGTTTGATCTTTCCTTTGACTAAAGATCAATCTTACCATCTCTATCAAGGGCTCTGGGAGTATTTTTCGTACTCACCTGGAGTTGGCTGTGAGTTGCTCACCTTTTACAGCTGGTGTGCTCAAATCGTTTCCATAAGGACCAGGCCTTAAGCAGTGAAAAAGGCTTATGTAAGCCACTGTCATGTCTGAATCTTTGCAACCCTATGGACTGTAGCCCATCAGGCTCCTCTGTCTATGGAATTCTCCAGGCAAGAACACTGGAGTGGGTAGCCATTCCCTTCTCCAGGGGATCTTCCTGACCCAATATCAAAACCAGGTCTCCTGAATTGCAGGCAGATTCTTTACCATCTATGACACCAAGGGCTCCCTAAAAGGCATAGTGACAATGGAAAAGACCAATGTCCACCAAAGTGAAAATCCAGTGAGCACCTTCATTCAGATCATCCCCCAGGATTATTTGAGTAAAGGGGGAGAAGTTAAAAGGCTGAGCTGAATGTCTTACTTTTCTGTCATCTTGGTGGAAGAAATAATTGCCTTTTGGCTCCCCAAACCACTCCATGGAAAACAACATCAAAACTCCCAAGAAATCTAAATCTAAAGTGCAACCTGATGCTTTAAAGAGTAAAAGAAGAGTTCATGAAAGTGTAGGCACAACACTTACTACTCCCCCACAACCTTCCCCTACTTTTGATACACTGTTAGTCCTCGGATCCAGCAGTACAATCTCTGTCAAAGATGTATCATGCAAGTGAAACGAACCAATAATGAGAGCCGCAGCACTGCAGGTCAGCAGACAGGTTGTTAAAGGTTGGTGAACTCTTGGTGAGAACAGGTCAGGAAGAATAGCAAAAAAAGCAAATGGAGTGCCAGCAACATTAACGGAAGTACAGTGAAATAGAGAGTGTGTGAGCTCTAGTCTCAGGGACACCCAGGTTTGAATCTCATTGCTACCACTTACTAGTGGTGAGAATTTGGGGTGAGTGACTTAACTTCTCAGAACCTCTGTTTCCTCATCTATAAAGGAGATAACAACAGAATCTTTGAAAGAGATGTACAGAAGAAATTACATATCATAAATAAAATGCTTATCAGTTTTAAATTTAGCTCAGTTAGGTATTATTATATGACTTATGATCATTAATACTGTCATGGGCTTTATTTGGATGATGCTTGGCTACTGCTAAATGACACAGTTTAAAAGAGGTACAGTGTGATAAATGAGAGAATTCAAAGAGCTTTTGACCAGCTATATCATGAAATTATGTTGCCCAAGGTCTATGAAAGCTATGCTGGAAAAGCATCACATTAGACTTCAACTATTGAAAGCCTCTCAAGTGAAAGAAAGGGTTAGGCTTGTTTCTTGTAGGCTCAGAGTGACTAAAAGTCAGAAGCATGTATATTTCAGGTAGATAGATAAAGAAGTTTTCGCCTTAGGGTGATCTCTCTGGGAAGGTGGTAAATTTCCTGTCTGTTCAGTTCAGTTCAGTCACTCAGTCATGTCTGACTCTTTGTGACCCCATGAATCACAGCATGTCAGGCCTCCAGGTCCATCACCAACTCCAGGAGTTCACTCAAACTCATATCCATTGAGTCAGTGATGCCATCCAGCCATCTCATCCTCTGCGTCCCCTTCTCCTCCTGCCGCCAATCCCTCCCAGCATCAGAGTCTTTTCCAATGAGTCAACTCTTCACATGAGGTGGCCAAAGTACTGGAGTTTCAGCTTTAGCATCAGTCCTTCCAAAGACCACCCAGGGCTGATCTCCTTCAGAATGGACTGGTTGGATCTCCTTGCACTCCAAGGGACTCTCAAGAGTCTTCTCCAACACCACAGTTCAAAAGCATCAATTCTTCAGTGCTCAGCCTTCTTCACAGTCCAACTCTCACATCCATACATGACCACTGGAAAAACCATAGCCTTGACTCAGTTCAGTTCAGTGGAAGTGCTTAAATCTGGATGACTAGTTGTCATAGGTATTATGTTGCGGGTAGGGAGAGAGGGCTACATTTCAAGCACTGGACGAGTATCTGGCTGAGGCGTTTGTCCACGTCTCATTCAATCCTGAGATTCTCTTGTTCTAGGATAATGAAGAAGAAGATAAATAATAATAAGAAGAAGACAGAGGCAAGAGAAGGAGGAAGGCAGCCATCCTTGTTTTCTTCCTTTACTCCTTTGCTTCTGGGTGATGTGGGATTTGGCAAAGGCCCCCACTAGCCCCTAAAACACCTTGGTACAACTTAGAAAAGTGGTGCAGTGGTGAAGAATCTGACCACCAATGCAGGGGACGTGGGAGACAAGAGTTCAGTCCCTGGCTGGGAAAGATGCCCTGGAGGAGGACACGGCAGCCCCTCCAGTATTCCTGCCTGGAGAATTCTATGGACAGTGGAGTCTGGTGGGCTACAGTCCATAGGGTTGCAAAGAATCAGATATGACTGATGGACTGAGCAAAAAGGAAGGAACTGCTCTGGGCTGATGTACTCTTTAATTGCAGGGTTCGGCGAGATATCCATGTCTTTCGTGAAACTACAAGAAGGAGCCTCCTCCTCTGGGCAGGAGTGTGGTGAGAGGAGATGAATTCCAGCCCCCACTTGCCTTCTCAGCTGGGCACTCCTGTGTAGTGGATAACCTGTACCACTGTGTGCGGCCATCGGAGCTCCAATCGTCTGGTCCCTTCACTCAAGACAAACTGGCAGGTGCCTTCAAGTTTTCTGCAGCCCCGAGGACCTGGGAATGCGCCGCCAGCAACATGATCATTATGCTCGAGGACACGTGTCCTAAAGTGAAAATTCTATGGAATGTGTTACAGAAGGCTAGATCAGGAATGATGGACATTTATGGGCTTTGGCTGCCAGAGTAAATGTTCCTTTGTTATAATATCCTAATTTCTTCTCGTGTCCATGATTGAAGTAGGAGTATAATTTCAGGGCTGATCTTCTACAGATTTTCTTTTTTCTGCCCCCTTGCACAGTCAGGATTGGACATGTAAACTGAGCTTAGTCAAATAGGTGTCATCTCTTTGGAGACTTGGGATTTGGGCTTTGTGACCTGGGAATGGTACAGAGCCACTCACCTGCCTGGCTGTCCTCGAAGCCAGAGGCTTCTGTGTCCCCTTGCTCCGCTTCCTGCCTTCTGCTTCTTGGGCTTCCTATTTTCAAGGCCGGTATCCTCCCATCCTGTAAGCCTCAGGCTAATCTTCCAGTGATCTCCTGGTTGCTTATTTGTCAACAGTAAATTTCCATAGCTTGCAACCAAGAACTCTAACTAAAATACCAATATACAAGTTGACAATAGCAGGCATCTATTAAAAATATGAAGGGCTTCCCAGGTGGCACTAGTGGTAAAGAACCCACCTGCCAGGGCAGAAGACGTTAGAGATGTGGATTCGATCTCTGGGTCGAGAACATCCCCTAGAGGAGGGCATGGCAGCCCACTCCAGTAACCTGGGGAATCCCATGGACAGAGGAGCCTGTCAGGCTACAGTCCATAGGGTCGCAAAGAATCAGACACGACTGAAGCAATTTAGCACACACACATTAAAAATATGAAAGTCTTGCAAGTTAAAATCTCCACTGCTAAAGGTCAAACTCTTTCCATGCTGGGATTATGTATCACCTGCTAGTCCAAACTCCATTCCTAGCATAACAGTAGTTATCATGTTAACGTTACATTTACAGAGCATTAATTGAGTGTTAGGCTAAGGGTTTTATATACATTACCTCATTTAACTCTCACCACAACTCTTTTAAAATAAATACTAATATTATACTCATTTTTAAAAGATAAGGAAATCATGGTTTAGAATAATTTACTCAATATCAATTTAAGAAGTGGCAGAATCAGTATTTAAACCCAAGCCGGGTCACTTCAGGACCTATGCTTATTCTCACTCTAATATTCTGCTTCTTATTCCCCCTTATTGGCTTATACATAGTGAATACTTGATCATTATTTCTTCAAATAATGAAATAGTCACAATAAATCAAATAATGAAAGTGAAAGTGTTAGTCACTCACTCATTTCCGACTCTTTATGACCCCACGGACTGTACTGTCCATGGGATTCTCCAGGCAAGAATACTGGAGTGAATTGCCATTTCCTTCTCCAGAGGATCTTCCTGATCCAGGGATTGAACCCAAGTCTCCCATATTGCAGGCAGATTCTTTATTCAGATACTAGGAAGCTGAAAAAAGCAGGTATTTACAAACTATGAACCAGCTCTAAGACTTAAATTCAGCTCACATATGTAGCCGTGTCTCAGCATTTGCTCTTTGCATGTTCCAGTCAGGAGTCCATGCTCCCCGATTCTTGGCACTTGGAAGCAGTTGGACTACCTCAGCTGGTCTTTCCTGCCTGTTAAATATACCCTGGACTGAGCCCTCTCCAAGCTCCCAGAAGTTCATTAGTTACCTGAAAATACCTACCTCATCTGTCATCAACACTCAAATGGCCTGCGGGATTTTTCATTTCCACTCCATTTTCCAAACCCTTTCTAGCGTTTACCTCCCACATCTGGAATCAATCCTGACCAGAAGCAAAAAGCTGAACGGTTGGGCTCCTCCTGGGGCGGCCTTTCTCCAGAGGAGGGACAAGAATGTGTCGCAGATGCATTAGCCGTTCTCGTCTAGAGGAAGCCGCCGTGGCAGAGGCAGTTTCCATGCATTTTAATCTGCTCATTTACCCCCTTCGTCTTTACTTGTTTAAGCAAAATATTTAGTTTAACATTTTCAGTCATTACAGCCTAAAAAACGCACGTGCTTGAATACTAGATTTATTTGAGTTGCAAATTGTGAGAATCCTTTAAAAATACCTCAGCTCATTATCCTTTTATCTGTCTCTGTAGAAAAGATGTTAGATAGAGTCTCAGAAAACACTGCTGACTTTCAAGCCTCCTACCGCCGCCCACACCCCTGTTTCTGTCTGTCTGATACCCACTCGAGAGAGAGAGAAAAGAGTGTATCAGTTTGCCAATTACAACGAAGTCAATTACAGGATTTTGATTTTATGCTCTTTTCTTTTTCTAAGCAGCCTGGAGGCCAACATCATAGACTTCTAGAATTGCTTTCAGGTGACAATTTTCAGATCCTTGCAAAGAAAAGATACTTTATTCGAATTTTTCTTCCTTCCTTCGTTCCTTTCCTCCCCGCACCCACCCCAACTTCTTTCTTTCTGGGTGGGGACTGAATAAGAAAAGGCCATCTCAGGATATTAAATTCTTTGGAAATATCTTCATGGATAAAAAAAAAATTAAAACCCCCAAAACAAATGGTGATGAAAGCTGCTTACTGACAGCCCCTAGGAAAATATGTGTATCCATATGGAAAAAGTCAATCTCTTGATTAGACAAACTGCATTATTTTAGTAATATGGCACACCCTGTCCTTAATTTTAAATAACCAAAAGATTTTTTTTAATAGTCTAGAGGAAACAACAGTTAGAAACATCCAAGATGTCCAATATATATCACGATTCAGCCCTCGGCACCTGCAGGGAGATTATCTCTGCTGATGAAGTGAAATATGACTATGGATAATAGAAAGTTACAGAAAATGTGAGAAAAAATAATGAGAGGCAATCAGGAAGCTAGAAGTTTTATATTAAAAAATTCATGATTTAAGAGAGTGAATCTGAATATTTTTGTCCTGTTTTCTTTAAAGTCAGGAACTGAGCTGGGAAGAGGTTTCAAAGCAGAGTTAGCTATAAGAAACTGGAAAGGGTCTGGCCGGTGCCGGTCAAGGTGCTAAGGGCCTTCTGTGCCATGAGGGCCTCCGTTGTGCAACCCCGCACGTGTGCTAGGCACGGTGGGGAATGCAAACCAACGCCCCCACTCTCCTTTTCTTACACCACCAGGCAATGCAATAGGGAAACCGCTGAGAAAGCAAATCCAACCTCCGGATAGAAGGAACAAAAACAATGTGAACAGTGAGCTCTTTGAAAAGAAAACTGCTTCCCTATGGTAGAAAATAGGAGGCAGGGGGCCCAGGCAGGGAGCCCAGCAAGCGAGGAAGGTGGGCCCTGGGGAGTGTGATATTACACAGGAACCTAATGGGGTAGACTTCATACTTGTCTAATTACTGGCGCTATTAAAATCTCTATAATTTAGATTCAGGCAAAAAAAAAAAAAAGCTTATATAAATGCACACACGTGCTCCTGATTGGATTTTATGAATCCACTCCTCTAGATTCTGAAAAGACATCACCCTGCTGTGTACATGTGGCCGCTAAACCTGCGTGACCTCCTTCCTCTGGCCCTGCCCCGGCCTCCAGACGAGTGTACTCTGTTACTGTAATAAGCAGTTAGGTTAGATAAGGCGACAGGTGATGGGATCATCTGTGTTGAAGCCGAATTAGAATGCCTCGGTCAACGGATTTAATCTAAACCAAATGCTTTGGGATTCTGAAAGCTCCGGCAACAGAGAAAATGTAAGTTTTATATTCGCCCAAGTTCAAACAGAGAGCAGACAGAGAGATCCCAGAAGCTCAAAGAGTGGTAGCAAAAAAAAATGTTGTTTCTCCTGAGTTCAATCAAAGAAACAAGTAGAGTCGCTCTCTTTTTTCTTCTTCAGCTGTACACTCTTTTTTCTCAACCCAGAGGAGGGTTAGCCTCTTAATACCAAACTGAACTTGATCAAAGAAATTCTTAGAACTGTAATAAGCAGTTAGGTTAGATAAGGCGACAGGTGATGGGATCATCTGTGTTGAAGCCGAATTAGAATGCCTTGGTCAACGGATTTAATCTAAACCAAATGCTTTGGGATTCTGAAAGCTCCGGCAACAGAGAAAATGTAAGTTTTATATTCGCCCAAGTTCAAACAGAGAGCAGACAGAGAGATCCCAGAAGCACAAAGAGTGGTAGCAAAAAAAAATGTTGTTTCTCCTGAGTTCAATCAAAGAAACAAGTAGAGTCGCTCTCTTTTTTCTTCTTCAGCTGTACACTCTTTTTTCTCAACCCAGAGGAGGGTTAGCCTCTTAATACCAAACTGAACTTGATCAAAGAAGTTCTTAGCACATAGTAGGTGCTCAAATTAATTAATTAATTAATTTAAGAAATTAGTACTTCTCAAATGGACAAAGGGAGTGGTGGTGGTTGGTGTGGGGGTTTACGGCCCAAGCTTTCAGCATCAGGCTTTACTTTGCCCCTTCTTCAGCGCCTCAGTTTCCAGATCTGCAAAATGGAGCTGATACTACTTGTGAGGACTGAACAGGTTAATGAATGTAAAGAACTAGCATAGTGCCTTATACAAAGTAGGTATTTTCGCAGCTGGTACTCACTGCCTCTAGCATCCGCACGTCCACCTGTGGGTGACACGTCCCCTTCTGACAGCCTCGTGGTGATGGTGGAGGTGGCAACAGTAATGACAAGGTTTTCTTGAGCCACCGAGAGAAAGAAACAGAAACTCAGCAACATTTCTGCAGACATCTCAACATTGGTCAGATTTCACCTCTTTTGGAAGCCAGCACACCGAAACGTTTAGAGTCTTCTGTTGAATCAGATAACATTTGCCAGTTTGTAGTCAAGATACAGATAGGATAGGTGAGTTTCCCAAGGTCACACAGCTTGATGAGAACAGCATATGTAACTCCTTACAACTCCAGGTCCACTGTGCTCTTCCCAGAATTGTAAAAAGGAGGCTTTCAAAGTAGCAAATTAGCTACTATTCTCTGAAAATGATACTTTTATAATGCTGCTCCTCAATCCACTGAACAAATTGTTTTTGACAGTCATGTGCATTTGAATGGAGAAGGCAATGGCACCCCACTCCAGTACTCTTGCCTGGAAAATCCCATGGACAGAGGAGCCTGGTAGGCTGCAGTCCATGGGGTCGCGAAGAGTCGGACACGACTTAGCGACTTCCTTTCACTTTTCACTTTCATGCATTGGAGAAGGAAATGGCAACCCACTCCAGTGTTCCTGCCTGGAGAATCCCAGGGACGGGGGAGCCTGGTGGGCTGCCATCTGTGGGGTCACACAGAGTTGGACACGACTGAAGTGACTTAGCAGTGCATTTGAATATCAAATTGTCCAGTCACTTTCTGTCCCTTTATCCAATGTTCATTTCTTCATAGTATTTATCACCAGTTGTTTCCTTACCTCTTAATTTGTTTCCTTTTAAAATCAGTTGTGTGGCTTCACTAGGCCAGTAAGGTCTGCGAGAACTAAGAGTGTCTCATTCGACATAGCCTCCAGAGCAGTGCTGGAATATCACAGAAATTTCATTATCGTTAGATCAATAAGCAATGGAAATTTCCTCTGAGTATAAGGTATTTCTTGCTGCTCAAATACTGAGTAAACCAGAATCCTCTAAATATATGTTATCAATACACCCCTTTAAAATAATTTTTGCTAGCTTTCAACTACATAATTTGATCCCCTCTCCCCTAATGAGGTGGAGAAGGCAATGGCACCCCACTCCAGTACTCTTGCCTGGAAAATCCCATGGACAGAGGAGCCTGGAAGGCTGCAGTCCATGGGGCCGCTGAGGGTCGGACACGACTGAGTGACTTCACTTTCACTTTCATGCATCGGAGAAGGAAATGACAACCCACTCCAGTGTTCTTGCCTGGAGAATCCCAGGGACGGGGAAGCCTGGTATGCTGCCATCTATGGGGTACACAGAGTCAGACATGACTGAAGTGATTTAGCAGCAGCAGCCCCTGTTGAGGATCAGAAGGTACCTTCTCCCAACTTACTTGAGTGTCATATAAACCTTCCCCCCTGGCCAAAGGGCAAGTCTGAGATGTCTTAGGTTGCACACATGAATGAAAGCAAGCCCATAATTTTGATGCCTTAAGTCCTGGAGTGTGGTGGTCCTCTACTTCTAGTAATGGAGAAGTCCCTCCTTCATTTCAGCATTAAAATTCTATAAAATAAAAATTATCTTGGGATTTCCCTGGTGGTCCAGTGGCTAAGATTCTGTGCTCCCAATGCAGGAGGCCCAAGTTTGATCCCTTGTCAGGGAACTAGAACCCACAAGCCCCAACTAAAGATCCCGTGTGACACAACAAAGACCCAGTGCAGCAAATAGATAAACGACAAATATTATCTTATTTTGAATTATTAGTCTGTGAGCTCTTTCTCCTACAAGAATACAATGGTGCTTACTTCTTTTACATCTTCATGAGATCGTATACCTAATTTTGAAGATTACTCCTTTCTTCAGGTCAAAAAGGAAAGAATGATTTTTCATGTTTTATCTCATCTGATGCAAAAAACAGCTTTTGGAGGGTAGAGGAAAATATTATTCTCACTTCACAGATGAGAAAATAGATATGTCCCATGGGTAGTAAGAAGCACAGTAAGGGTTGAAACTCAGCTCCTCATTCGATGCTTAACAAAGATTTAATGAGCACCTACTGTGTTGCAGACTCCATGCGGGGCTCTGGGAACACAGCAGACAGCACTCAGGGCACCGTGCAGGCATCTTTAGTTTCAGATCCATTGTCCTCCTCTAATCGGCGAACTCCAGCCAAGGACAGTGAAATTAAATCAGAATCCATCTTATTTTCATATAAAGATTTAACTGTTTTAAGGAAGTTTCTAAACAAAACCTTAAATGGGGGTTAAATAGCATTTTAACATTGTTTCTGACTGCACAGCACACATTGACTAAATTAAGTGGAGTCGTAACATGCTTGGAATAAAATAATCCAAGCATCTAAACATTTGACAATGTCACTATTTTATGGAAGAGGTAAAAGCACAAATAGGGGTTCTCAGGACACCGTGTTTCACTTCAGCTGAGCAGCGGTGACTTCGGGGCAGGTTCTGAACACCTGCAGCCACTCGTCTGCTCAGTTTCAGCTCCCAACTTCCAGGGCTGTCAGCGTTCCCTATTATTCTCCTGACAGACAAAAGGGAAACAGCATGTATTCCCTTCTGTCTAAAAGAGCAGCAAGTAAAAATGGCTTTGTGATTGTAAGAAACATCGACTTAATTAGCTTTTTCCTTCCAGGTAATAAGTGCTTTCTCCAAGGAATGCCCAAAATGAACAACACTGTTTGAAGAAGTTTATCTTTCCTTATCTTTTCCCACTTAAGATCTGTAGATGCAAAAACCACAGTCAAAGATGTTAAGAAATCATCATGGTTTATCATTTTTGAATACAGCAAGGTAACATTACCACAGTGAAAGTTAGAATCTGCCTCTGCTGATGTTTTGAAATGTTCCACTGAGAGTTATGGATCCTATGTCCCCCTGCAAACCTTAAAGATTTTGGAAATCAGAAATATCTTCTATCAGTTCCTTGTTTGGAAGTTCACTAATGTTTTTCTGGTGAGTCTGTGAACGCCATGAAACGGTATAAGAAGATTATTTTTTGTATGTCATTTTGTAAGTTTATGGCTTTTCCAAAGATGCTCAAAGGAGTACATGAACCAAAGCAGTGTGACTCCTTTACAACGGTCTACTGAGGTTTTGAATGTTGTCAATACATCCATAAGTCATTTCACATAATTTTTGGATGTTTCTTCTAACTCGTCATTTGAGACCAAAATATATCATCATCATAGACACATTTTAGGAATATGTGATGCCTAGTTTACACCATGAAATTTATTTCATTTGCTCAAATTTGAAGTGTTTCTTGCCTCTGAAAAGCAGGAAGGACTAACTATAACTCGATTTAACTTGACTCTTGAGGACTATAGTTCCTTACAGCTGACTGAAATAAAATTCTATACAGCAAACCCTCTATTCCCCTTGTACTGCTGTAATTTTGGTTTGTGGTTTAGCACAAGGGTGGAAGTTGGCTGAACCTTGTCTTCCCATCACGTTGCTCTGGTAGTGGAGCTGCTGGGCCTTGTCACTGAGCCCTGTCCCGAGTAAGTAAAAATAAGGTTCTCAGGAGATGGCACCCCACTCCAGTACTCTTGCCTGGAAAATCCCATGGACAGAGGAGCCTGGTGGGCTGCAGTCCGTGGGGTCGTGAAGAGTCGGACACGACTGAGCGACTTCTCTTTCACTTTTCACTTTCATGCATTGGAGAAGGAAATGGCAACCCACTCCAGTGCTCTTGCCTAGAGAATCCCAAGGATGGGGGAGCCTGGTGGGCTGCCGTCTATGGGGTTGCACAGAGTCGGACACGACAGAAGCGACAGCAGCAGCAGCAGCCCTCTAGGCAATTATCATCTGCTACTGCTGCTAAGTCACTTCACTAAGTACTGGAGTGGGGTTCCATTGCCTTCTCTGAATTATCATCTACTTGGAGAGAAAAAACATGTGCTCAGTATATAGGCATCTTTTCCCCTAACAGTCCATGCTATAGAATGGAAAATTTACAGAGTGTATACAGGTTTTCACTAGAATACAAAATCCCTGTGGCTAACACTGCCCATTAATTATAATATGTCTTATTGTGAATTTATGGATAACTAATCAGTGTCAGCCCATGAAAAACCCAGTTATTTGGAAGGATAAATTCTAGCACTAAAATTTTAAGTAAACTACTCAGATTTCTTTTGGATTTTCCTAGATTCGAAGTCTTCAGCAATCTAAATAATTGGACTTTCTGTCACAGTTTTCTGTTTCCAAGTAGATGGAGAAAGTTTTCTTTCCTGTAAGGGGGAGAGAGAGAAAGACAAAGGGGAGGAAATAAATATATTATACACATACACACATATATACACTTATTTCTATACAAACGCATATATACGTGAAGTTCAATAGAAGTTGCTACTTAAAAATATTTGTCAGAATAGGTGCATTAAAAGTTGATAAGGTTTGTAAAATTTATAGAGGCATTGCCTTCAAGGCCTGATGTGAGTTATGAAATCTAATTTTGTTTTCATAGCTCTGTGATAAAATTTTATCATTGTTATAAAAGGGGTCTTTACTAAGACTGACCGGAAATCTGAACTATCTGGCCAGGCAATAAAAACACATTCCTTAGCTGCAAAGTGTCAGACAAGCAAGGTTTAACTGAAATTGATCGATAAGTCTTCCTTTCACAGTTGAGTGCATTCACTTTACCTCATAGGATAATAGTTTTTTTTTTAATGGTTTTTCCATTAATATCAGACTTCAGTGTTAGTAAGAAACAAGAAAGACATAAAAGGGAGAGAGACATGCCATCAAGAGAGAATGCTACAATCTTTAATGGTAGAGCACTTGTGCTCAGATGAAGTGCTTGTGTGAGTGAGGGTTCAGACTTTCATTACTGATTGTTGCAGGTGGAATTGTGCCTCCCCACCAAGAATCCACATGTCAAGTCCTAAACCCCAGTATCTCAGGATGCGCTCTTATTTGGAAATAGGGTCATTGCAGATGTAATTAAAGAAGATGTGGTCCCCTAATCTAATATGAGTGGGGACTTTTGGACACAGGCACATGTGGACAATGCCACATGAAGATGAGGCAGAGACTGGGATGATGATTCTACAAGCCAAGGAACACCAGACTGTCTGCAAATCACCAGAGGCCAGAGCAGAGGCAGGGACAAATCCTTTCCTCACACCTTTCAGAGGAGCCTGTCCTCCTGACACCTGGAAGTCAGAATTCTGACCCCAGAACGGTGGGAAAAGAAATTTCTGTTGTTTAAGCCACCAGCCTACGGTACTAGCCCTAGTATCTAATACACAGATGACTACAGCCATTGGGGCAGAGAAGTGAGATACCCTAGTGGGCTTATCATGTCCTGATAAGCCAGTGAGGCTCCTCTCCCATGAACCAGCCAGCGCCCCCCAACTCCCTCAGGTTGGGCTCCAAATGTAGCTCATTATGCTTAACTCAGCTGTCATCAGGGAAATTTTCTAAGCAGGCAGTGACTAAACCATAAAATTATTCTTTAAAGGCATCCAGTGAAGTCATCGAACCCAGTTTTAGAATTGCCAATAACCATACCTGAAATTTCTACAGGCTATGTGATTAGACAGATCTGGGCACAAATATCAGCTCTTCCCCTGACCAGCTGAGGGCTTTGGCAAGTTATTTCACCTTCTCAGGAGCTCAGCTTCCCCATTCTTAAAGTGTAAAAGTAGAAGCAGGAAACAACCACCTGTTTCCAAGGGTGGTCATGAGTATGGAATGAAAGCGACAACAACGGTATGAAAGTCCAGCAGGGCGCCTGGCCACGTGCATACACCCTGACAGTGTCAGCGACCGTCCCCACCCATGTTTATCGTTGATCTTATCCGATGCTTATACCAGTGGGCTTGCCCAACAGTGCAGGAGGCAAGACTCTACTCAGGTCTTGACACCAAGATCTTTTCCTGGAAGGAAGCACCTCTGGTCCTCGGCCATCCCTAAATTGTGTTGTGGCCTCCCTCTGTCACTCTGGTGAAATCTGGGTTGGAACTCTGTGGGTGCAGAGAATCTGGATGCAGGTCCTAAGAAACACCTGTATAAAGACTGCCAAGCAGAGAGACAGGCTCTCTGGTCAGCTGGAATAGTGGCTGGCACAACCCTTGTTGGCCAATCTCATCCAGCGACTGAATCAGAATCAGACTTTTAAAGCTGAGTGGGACTTTAGAGATGCAAGAGTCGACTTTCCTTATTTTATGGACGAGGAAGCAGCAGCTCCAATGGGCCCAACTGGCATCAAGTTGAATGGTCTTATGAACAGCAGTTTATGTTCCTTCCATTCTATGGTTTCCTCTCCTCACAGAGCCAGCCCAGAAATGAAAGAACCAGAATAGATCCAAAGACATGTAAAATATCCTCAGAATAAACCTTTGCCTGAAGAGAAATGTGGCTTTCGTGGAATTGAGGCCTTTCCTAGCTCTAGATGCTTAGACCAAGCCAAGGAGAAAGGGGACTTCAAAATGGATCTGGGACCGCCATTCATTCAAAAAAGGGGCAGTCAGTCTGCTCCCTGGTGGGGGCTGAAGCTTGCTCATCTTATCCCTGAGCACCTAACAGCCCCTGGAGGAGCTCACCTCAGCAGTGGCAGAGTAGGCCGAGGGGCCAGGGGGTGGTGACTCTTGTTTGCAAAATCTCCTGAATTGGCTGACTCCCATTTACATGCTGTTTCTGGCAACAGAGATCAATCTGGGTCACCTCTCTGCCACTGAGTAAGTATGCTGAAAATTATTACCATTTCAGACAAATGTTTAACTATTCGCAGGTTATCTGTGACACCACAGGCCAAAGTCACAACAGCCTAACCTGGGACTGGGTTTACTTTACCTTGTGATTTATGGAATGAGAATTATGGGTGCTCTGTGGGACTAATTTAATACGAAACATTCAGATGTCTGTCTTATAATGCCATTCATCTTTCCTTAGACTGCCTGCACCAGGGGGCATGTGGTTCAGAGAGCAGGCTCTCCCTTCTCAGCCACAAATCATCACACTTGTGCAAGGGGGTGACATGTCTTCTCTCCCAAGCTGGGCTGCCTGCAGCCGAGTCAGGCAACAGTTAAGGGTCCATCTGGGCAATGATGGGAGAAGAGTGTTTTCCATTCTAGCGGGCCTTAGGAGTGTTTTGAAAGTTACAGTGGGCAAAGAAGGGAACATAAGCAACATTGCTTTGGCTTCCCTTGTTAAAAAAAGAACTATGATCAGCCTATACTGTCTTATTGAGTACAAGACTCATTTTATAAGAAAGCTATGTGATATATTCTGTAGGTGGATGTGATGTGTGTCTTTTTTCAGATTGCTATAACAAAATGGTGGTGGTAGTGATTTAGTCACTACTACTACTACTAAGTCACTTCAGTCTGACTTCGTGTCTGACTCTGTGTGACCCCATAGACGGCAGCCCACCAGGTTCCCCTGTCTCTGAGATTCTCCAGGCAAGAACCCTGAGTGGGTTGCCATTTCCTTCTCCAATGCATGAAAGTGAAAAATGAAAGTGAAGTCGCTCAGTCATCTCCAACTCTTCGCGACCCCAAGGACTGCAGCCTACGAGGCTCCTCTGTCCATGGGATTTTCCAGGCAAGAGTACTGGAGTAGGGTGCCATCGAGTCATGCCCAACTCTTACAACACTGTGGACTGAAGCCCACTGGGTTCCTCTATCCATAGGATTTCCCAGACAAGAATACTGGAGTGGGTTGCCATTTCTTTCTCCAGGGGATCTTCCCAACCCAGGGATTGAACCCAGGTCTCCTGCATTGCAGGCAATATTTTAACTGGCTGAGGCACCAGGGAAGCCCTATAACAAAGTTCCATAGGCTTATAAACAACAGAAATTTATTTCTCACAGGTCTGGACCCTGGAAGTCAGAGATCAGAGTGCCAGTGTGGTCATGTTATTGTGAGAGCTGTCTTCTGTGCTGACCTATCATATATGCTCACAAGGCAGACAGCGGAGCAAAGAACAAGCTTTCTCACGACTCATAAAGGCGCTAATTCCATGCACAAGGGCTCCATCCTGATGATCTCACCTATTTTTAATTACCTCCCAAAGACCCCACCTCCTCATACCATCATATTGGAGCATAGGGTTTCAACATACAAATTTGGAGTGGGGGACACAAATATTTAGTGCATAACAATGCATGTGAGGAGAAGAAAGTTCTACAAGCAAATCAAACTCTGATTCAATGCTTCTACTAAAAAGCAGGTACTTTTTTAACCAACCAGTTATCTTAAACCTTACATTCATTCAACAAGCATCCCTTAATGCCTACTATATTGAAGGAGGAAAAGACAGAACAGGCTCCATCTTAAAAACAGGACTCCACCTTGGGCTGGACTGTTGACTTTGAGCTATATGCTCAGTATCTATGGAAATGACCAACTGGAAAACCAGACCCTAGGTATAAGGGCTCATACCTAGACTTTCTGTTGCCTAAAAGAATACCCTAATTATCTGTGTAGCCAAATAAATCATAAATTCTATTATGCTTATTGGGGTATGACCACAGGCCTATTGATAATTGTCCACTGTTAATTAACTACCTAGGATTAAGGCATATGAATCATGGGTTAACTTTGGCTATATCTTTCTTTTCCTTTGTTCAGACTAGTTTCAGGGAATCTGGGGAGGTGGGTTTGGGCCAAACGTACACTTAGAGTTTATAAGGTTTTCACAAAAACTGGTTGGGGTCCTTGGCTAAGAGGAGACTCTGCCTTGGGCCTGCCGGTGTAATAAACTGCACTCCACTATCTGCATTGTCCTTCTGAGTGAGTTTGTTTCCCAGAACATGTGGCTACAACAATATGATATGAAATATTCAGGCACTGGAAATACAGATGTGAACAAGCTGGCCTTTCATTCAAGGAGTTCACCAACCAGTGGAAGAAAGGCTATGTCAACGGTAGTAAGTGCTACAGCTGAGGTAAGCAAAGGCGGACCACATGGAAGGCAGTTCCCGACAGAACTGGGTGTAAGGAGGGGTCAGGGGCTTTTCCCCAGAAAGCTGTCGGAGGAGAATGTGTACAGGTGACACAGGATCTGAGGGAACCAAGGGCACTTTTAGGATGAGTGGAATACAAATCTCTGTGAACACAGGAGTGACAAAACAGACAGCAGAGCGAGGGGAGCACAGTCTTCCCAAGGCATGGGAGGAGTGTATTCTACATTTAGATGACAGTCCAGGGCTACTGGAAGTTTTTAAGCAAGACAGTAACATGATTTGATTTTCATTCCAGAAAGATCATTCTGGCTACTACTTGGATAAAGAATTGGAGAGGAGTGAGGCTGAACACCACGACTCGTTAGAAAAACCACCAGAATTGTCCACGGAAGCAATGACAGTGGCTTAAGTGTGAGTAAACAACTTTGAAGCACTTGAAAGTCCCATAGACGCATCCCATTTTTCTCATTAACGCAGCTGCAAGTTGCTGAAATGAAACTGACTTTTGTTGCCACGTCCGGAGTGAGACGGGGCGGGGCTGCAGCCTGCTCTCCTGCCGTCTTGCGCACTGCGCCCCACTGCTGCTGAGAATGCCCCCTAGGCTGCCTCTTAAACACACAGCTTTAGTCCAATACATCACTGTGGCCCATATCAACTTTTTCATGGGAACTGGGCAATATCTAACAGGAAATACCACTCCTTGGGTGTCCTGGAATGTAACAAGGATTGGCAACTCAAACACAGTTGATGACAGTCAAGTTCAGTGAGTAGAACTCACATTTCAGCATTGAGAAAGTTGCTAGCCAGGCTGACCTTGCAGAGTGGAGAGAGAAGGAGATATGATAACAAAAATCAAAATCCACAGTGGAATCCAGCCTATCAAAATGATTGCATTAAACAAGAGGCGAGGAAAAGTCTGATTTTAAAAAAAGGTATTTGACTTTCTGAATTGATTTCAGAAAATTCCCCCAGATGACAGAGTGTCTTAAGTTTTGCCAGGATGTCTCTGCAAAATCCACTTCCTCAGAGAGACTTGCTTGTATTCAAAAGTATAACTTAAGAGTCCATCCTGATATTGCAAGCAAAGTCACAGATTCCATCTTCAAGGTCATGTTGCTTGTATAGCAAAGACCACCAATGTTACACCATCAAAGTCAAATTTGAGGATGCACCCAAGGACAAGCTTCTTATTGACTGAAGAGGAATAGAGTCAGCCTAGCTGATATCATGCTAATTTCATCCCTCAGGGGTGAAGGGAGAAAAGAATCATAACAAGAGCAGAATTATGGGTTTTATACTGCAAATGCCATGGAGCCCCAAATGCCAGCCAGGTCCACAGCTTCCTGAGGAAGGATCAGCCCACACCACCATTGCCTACACAGGCAAGCTGTGCTTTGTATCATGGGATCCCTGACATCCTAATCTAACGGAATGAGTAAAAGGCAGCTACTGGCTGGCCTCCAACCATTCAGTCTTCCATCAAGAGACACAAAGGAAGTAATTCAGAGGGTAGAGTGGCCCTAGAGCCAAAAGAAATACAAAAGGGAGGCAGGAAACAGAAGCCGTGAGGCACAGAAGCCCTGAGAGAAGACAAGTGAGCATCTTGGGAAACTCACAGATCAAGAAGGACAGATATCACTTAGCTTGTAGTAGCAGAACTGTTCTCATTCTGAAGATGTAGTTAAAATTCTTTGAATTCATTATTGGAAAAAAAAATATTGCTCTGTAGAATACACTATTTAGGACAACTTTAGCTATTGTAACAGATAAAATCCCAAGTAAATACATTCCATTGACTTAATAAAATTTCATTGACTTGAAAAAAGTACAGAGGAAAGCAGAAGGGAGGAAGAGGAATGGTGGACTACGAGGTGTCCGTCTGGACAGAGTCAGGCTGTGTCTCTGGAACAGAAACCACCATGAAGCCTGTGTACTGGGCTCTCCCATGCTTTCTCCTTTCTTTGTTAATCCTCCTAACAAACCTCCACCTCTGGAGGTAAATTGAGTGTGTCTCTAACGTGTAACCTGAGCAAGCTTAATTTAACATACAATGTCTGGTGCAGCTTTCATGTTATTAATAGTTCCTTTTAACCACTGCACTTAAAATAGAAAAACCCAGACTAGTTAGCATGACCTACAAGGCCCTCCACAATCTGGGCTGGTGCCCACCCCTCCCAACTCAACTCATGCTTGCCACCCCAGCATCCCAGCCTATTCACTATTTATAAGTAGTCATCCACCTACTTCACTCACCTTTACATGCCCAGTACCCAGAACAGTCTCTGGAGGTAGAAACATATGAATTATGTCTTTGAAAAGCTTATTTTCTTTACAGCTTCTGTCTTCTAACGAAAGTATCTCCCAACCTATATGGATCTCATTTATGGGACAAGAGAACTACTCTCAAAATTAATTTTTCTGAGAGCCCTAGTTATTGAACTGAAATAATATCCCATGGAATTGTACACTGTTAGATGAGCCTGCCAGGGATGTGGGTGGCTCAGGCTTCTGTATTAGCTAAACTTGGAGGAAACATAGACGAGAGAGGCTCAGCCTTCCCCATTGTAAGCAGCTCCTTCACTGGAGAAAGGGTTTATGTGCTTAGTTGCTTAGTCATGCCAGACTCTTTGTAACCCTATGGACTGTAACCTACCAGGCTCCTGTGTCGATGGGATTTTCTAAGAAAGAATACTGGAGTGGATCGCCATTTCCTTCTCCAGGGATCTTCCCCACCTGGGGATCGAACCCACGTCTCCTGCATCTCCTGCGTTGCAGGCAGATTCTTTATCTGCTGGGAGAAAGAGTTACTTTGGTAAATAAGACCCCTGTCCCTGTTCCACAGCTCTCTCAGTTTGTACATACAAAAATGCATAAGAAAACCCCAGGAAGCTGGATATTTCCCCACCTTCAAAATTACTCTGCTCTTCGATTCACGTACCATAGACCTGACATTATTTCTGTGACCTTTAAAATAGCAGATGTTATCAGCACTGACAGCAGCTTATTTAACATGGGAGGCTTCAGCACCTCAAACTCCCTCGTGTTTCCTCCAGTGTCTACGTCCTGGTTACCATCTCTGGGTGGTTAGTTTCCAACTCCATTCTTTCTCAAGGAAACAGTGAGGAGTAAACCAGAGCATTTAGACTCAAACCCCCACACAGGCAGTAATTGTTTCTTTGCTTTCATAGCCCCTGAACGCCAAGGTAAAAGGGGCCACAGTGTTCTTAGAATTGGTGTTTAGTGCTTGAGCCATGCCCAGCTGACAAGCACAGAACCCTGGCCGAGTTTCCACACGTGTGGTCAGCTACCACCCTCTGTGATTGGGGCTTGCTACTTGCAGACTCCTTGCCCCACTTCAGGGGTACAGAAGAAAAATGTCCACCACTGAGCCTGGGACTCTGTATTTTATCAAGCTCCCCAGGCGACACATGCACAGGAAACTCTGAGAATCATATTAAGGAAGCGGGAAGCGTCCCTTGCTGATCCATAGATTGCTACGGGGAGAGTTATTGTTAAAATGAGAGACAGGATTTACAGGCCCTTAGAAGAGAAAAGGGGCTTCCCTGGTGGCTCAGATGGTAAAGAATCTGCCTGCAATGCAGGAGACCCAGTTCTACCCTCAGTCAGGAAGATCCCCTGGAGTAGGAAATGACAACCCACTCCAGTATTCTTGCCCAGAGAATTCCATGGACAGAAGAGCCTGGCAGGCAACTATCCACGGATTGCAAAAAATTGAACATGACTGAGCAACTAAGACACACAGAGAAGAGAAAAAGTAAGAGAGATTGAGGAGAGAAGACCAAAAGGCGAGGAGAGAGAAGAACTGGAAGGAAGCAGGGAAAGAGTGGTAGCGATGAACACAGAATCAAATCTTATGCTTTGGGGGTACTAATCCTAGCAGTTCTGTAAGGCTCCCACCTCTCCTCCATTCTTTCTGGCAGAGACTGCAGGGTAATTTAAGGAGAACTGCTGGTGGTCGCATCTAGACATTGACCCCTCAGCTGTTCTAGCTAGGGTCTGCCCAGAGCTGACATTCTTAGACAATCTCTCCTGGGGTTAAAACCTCAAGTTCAAAACTTCTAGGGCTGCTAGAGACAGTGTTCATTGCTGGGTCATGTCCAGCTCTTTGTGACCCCATGGACTATAGCTCGCCAGGCTCCTCTGTCCATGGAATTCTCCACGCAAGAATACTGGAGTGGGTAGCCATTCCCTTCTCCAGGGGCTCTTCCCAACCCAGGGATCTAACCCAGGCATCCTGCATTGCAGGCAGATTCTTTACTGTCTGAGCCACCGGGGAAGTCTCGGACTGCTAAGTCAGGACCTGATCGATCCAGCCGTTGACTGAACCATCTATCTACCCCTAAACCAGCACAAGAACGCAGCAAACAATGAATGATAGCACATCCAATTCAGAATCACCACTGTACTTGCCATCTAAATATAATTTCCTGTCTCCTTTCTTCCTCCCTCCCCCAACCCAGTTGCACCCTGGGCATAAGCACTTCCTCTCTCCTCGTATATTTCTGTTTGCACACATGGCACAGGGTGACAGCCTATTGATAGTGTTTCATATTACAGACTCACAGACCTAGGAAATACTATAGCTGGCAGCAGGCAACCACTGAATGTCCGTCATTATTTACTCTCATCAGCACTCACCTGAGTGGTCTTTCTCGATCCTGCTTTGTGTTTGCTTTTGGCCAAGCAGCCCCAAACCAGGCCTTTTACTTAGAATTCTCGCTTATTGCTTTTTGAGAACAAAATTGCTGCTCTTTCTTTCTGCTAAACCCCACTTGAGGAGGCGTTGAGATCTGCTCAGAGGCAGGAGGGAACTAGAGCCACTGATTTAATAAAAACAACTGAGGATCACCACTGGGTCCAAATTCCATTTAATTGAGGACATTTACATCTGATTTGTGAAGATCTAGAATAACGTGGACTTACGTGGTATGATCACTCCCTTCTAAATGATGGCAGAAAAAAACGTGCTGTTTGGGTGAATTGTAAGTCTCAATAACACTCAGCAGCACACGGGGCTATTAATAAACGTTAGCTCACAAATGCTGCTGCCACTGGCCACAATTTCTAAGTGATTCTCTTGCAAAAGAGAGCAGAGGTATTTTTACCTTTTTGTTGTGGTTTGCTTGTTTGCTTTGTTTTCTTGATCCACACACACACAAAAATTCAGTAATTATGAATAATCAAGAACAAAATGGAAATTCAGGGTTATCACACCACAAAACTACATCTGGATTTTGAATCACTTCTAACATGTCCTGTTTTATAAACCTGCCATAAGTACACAGATATAACACTTATTTATAAATGGTGCCATAATCTCAAAATGTTTGTCAAGCATTCAGACACATTGTTTTCAGTTAGTTTACTTAAAAATATGCAACTTCATCCCAACACTTAATCAGGTAACAAAGGCTAGAGGTGGGACAGAAACATCCAGAAAATTCTTTCTCCCAAGGACAATCACAAACATGGGTACATGGTTGATTAACATCTGGATCAACTTAAGGGTGTTTGCAAACCAGCAGGAAATAAATTTCGGGAGAACACCACAGACGAGGATGCTTGCTTTAGTATTTAATAATAAATGATTTCCAGTTGATAGAAAAATATTGAAATGTGACTTATATATATGAGGCTGATCAAATTTGATAAGCATGTCCCCAAAGGAAATTACTGGGTTTATTAAAATCCTCGGAGGGTTGAATTGAATTAAAATAGTCTTATCCTATAGTCCTTGCTGAAGGTGGAGTAACTGCCCTCCAGTCCACATGGTTGGTGATCACAGAAGGGCAAAAGAGCAAATTGTTGTGTAAGCGACTTGAGAGTTTGCCTCAGTGTGCTCTGCTTTTAGTGACGTCAGTCCACAAGATCCAGGCGATCATAGAAGAAGGTCAATAATAAAGAGCAGGGCTGTTCTTAGCCTGAAGTTAAAAATGGCTACGAACTGCCAAGATACCCTGCACAAGCCATCGTCAACAAAGTACATGTCACTGCCTTGCTGGGAAAATGTGATGTGTTGATGACTGTTATATTACATCTAAAATCACATTTACGAGTAATAGAAAAGTTCAGTTAAGAGTTTTGCCTTACGTCTCCTGGTACACTGATACAGTGTTGTGTGATATTACCAATTTTCGCTTCAGACATGTTCACACACAACAGTGAAGACTTCACAAGAATCTGCACATTTGATCCATGGTGAAATCACGCCATTTTCATAGCAAATCAACTTTTCCTTGGCAGCAAAATGATAGGCACTTTTTCACCTAGAGAAATGCCCTTCTTTTCAAGGAATCTGGGAAAAAAAATAAAACTAGTTCTCTGTCTCTGGGGATTGTAATCCAGTTTTTATAAGAAGAGGCCCAGCAGGTTAAGAATCCTACTGGCCCACTTTGTGACCGGGAGCATGTTCCTTAACCCTTCTCGTTCAACAAAAGGAAAAGCGAAATAGGGGCACATGCAATCTTCCTTTCATATGTATCACAAAGGTGTCCTGGAATGCCTTCACATCTCTAACACCACACAACACATAGAGAAGAGGTCTGCAAAAGGGCAAATTGTTGTGTATGCAACTTGACATTTTGCCTCAATGTGCTCTGCTTTCAGTAGTAGAGGCAGCAGGAATTTATTCACGCGACCTGACTGATTTGCAGACTGGGAGAAATGCTAGGCCTTTTGCAGCAATTACCAAGAGCCCCCTTCAGCAGAAATGATCTACCGCCTTCCTGCTCCGCATCACAGTGGTGGATTGAGGAGTGAGCCCAATGAGCCATTCCGCACGCTTCTAGCCAGGCTGCGATTTACACGCAGACGCAGATGCCAAAGACTTTCAGAGGAAGAAAGAAGAGCATTGCTCTGGAAAATTTTTCGCCAGAACTAGAAACCAAGCTCTGGTGTGTCACTGATATTTTTCTTAAAAAATAATTCTTTCTTCACAGCAGAAAGAAATTAAAAGGTAAGTTATCTTCCCGTAGTATTGTTACATATGATTGCTAAGGATCTCCCTTGACCCCTTAAGAAAAATCCTCACATGGTTTTTTTCCTTCAAGTGGTGCATATATCCTTTCCCTAAGTTTCGGTATTTAGGACACAGTCCACGGCTTTTGGTTACCGAGCTTATGTCAGAAATGAGCCAGCTTCACTCTGTGAACAACATCTAGCTGTGCTCATGAGGAGTCCTATTACCAAGGGCTGAACCAAGGGGAAGTGGGAAGAGGAAAAAGCAATTCATGTGGGGTTTGGTGGCCACCAGCCATTTCATTTTCATTTAGCAAATGTAGGATTTTAGCATGGAACCTTGAAAAATAACGTGGCTGAGCCAGAAAAACGTCGATTTGACTCAAATTTAGCATTAGGTAGTCAAAGAGTCTTTGTTACTATCAAATTATATACATATATATATATAATTTATATATGTAATATAAAATTATTTTTATATATAATACATATACTACTTGACCCTACTAAATATAACTACATATATATACACACTACAATTATCAGTCTATTTTATTATCAAATTATATATAAGAATAAAAAAATATTTTGTTGTCGTTGTTTAATCACTATATCATGTCTGATCCTTTGTGACCCCACTGACTGTATTCCGCCAGGTTCCTCTGTCCATGGGATTTCTCAGGGAGGAATATTAGAATGGGTTGCCATTTCCTTCTCCAGGGACTCTCCAGACCCAGGAATCGAACCCAGGTCTGCATTGAGAGGCAGTTCCTCTACCCCTGAGCCACCAGGGAAGCCCATGTGAAATGAATAATATAAAATTATTTATATACATAGTACACATACTACTCTTGATTCTACTAAATTTAAATACATATGTAAATATATATACACACACTACATTGTTAGTCTATTTTATTATCAAATTATATATAAGAATAAAAAAGTATATATATAATAGTATATGCTATTTGATTCCACAAAACTATTTTTCAGTAATAACAAATATTTTCCTTTTTCTTTTCCTGGGAGAAAATACATCCAAGATCGTTCACTGTCATTGCTTTGTCGAGCTTTGTTGTCTTTCTAAGAACAGATTTGAGGCATCAAATGCCACTGTGTAAAATGGAGTGGGTATAATGTTTAAATGAGATGGTATAAAATTAAGAACGATGACTAATCATCACATCCCATCCCAGCAAACACATAAGTATGTCCACACACCTATCCCAGGAAAACACAGCACAAACTAGGAAGGCTCCGCTAGGAATTCAGTGCGTGAAGGTAGCAGGGAATGCGGCTCTGTGGACGGCGACAGCACAATGTCTGTGGCTTGAGGTCCCTGCTGCCTGCAGATTCGGGCATAATTTGCTCTGATCTCCACCAGTCGCTTTAACTCTGTTAAAAAAATTATTTTGAGAGACAAGTCAATGTATTTATAGCAAATAATTAAAAGTTCAGGATGATGAAAAACTCGAAGATCCTTCAGAAACCCTCGACTCCCACGCCAGACTCTCTCATTACACACTTGACTTGCTTATCACATCAGATATGTGTTAACATTCTTTGGATTTCTACAGAATGGCAGTTGCTAGAGAGGGCTTCCTTCCAAGCTTTTTCTAAAGCCTGAATTGGAAGCTAACCTAGAAGTGGTCTAAAAATTGAACCCACTGAAAAGATGGTAAACACAGCATTGAGAACTGTGTTCAGAGTTGAAGACAAATGGCATAAAGCACTCTTTTAATTTTTGAGGGGTTTTTGTGAAAGACACCATTCTAACAGTGTCTGATTTGTGTTGCCAAAACAAATCCATTTTTCAAAGACCAAATGTGATTCTTTGGTGACTTTCACATGCTGAATGTTTTTACATTACAGTACATAAAATAAGTTCTTACTAGGCATTTAGTTTTGAAAGACCCAGGCTGCCTTATTTTCTACTACATACTTAAGTCAGTAGGACACAGAAAAATTATGAACAGCATGATTCATTAAACGTCCCTTCACAAGAGTATATATATACATGTATATATATGCTAGTAACATTTCTCTCTCTTTTTTAAAGCATTCTGAGTGTTTAGATTTCTCCCAAATGATTATTTCTCATTTAATTATTTCAGGAAAAACAATAAAATGGCAGTTCATATAATAAAATAATTTTCTAATAGCAACTAAGTTAGACTGTGCTATCAGTTAGATTTTCTAAAACATATATCACCCACTGAAAAGATCTTAGACAACTGGGGGAAACCACTAACACTTTCACCATTAAAGGAATATGAGGACCCATTTTAAGAGGAGAAGAAACAGCTCTTTCACATCATAGTACTCGATGTGCTTAAAGAATTGAAGATGCAAAAATGAATGTCTGTATAGCCTTGTCAAAGGTCTACAGAGCTAACAAGGAAGAAAATGGTAGGAAGAGTAATGTTTGCATTTTCAGTTTTCTCTTTTCTTTTTGCAGTTTTTATGCATAACAAGCTTGCTTCTGGGAAGGTAGCCTAAATTTCTCTCTGTGTTTTGGATACCTCTCTGGCTAGGTTGGAGAAGGCAATGGCAACTCACTCCAGTGTTCTTGCCTGGAGAATCCCAGGGACGGGGGAGCCTGGTGGGCTGCCGTCTCTGGGGTCGCACAGAGTCGGACATGACTGAAGCGACTTAGCAGCAGCAACAGCAGCTGGATAGGTTGCCTGATATTTATCTGAAAGGCCCTGTGAATACAGTGGGGCCAGGAGGGTGAGGTCCAGGCAACAAAAGGCCATCCCAAGAGTATAAAGATTAAGCATAAAAAACAAAAGGACTAGGAAGATACCTTCTACCACACCACTTACTATTCAATTACTTCAAGTGTGTTCATATACTTAACTAGATCCAAAACTCTTTCAGGGAAGGAAACCTGGCTTACACTTCTTTTATTAGCTATGAAATACAGAAAGCTGTCAATTAGTACTTCCTGTTAAGAACAACATCACTGGTTCATTCTAAGTAGTTCTTCTAAATAATTACATAGTGAGGGTCACCAAGAACTGAGGTGAGGTGTATGGTGAATGATGAGGACAAATACAAAGAATATAAAGATTAATGCCCTTCTTTGATGTAGGATGGTGCTGGGGGAATCTGTGTGGTATCCTCAGAATAGTGTTAGGCATCCCAATAAATCCTTGTCTTCCTGCATTTTAATTTTCATTCCCGTATTTTTGCCCTTTTTAGGCTAAGTGTAAAGATAGGATTGCAACTGTTTAAAAATTTTTTGGTTTATATATCTTATATATGACATAGGTCCATCTAGTCAAGGCTATGGTTTTTCCTGTGGTTCATGTATGGATGTGAGAGTTGGACTGTGAAGAAAGCTGAGTGCCAAAGAATTGATGCTTTTGAACTGTGGTGTTGGAGAAGACTCTTGAGAGTCCCTTGGACTGCAAGGAGGTCCAACCAGTCCATCCTAAAGGAGATCAGTCCTGGGTGTTCAATTGGAAGGACTGATGCTAAAGCTGAAACTCCAATACTTTGGCCACCTCATGCAAAGAGTTGACTCATTGGAAAAGACTCTGATGCTGGGAGGGGTTGGAGGCAGGAGGAGAAGGGGACAACAGAGGGAGAGATAGCTGGATGGCATCACTGACTCAATGGACATGAGTTTGAGTAGACTCTGGGAGTTGAAGATGGACAGGGAGGCCTGGGGTGCAGCGATTCATGGGACTCAGAGTCGGACACGACTGAGCGACTGAAGTGAACTGAACTGAATAATAATTTTATGGTGGTTTTAAAAGAAGATAACCTAATTATTGACTATGCAAAGCCTTTGACTGTGTGGATCATAATTAACTGTGGAAAATTCTGAAAGAGATGGGAATACCAGACCACCTGACCTGCCTCTTGAGAAATCTATATGCAGGTCAGGAAGCAACAGTTAGAACTGGACATGGAACAACAGACTGGTTCCAAATAGGAAAAGGAGTACGTCAAGGCTGTATACTGTCACCCTGCTTATTTAACTTATATGCAGAGTATATCATGAGAAATGCTGGACTGGAAGAAACACAAGCTGGAATCAAGACTGCTGGGAGAAATATCAATAACCTCAGATATGCAGATGACACCACCCTTATGGCAGAAAGTGAAGAGGAGCTAAAAAGACTCTTGATGAGAGTGAAAGAGGAGAGTGAAAAGGTTGGCTTAAAGCTCACCATTCAGAAAACGAAGATCATGGCATCTGGTCCCATCACTTCATGGGAAATAGATGGGGAAACAGTAGAAACAGTGTCAGACTTTATTTTTTTGGGCTCCAAAATCACTGCAGATGGTGATTGCAGCCATGAACTTAAAAGGCGCTTACTCCTTGGAAGAAAAGTTATGACCAACCTCAATAGTATATTCAAAAGCAGAGACATTACTTTGCCGACTAAGGTCCGTCTAGTCAAGGCTATGGTTTTTCCTGTGGTCATGTATGGATGTGAGAGTTGGACTGTGAAGAAGGCTGAGCGCCGAAGAATTGATGCTTTTGAACTGTGGTGTTGGAGAAGACTCTTGAGAGTCCCTTGGACTGCAAGGAGATCCAACCAGTCCATTCTGAAGGAGATCAACCCTGGGATTTCTTTGGAAGGAATGATGCTAAAGCTGAAGCTCCAGTACTTTGGGCACCTTATGCGAAGTGTTGACTCATTGGAAAAGACCCTGATGCTGGGAGGGATTGGGGGCAGGAGGAGAAAGGGACGACCGAGGTTGAGATGGCTGGATGGCATCACAGACTCAATGGACGTGAGTCTGAGTGAACTCCGGGAGTTGGTGATGGACAGGGAGGCCTGGCATACTGCGATCATGGGGTCACAAAGAGTCGGACACAACTGCGTGACTGAACTGAACTGAAAGCCCCTTGGATAAAACTCAAGACTAACAGAACTTTCATTGAATGCTTTAGATCTAACAGTGGTAACAGTGAGCTTCCATCAAATAAATACATGGAATTTAACTTTGGTAATATGGCATACAAAAGTGTGGAGTAGGATAGTCATTAAAAATCATCATGATGGGATATAAAATTCAGTAAAAAACAAACAAACAAAAAAAAAAAACAAAACTCTTTGAAGAAACAAGTGAATGCTTTAATTCTTCATAAACATGATGGAAAAGAAATCATCATTCATACCTTGCTGAGTTCTAAAGCTATGCCCTGTAGACACACAGATGACCATGTCTCGCTCTATATCATCCCACGAGTGAATTGGCTCTCCATCGGGGGTGTACAGTGCTCTGGCCGGTTGGGCCAGCTTGAGACGAGAGGAGCAGTCATTCAGGAGCTGAAACACAAAGAGACACATGCTGGGTGGGTGTGCGATGTCACAGCATGTTTAAGTATTAAAGAATCAACTCCTTGAAGAGAACTATTATCATGATATAAATATTCATTTTATTTATAATTGCTAGAAAGAGGTATACTGTGTAGCAAAGGGAACTCTTCTCAATACTCTGTAATGACCTATATGGGAAAATAGTCTTAAAAAAAGAAAGGGTGGATATATGTATATGTCCTGATTCACTTTTCTATATACTTGAAACTAACACCACATTGTAAATCAGCTATACTCTGATAAAAATTTAAAGAGAAAAGAAAGAGGTATAGAAGGAGATGAGAAGGGTTTACAAAAGTTCCCTAATGCGGTTAGACAGTGAGGAACTTCAGTGCTTGTCAGTGGATTCGTCCTTCTTGTTCTCTTCAGTTCAGTTCAGTTGCTCACTCACATCTAACTCTTTGCAACCCCATGAACCACAGCACACCAGGCCTCCCTGTCCGTCACCAACTCCCGGAGTTTACTCAAACTCTTGTCCATTGAGTCAGTGAGCCATCCAACTATCTCACCCTCTGTCGTCCCCTTCTCCTCCCACATTCAATCTTTCCCAGCATCAGGGTCTTTTCAAATGAGTCAGTTCTTTGCATCAGGTGACCAAAGTATTGGAGTTTCAGCTTCAACATCAGTCCTTTCAATGAACACTCAGGACTGATCTCCTTTAGGATGGGCCGGTTAGATCTCCTTGCAGTCCAAGGGACTCTCAAAAATCTTCTTCAACACAACAGCTCAAAAGCATCAATTCTTCGGCACTCAGCTTTCTTTATAGTCCAACTCTCACATCCATACATGACCACTGGAAAAACCATAGCCTTGACTAGATGGGCCTTTGTTGACAAAGTAATGCCTCTGCTTTTTAATGTCCTGTCTAGGTTGGCCATAAGTTTCCTTCCAAGGAGTAAGCATCTTTTAATTTCATGGCTGCAGTCACCATCTGCAGTGATTTTGGAGCCCCCCAAAATAAAATCTGCCACTGTTTCCATTGTTTCCCCATCTATTTGCCATGAAGTGATGGGACTGGATGCCATGATCTTAGTTTTCTGAACGTTGAGTTTTAAGCCAACTTTTTCACTGTCCTCTTTTACTTTCATCAAGAGGCTCTTTAGTTCTTCTTAGCTTTCTGCCATAAAGGTGGTGTCATCTGCATATCTAAGATCATTGAGATTTCTCCCAGCAGTCTTGATCTCAGCTTGTGCTTCTTCCAGCCCAGCGTTTCCCATGATGTACTCTGCATAGAAGTTAAATTGTTCTCTATTTTTCCATATAGAAGAGACTCCTTGCTGCTTAAGAAACGGCTCGGTGTGAAAGATCTTGACTTGAAGAATCTAGATTTGTGAGAATAGCTCAATTTTTTATTTTTTTCCAATAAGCAACGCTCTAGAAGGACAAAAGCCCTGAGCTGGTTCTGGCCTCTGTCTGACCTCAAACAAGTCAGGCAATGTGCCTACGAAAGAGTCTCTTCAACTATAAAATCAAATTTTGGTCTAATACCTCTTGGATTCTATGATTCTATTATATCAAAGGTTGTTTTTTTAATTGGTAAATTAAAAAGCTATCTGTGAGAGCCTAATTCAATTTCTTTCAATTTTCCCTGAAACAGTAAAAAAACACATGCCCAGATGCAAAGTGTTAACAGTTTTAAAAAGGATCCCTCGGGGCTTCCCTGGTGGTCCAGTGGCTAAGACTCCATGCTCCTGAAGCAGGGGGCCTGGGTTCAATCCCTGGTCAGGGAACTAGATCCCATATGCTGCAACCAAGACCTGGTACAGCCAAATAAATTTAAAAAAAAAAAAAAAAAAGGATCCCTCAACCTGTTGCCAGACCCCGAAGGGTGGTTCCATTAGTGTGCATAAGACTTTAAGACAGAACATATAAGCAAGCAGGAGGAAAGTAAGATATTTCCACACACCCGCCTGTATGACTTTTACGTATCATCCAGGCCAGACAAAATGAAAGGGCCCGGTTCACATGAGCCCCAGTCACCTAATACTTCTTTTTATACATCAAATTAGGGGCTACAACTCACAGCAATTGAGTTGTAGCACTGGGCAACTTATGGCATCTTGCGTCTTGAAAATGGTTCAGAAATATGAAGGAAGACAAGAGAGTGATGAGATAATGCAATTCAGAGACTGAATTTTTCAGCCAGTATTTTGAGCAAGGCATGGATGCACTGAATTGAGCAGTAACAGAAGTGATCCCAGAATACATTCCCGTTGTAGAGGGGGTAGTCAGACAGGAGCAGTGGGAGGAAAGACTTAAATACAGTCCTACACCCCTTGCTGAATAATAGCCAGTCAGCAGCAATTTGATTCTGATTCAGGATATACAGGAGGATCCTATAGCTCCCAAGTCAAAATTTAGGGGAACAAAAGACAACTAATGTCTCCTGTCAATAGAGCTCTCCTTGGACAAGGAGATAGAAATAGAATAATGAAGCTCAGCAATAAGAGGGTTGTGAAAATATTCTACAACATAAACAGTATCTGTACACAAGGTGAAGGGTTTTTTAAGATTTAGAGCACAAATACATTTTAGGTATCTGTATTGTGCTCCCCCAAATTTCAATAAAATATGACTTCCACAGAGACACACACACAGAAGTGAGATGACAACAGCTTAAAGGAAAGGAGAATTGCTGAGATCTAGGCAGAGATAATGATGGGGAGGGTGATGGCATCATCATAATCATAGCAGTTTAAATTTACTGGCACATTTCCATGGGCTAGAAACTTATTTAAAAGTTTCTAAGGATAAAATAATTTTATTTTGCGGGAATAATTATTATCCTCTTTTTCTTGGTGAGAAAAATGGAGAACAGAGAGGCTAAATATCATAACCAAGGTCACACAGCTGGGAAGAGAAGAAACAGAGTTTTAAATGGGTATGAATAGAGAACTAAATGAGAGGCAATGAAATGAAAGATTCAGTAGTAGAATTAAACTCTGTCTTACAAACAGAAAGAAAGCCGACTGAATATTATAGAAAACCAAACTGTGTTAGAGAGGACTAAGTTGAGAAAATCTCCTAGGATATAGAGAAAGAATAAGATAAAATTTATAAGAGAAAAGTTAAAAATTTGTCACATCAGGACATCAGATATTAAACCTATACAATATAGGTATTAGTGGAGAAGAATTCAGAACATATAAACTTAAGGAATTATATTAAAAAAAAACAGACAAAAATCTTCTTTTTTCAAACATGTCTTCATATCAAATAGGTTAACCCAAGATATGGCAAAGTTAGTGAAAAAATGACTAACATTTAACTTTAACTGGGTTAAAAGTATGAATTTCAGACAAGGGGGAAAATTCAGTTATGTTTAGACCTGTTTTCTGCAACACTGACTACTAAAGAAAATGAGCCTTTTAGGGGAAAAGGTTTCAGTGTAAGAATTCAGTTTCCAGCTAAATTAATACTTTGGTCACGGGAAACAAAAGATATTCTTATATGTAGAAAAATTCAGAAAACATATTGCTCAGATACATTTCAGATTATTAAAAAAATGAATGAAATTCCTTCACCATGGAAAAGTCATAGTATAAAGTGACTAATATAAGCAGTAAGATCACTAGAACATGATACAACTGTTATAAAAAATGGTTAGAAAATAAATCAATTTAAAAATTTAAAATGTTTTTATAGGGAAAGTAAAAATGTAAAACATCACTAAAAAGGGACATGGGAAAGGAAAAAACAAACAAAAAAGTTTCCAACTTTCTAGCTATTTATGGAGGGGGAAAGATCCTGTTTCTTTTTTCCATTGTTAAGAATATTTAAGACCTTCTAGAACTAACACTCAAAAAAGATGTCCTTTTCATTATAGGGGACTGGATTGCAAAAGTAGGAAGTCAAGAGATTCATGGAGTAACAGGCAAATTTGGCCTTGGAGTACAAAACGAAGCACTTGAAAGGCTAATAGAATTTTGCCAAGAGAATGCACTGGTCATAACAAACACCCTCTTCCAACAACACAACAGAAGACTCTACACATGGACATCACCAGATGGTCAATACCAAAATCGATTGATTATATTCTTTGCAGCCAAAGATGGAGAAGCTCTACACAGTCAGCAAAAACAAGACCAGGAGCTGATTGTGGCTCAGATCATGAACTTCTTGTTGCCAAAATCAGACTGAAATTGAAGAAAGTAGGGAAAACCACCAGACCATTCAGGTGTGACCTAAATCAAATCACTTGTGATTATACAGTGGAAGTGACAAATAGATTCAAGGGATTAGATCTGATAGAGTGCCTGAAGAACTATGGACAGAGGTTCATGACATTGTACAAGAGGCAGAGTTCAAGACCATCCCCAAGAAAAAGAAATAAAAAAGGCAAAATGGTTGTCTGAGGAGGCCTTACAAATAGCTGAGAAAAGAAGAGAAGCTAAAGGCAAAGGAGGAAAGGAAAGATACACCCATTTGAATGCAGAGTTCCAAAGACTAGCAAGGAGAGATAAGACAGACTTCCTCAGTGATCAATGCAAAGAAATAGAGGAAAACAATAGAATGGGAAAGACTAGAGATCTCTTTAAGAAAATTAGAGATATCAAGGGAACATTTCATGCAAAGATGGCACAATTAAGGACAGAAATGTTAT
This sequence comes from Aepyceros melampus, assembly GCA_006408695.1. Classification (NCBI taxonomy): domain Eukaryota; kingdom Metazoa; phylum Chordata; class Mammalia; order Artiodactyla; family Bovidae; genus Aepyceros; species Aepyceros melampus. Next base: position 191,899 of record SJXQ01000758.1, on the reverse strand, counting down.
GGACCTAACAGAAGCAGAAGATATTAAGAAGAGGTGGCAAGAATACACACAGAAGAACTATACAAAAAAGATCTTCAAGACCCAGATAATCATGATGGTCTGATCACTCACCTAGAGCCAGACATCCTGGAATGTGAAGTCAAGTGGCCCTTAGGTAGCATCACTATGAACAAAGCTAGTGGAGGTGATGGAATTCCAGTTGAGCTATTTAAAATGCTAAAAGATGATGCTGTGAAAGTGCTGCACTCAACATGCCAGTAAACTTGGAAAACTCAGCAGTGGACACAGGACTGGAAAAAGTCAATTTTCATTCCAATCCCAAAGAAAGGCAATGTCAAAGAATGCTCAAATTACCACACAATTGCACTCATCTCACGCATTAGCAAAGAAATGCTCAAAATTCTCCAAGTCAGGCTTTAGCAGTACGTGAACCATGAACTTCCAGATGTTCAAGCTGGTTTTAGAAAAGGCAGAGGAACCAGAGATCAAATTGACAAAATCCAGTGGATCATTGAAAAAGCAACAGAGTTACAGAAAAATATCTACTTCTGTTTTATTGACTATGTCAAAGCCTTTGACTGTGTGGATCACAACACACTGTGGAAAATTCTACAAGAGATGAGGATACCAGACCACCTGACCTACCTCCTGAGAAATCTGTATGCAAGTCAAGTAACATCAGTTAGAACTGGCCATGGAACAACAGACTGGTTCCAAATCACAAAAGGAGTATGCCAAGGCTGTATATTGTCACCCTGTTTATTTAACTTATATGAAGAGTACATCATGAGAAATGCTAGGCTGGATAAAGCACAAGCTGGAATCAATATCGCTGGGAGAAATATCAATAACCTCAGATATGCAGATGACACCACCCTTATGACAGAAAGTGAAGAACCAAAGAGCCTCTTGATGAAAGTGAAAGAGGAGAATGAAAAAGTTGGCTTAAAGCTCAACATTCAGAAAACTAAGATCATGGCATCTGGTCCCATCATTTCTCACAAATAGATGGGGAAATAATGGAAACAGTAAGAGACCTTATTTTCTTGGACTCCAGAATCACTGAAGATGGTGGTTGCAGCCATGAAATTAAAAGACGCTTGCTCCTTAGAGGAAAAGTGGACATCACAAAAAGCAGAGACATTACTTTACCAACAAAGGTCCATCTAGTCAAAGCTATTGTTTTTCCAGTAGTCATGTATGGATGTAAGAGATGGACTATAAAGAAAGCTGAGCACCAAAAAATTGATGCTTTTGAACATCAATTGGAGAAGATTCTTGAGAGTCCCTTGGACGGCAAGGAGATCCAACCAGTCCATCCTAAAGGAAATCAGTCCTGAATATTCATTGTAAGAACTGATGCTGAAGCTAAAACTCTAATACTTTGGCCATCTGATGCAAAGAACTGACTCACTGGAAAAGACCCCGATTCTGAAAGATTGCGGTGGGAGAAGAAGTGGGTGACAGAAGATGAGGTGGCTTCATGGCATCACTGGCTCAATGGACATAAGTTTGAATAAACTCCAGAAGTTGGTGATGGACAGGGAAGCCTGGTGTATCACAGTCCATGGGGCTGCAAAGAGTCGGACATGACTGAGCGACTGAACTGAACTGAAGGATATTTATTTTTACTACTATATTTGTTGTTGTTCAGTCATTCAGTCATATCCAATTCTTTGCAACTACTTGGACTGAAGCATACCATGCTTCCTTGTCCTTCATTATCTCCCAGAGTCTGTTCAAACTGATGTCCATTGAGTCAGTGATGCCATCCAACCACCTCATCCTCTGTCACCTATTCCTCCTCCTGTCCTCAATCTTTCCCAGTATCAGGAACTCTCAATAGTCTTCACCAGCACCAGAGTTCTAAAGCAGTAATTCTTCGGGACTCAGCCTCCTTAATGGTCCAGCTCTCACGTCCATACATGACTACTGGAAAAAGCATAGCTTTGACTCTATAGATCTTCGTCAGCAAAATGATGTCTCTGCTTTTTAAATACACTGTCAAGGTTTGTCATAGTTTTCTTCCAAGGAGCAAGCATCTTTTAATTAATCAATACAATAAAACAAAATCAAAATAAAAGAAATAGTTCTTCTGAAAGAATAGGTAAAATCATCACTATATGAACTTATAGTGTTATAAGTTATATCATTCTTAGAAAATTTATGTAAATGAATGAGAAATTAACAAAAAGAATGCTTAATAAAGTTGTCAAGCACAAAATAAATTATAAAGCATTGATTGTTTTTTGTTGCTGTTCACCAAAGATATGTATTAAGAAATACAGTTTATTCCAACATCAAACCTACTCAGAGTGACAATTAATTTAAAATACTAGGCCCTTATAAAAATTTTAAAGTTTTATTGAAGGACAAAAATATTTATATATATATAAAACAATGTCACACAATTCAATCTGGCTGTGAAGACTGAATATCCTAAAAAGTGTCAATTCTTATGAAAGTAACTAATCACCTAACACAGCTATAGTCAAAACTTTTGTAGGGTGATTTTAGGGTGCTGAAGTGCAATTACAAAATTCAACTATGAAAATCAACAGGGCTTCCCTGGTGGCTCCGTGGTAAAGAATCTGCCTGCCAAAGCAGGAGAAATGGATTCAGTCCCTACTCTGGGAAGGTTTCTCATTGTATGGAGCAACTGAGCCTGTGTATTGAGCCTGTGCTCTTGAGCCCAGGAAACTGTAAGGACGGAGCCCACAGGCTAGAACTACTGAGGCCCACATGCACCAGAGCCCGTGCTCTGCAACAAAAGCCACCTCAGTGAGAAGGCCAGGCACCTTAACTCGAGAGCAGCCCTTACTTGCCACAACTAGAGACAAGCCTGGGCAGCAATAGCCAAAGACTCAGAACAGCCAAAACAAATAAATAAGTAAAGGAAATTTTTAAAAATATCAGCAGACAAGGATAATTAAGTAGAAACTGAAAAGCACAACAATAGGAAACTCCTATCAGATTTTAAAATATATTAAAGCTATAATAATTCTAAAAGTATCAGCTTAAAAGAAGACGCTAATAAGAATTAGCATATATAACCATAAAGTTTGTATTCCAACTCAGTGGGAAGAACAAAAATGATTATTCGGTAAGTAGGGCTGAGAGTAATTTTAAGCCCAAAATAAAGTAGAGAAAATAGCTTCACTCAAATTTTACACCAGAAAAAAGTTTTACACAGTTTAAAAAGTAAGAAGGAAACAGACAATTATAAAAATCTTAAGAAAAAATCAGATGAATCTTTTTTTTGGTCTATTTGTTGTTTTATTTTTTATTATTATTTTTAATATAAATTTATTTATTTTAATTGGAGGCTAATTACTTTACAATATTGTAGTGGTTTTGCCATACATTGACATGAATCCACCATGGGTGTACACATGTCCCCATGCTGAACCCCCCTCCCACCTCTCTCCCCATCCCCTCCCTCTGGGTCATCCCAGTGCACCAGCCCCGAGCACCCTGTCTCATGCATCAAACCTAGACTGGTGATTCGTTTCACATATGATAATATACATGTTTCAATGCAATGCTCCCAAGTCATCCCACCCTCGACCTCTCCCACAGAGTCCAAAAGACTGTTCTATACATCTGTGTCTCTTATGACATGAAACAGTGAAAGTCGCTCAGTTGTGTCTGACTCTTTGCAACACCATGAACTGTAGTTTACCAGGCTCCTCTATCCATGTAATTCTCCAGGCAAGATATTGGAATGGGTAGCCATTCCCTTCTACAGGGAATTTTCCTGACTCAGGGGTCAAACCCAGGTCTCCTACATTGCAGGAGATTCTTTACCATCTGTGCCACCAGGGAAGTCTTATATGATATAAGGATCAGTTCAATTCAGTCGCTCAGTTGTGTCTGACTCTTTGCGACCCCATGAATCGCAGTACGCCAGGCCTCCCTGTCCATCACCAACTCCCGGAGTTCACACAGACTCACGTCCATCGAGTCCATGATGCCATCCAGCCATCTCATCCTCGGTCGTCCCCTTCTCCTCCTGCCCCCAATCCCTCCCAGCATCAGGGTCTTTTCCAATGAGTCAACTCTTCACATGAGGTGGCCAAAGTACTGGAGCTTCAGTTTTAGCATCATTCCTTCCAAAGAAATCCCAGGGTTGATCTCCCTCAGAATGGACTGGTTGGATCTCCTAGCAGTCCAAGGGACCCTCAAGAGTCTTCTCCAACACCACAGTTCAAAAGCATCAATTCTTCAGTGCTCAGCCTTCTTCACAGTCCAACTCTCACATCCATACATGACCACAGGAAAAACCATAGCCTTGACTAGACGGACCTTAGTCGGCAAAGTAGTGTCTCTGCTTTTGAATACACTATCTAGGTTGGTCATAACTTTTCTTCCAAGGAGTAAGCGCCTTTTAATTTCATGGCTGCAGTCACTATCTGCAGTGATTTTGGAGCCCAAAAAAACAAAGTCTGACACTGTTTCTACTGTTTCCCCATCTATTTCCCATGAAGTGATGGGGCCAGATGCCATGATCTTCGTTTTCTGAATGTTGAGCTTTAAGCCAACTTTTTCACTCTCCTCTTTCACTTTCAACAAGAGGCTTTTTANGACCTTAGTCGGCAAAGTAATGTCTCTGCTTTTGAATATACTATCTAGGTTGGTCATAACTTTTCTTCCAAGGAGTAAGCGTCTTTTAATTTCATGGCTGCAGTCACCATCTGCAGTGATTTTGGAGCCCAAAAAAACAAAGTCTGACACTGTTTCTACTGTTTCCCCATCTATTTCCCATGAAGTGATGGGGCCAGATGCCATGATCTTCGTTTTCTGAATGTTGAGCTTTAAGCCAACTTTTTCACTCTCCTCTTTTACTTTCAACAAGAGGCTTTTTAGCTCCTCTTCACTTTCTGCCATAAGGGTGGTGTCATCTGCATATCTGAGGTTATTGAGATTTCTCCCAGCAATCTTGATTCCAGCTTGTGTTTCTTCTAGGCCAGCGTTTCTCATGATGTACTCTGCATATAAGTTAAATAAGCAGGGTGACAATATACAGCCTTGACGTACTGCTTTTCCTATTTGGAACCAGTCTGTTGTTCCATGTCCAGTTCTAACTGTTGCTTCCTGACCTGCATACAGATTTCTCAAGAGGCAGGTCAGGTGGTCTGGTATTCCCATCTCTTTCAGAATTTTCCACAGTTGATTGTGATCCACACAGTCAAAGGCTTTGGCATAGTCAATAAAGCAGAAATAGATGTAAGGATAGTAAATAGATGTAATAGATATAAGGATAGTAAAATACTATTGGAACTTGAAAATTTAAGAACAAACTTTAAAAATACATTAATTTCTGCACATTAAAAAATCTCTCAGACACCATGGCAAATTGGAAATTTGTCATAATAAATCTGACAAAGTTATGCATAGCTTATTGCCATAGAAAAAGAAAATTTATATTAGTGTGAAAAATATTCACAGACTACTAATAAATGGTAAAAACAAAGCAAAACAAATAAAAATCACGGTTACAAGTAATTGAAGACATATAAATCAAAATACGGATATCACACTCTCTTCTGTAAACTTGCAAACACATATTTCTGCTGTTGCTGCTGCTGCTGCTGCTGCATCGCTTCAGTCGTGTCCGACTCTGTGTGACCCCACAGACGGCAGCCCACCAGGCTCCCCCGTTCCTGGGATTCTCCAGGCAAGAACACTGGAGTGGGTTGCCATTTCCTTCTCCAATGCATGAAAGTGAAAAGTCAAAGTGAAGTCACTCAGTCGTGTCCGACTAGTAGCGACCCCACGGACTACAGCCCACCAGGCTCCTCTGTCCATGGGATTTCCAGGCAAGAGTACTGGAATGGGGTGCCATTGCCCTCTCCGACATATTTCTAAGTGACTGCAATTAGCATTGTTGATTACTCATGTAAATAGCATCTTAATAGGAACTCTCATTCAAACTTGTGGGAGCATCAGGTGCTGAAAAATTCCTAGAAAACAGTCTGATGACCAGTCAGTTCAGTTCAGTCGCTCAGTCATGTCCGACTCTTTGCGACCCCATGAATCGCAGCACGCCAGGCCTCCCTGTCCATCACCAACTCCTGGAGTTCACTCAGACTCACATCCATTGAGTCGGTGATGCCATCCAGCCATCTCATCCTCGGTCGTCCCCTTCTCTTCCTGCCCCCAATCCCTCCCACATCAGAGTCTTTTCCAATGAGTCAACTCTTCGCATAAGGTGGCCAAAGTACTGGAGTTTCAGCTTTAGCATCATTCCTTCCAAAGAAATCCCAGGGCTGATCTCTTTCAGAATGGACTGGTTGGATCTCCTTGCAGTCCAAGGGACTCTCAAGAGTCTTCTCCAACACCACAGTTCAAAAGCATCAATTCTTCGGTGCTCAGCCTTCTTCACAGTCCAACTCTCACATCCATACATGACCACAGGAAAAACCATAGCCTTGACTAAACGGACCTTAGTCTGCAAATTAATGTCTCTGCTTTTGAATATGCTATCTAGGTTGCTCATAACTTTTCTTCCAAGGAGTTAGCATCTTTTAATTTCATGGCTGCAGTCACCATCTGCAGTGATTTTGGAGCCCAAAAAAACAAAGTCTGACACTGTTTCTACTGTTTCCCCATTTATTTCCCATGAAGTGATGGGGCCAGATGCCATGATCTTTGTCTTCTGAATGTTGAGCTTTAAGCCAACTTTTTCACTCTCCTCTTTTACTTTCAACAAAGGCTTTTTAGCTCCTCTTCACTTTCTGCCATAAGGGTGGTGTCATCTGCATATCTGAGGTTATTGATATAGCTGTCAAAATTCTCCAACACATCTACATAATTTGACCTAGAAATTCCTCTAAGAATTTATTTGGCAGAGATAATCAGAAATTTTAAAAGGACTTATGTGTAGATAATGTTGTTTGGATTATGTTTTATGATAGCAAAATTAGAAACAATCTAAATGCCCAACAATAGAAAACTGGATGAGTAAATAATAATCCAACCATTTGACAGAACATGATGATGCCATTGAAAATAATGTTTTGTTAAAGAATATTAAATTATGCAGGCAAAAAGTTACAAGAGCTTGTTTGATGAGTAATTACACATATTAATGTAATCTAACATGATGACAATGGCAAACAAATGTATAAATATATAGAAACCATGTGAATAGATCTACTAAAATTATAATAATTGTGGTTATTTGTGGGAGTCGAGTTTTCATTTCCTTCTTGGTGCTTTTTCTGTTTATAATTTTAATGCAAAAATGACTGTATGCTATTCTACAATTAGAAAATAGAACAATAATCTATTACTCAAATAATCCAAACTTTCATATTAATTACAACAGATTTGTATGGTTTCATACAGTTTTGCAGTTTTCCTAAATTTTCCATAGTAGTTAGTTGCTATCTTCTGCGTAGGCTGCCAAAATGAATACCACCAGTTCTGGAGGTTGCTAAGTCAAGACCAAGCTGTGGTTTAATATGGTTTCTGGTGAGAGCTCTTCCTGGCTTATAGACAGCTGCCTTCTTGTAGTGTTCTCATATGATGGGAGAAAAGAGAGAAATCTCTCCTTCTCTTTTTATAAACCCACACATTATTTCAGGTTAGGGCTCCACCCTTAAGGTCACATAACATTAATTACCTCTTCAAAGCCCTGTCTCCAAATACAATCACATTGGAGGTTAGGATTTTAGCATAAGAATTGGAAGTGGGGGAAAGGGGGACCACAATTCAGTCCTAGCAGCTATTATTATGTATTTTTTTCCACTCCAAGGCAACCAGAGTGCGACAACTGAGTTTCTCCCTTGACTAGGAGAAGTGGGGAGCTGTCCAAGAAATATGTAGATAGGTCTCTGGAAGAAATTCCTGCATCTTGAAAAAACCCTGATGTCGCTGCTAAGTCACTTCACTTTTGTCCAACTCTTTGCAACAGATTGTAGCCCATGAGGATCCTCTGCCAATGGAATTCTCCAGGCAAGAATAATGGAATGAGCTGCCATTTCCTTTTCCAAGGGATTTTCCCAACCCAGGGATCAAATCCAGGTCTCCTGTATTGCAGGCAGATTTTTTACTGCCTGTGCCACCCCAGAAGGCCCTGAAAAAAATCCTACATAAGTATCAGTTCAGTTCAGTTGCTCAGTCATGTCCGACTCTTTGAGACCCCATGAATCACAGCATGCCAGGCCTCCCTGTCCATCACCAACTCCTGGAGTTCACTCAGACTCACGTTCATCGAGTCAGTGATGCCATCCAGCCATCTCATCCTCTGTCGTCCCCTTCTCCTCCTGCCCCCAATCCCTCCCAGCATCAAAGTCTTTTCCAGTGAGTCAACTCTTCGCATGAGGTGGCCAAAATATTGGAGTTTCAGCTTTAGCATCAGTCCTTCCAAAGAAATCCCAGGGTGGATCCCCTTCAGAATGGACTGGTTGGCTCTCCTTGCAGTCCAAGGGACTCTCAAGAGTCTTC
>SJXQ01000758.1:64634-182711 GCA_006408695.1 Aepyceros melampus | reverse complement strand
TATTTCTTTGCATTGATCACTGAAGAAGGCTTTCTTATCTCTCGTTGCTATTCTTTGGAACTCTGCATTCAGATGCTTATATCTTTCCTTTTCTCCTTGGCTTTTCACTTCTCTTTTTTTCACAGCTATTTGTAAGCCCTGCCCAGACAGCCATTTTGCTTTTTTGCATTTCTTTTCCATGGGGATGGTCTTGATCCCTGTCTTCTGTACAATGTCACGAACCTCATTCCATAGTGCATCAGGCTCTCTATCAGATCTAGGCTCTTAAATCTATTTCTCACTTCCACTGTATAATCATAAGGGATTTGATTTAGGTCATACTTTACCACTAAAATGTCACTAGTCTATAGAAATTGTGTTTCCTGTTTATAATTAGGTGGGTGTCTTCATGCTAAATTGCTAAATTCATGCTAAATTGCCTGTCATGTCCTACTGTTTGCAACCCTATGGACTGTAGCCTATCAGGCTCCTTTGTTCATGGGATTCTCCAGGCAAGAATACTGGAGTGGGTTGCCACGCCCTCCTATAGAGGATCTTCCTGATCCAGGGATCGAACCTGCATCTCATGTCTCCTGAACTGGCAGGCAGGTTCTTTACCACTAGCGCCACCTAGGAAGCCCATTATAATCAAGTGAATGGATGTTATTAATAGAAACATATACTAAATACAAATAGGAGTTAAATCTATAGCTGTTTCACTTGGTTTTCACAAAGATCTATTTTACACCAGACTCAGTTAATGAGCTTACAAAAATCTTTAAAAAAAATAAATTTGGGAGGAAAAAAAGACATTTCAGTACAATTAGGTTCTAAAATGTCTAGTTAACTTTTGACCTTTAATGATGTTCTTAATTCTCAGCTTTTCAAATATATGTAAATTTACTCAAGTTCCTCCTTTAAAGTGGGTAATATAAATTACATGTTTAAATTCTGCAATAACAAAAGCTCATAATAAACGAACAATGCCTTTACATAATTCTTCACCTATTTCATGAGTTTTCATAGACCCGGGACTCTTAGGGTGGTGCACATGGGCACCACAGAACTATTTCATACTCCCTGAGGACATGAGGTACTGCCCTCTACAGATTAAAAAAAAATCTGTTTCTCATTCATTCAGCTTCCACTCATGCATTCAGAACTATGCTTGACTGTGAGAGAGCACATTGGTTTTGAAATTCTGTGGAATTGGAAAGATATTGCAAGGATGGGAGAAGACAGATGCTACAGGACATTAGAAAGGAGGGCTTGGACAGTCATAAATCAGAGAAATGTGATGGCCCTGAAGAAAGAACCACTAACCCTGTGGGGAGAGGGGATGCACTGGTGACAGATGACCCCACAGCAGTTGGAGATGAGAGATGCTGCAGCCACGTTCAAAGACTGGGTAGGAAGAATGTGGTTAAATCATCCAGAATAGCCAGAGCAGTGAAAGAAGTTCAGGGGGAAACCTGCATTAATGGGATTCAAACACCATCTGGGGATTTCGTTGTAGAAAGTAGAGGGAAGCACTCTGAAAAGCATTCTGCTCCTCATTCTTTGGGTAAAAGTACCAGCCACTGAAACTCTGAGCTTCTCTGGAATTGGCATTGTTAGCCAGATTCATGCAGTAAAATCTGGACCCTACTCTTCCTGTATTTTCACACTCACAGTCCATTTTCCTGGAGTATTCTTTACAGGCTGATAGCCTGAAAAGACACTTTTCTAATTGATCACGAAGAATCTCAAACAGATCCCTAAAAACAAAAACAGAATGGAAAAGGAAAGGAAAGAGATTAGAAAGAACATTTTTTAACAAAAGAAGAAATAATATGCAGAAAGCTTTCTAGACATTGCCTAAGTATCTTTCTATATACCACGGCCACATTAATCTCCTCCAAACATTGGTTTTACTATGCCATTGCCTTATTCAGAGACAACTAATGGCTCATGTGCTTTAGCCTAGGGTAGTGTAATGGACTGAATTGTGTCCTCCCCAAAACTCATAGTTAAGAGACATTAAAGCATGCGCTCTCTCTCCACATAAGCACAGAGGAAAGGTTGTGTGAGCACACAGTGGTGAGAAGTCAGCCATCTGCCACCCAGAAAGAGAGTCCATATCAGAAACCAACCCTGACGGCACCTTGACCTTGGAGTTTCCAGCTTCCAGAAGTGTGAGAAATATATTTCTGTCGTCTAGGCCACCCACTCTGTGGTTTTTTGTTATGGCAGCCCACATAGACTATACAGAGAGTATATGGTGTCCACCATACATGCTTTAAACAATTTCTCCAGTTGTCTGTGTCTCTCCCTATTTCTTAGTTCAAGCACCATCTATTAATACTTATTTGGTTTATGAATCTAACACCCATACCTCTGTGTGTGCTGCTCCTCATCCTTACTCTGCCTAAATGTTGACTCTTCCTCATTGAACAAATTCCATCAGAGGTCCTGATCGAGTCCTTTGTGGAGCTTTCTCCTTCACCCCAGGTGGGCACGATGTTCCCTCCTCTGAACTACTATCGAACTTCCTGCATGGACTACTGATCTGACCTTCATCACATGCTGTTAGTACTTCTCTAAAAGGAGTGGCAGCTCCCATAGCAAATGCATTCTTCTTACAATCTGGGTTCAGCATAACAAAATATGGAACACATAGAAAAACACATAATAAAGAAAGACCGTCTCTATTAGATCACCAGTAATAAGACCATCCAATAAACACTTCCCAAAATAAAATCCATCCAGTCTTTTTCTTTAATGTGTGTACATACATGTTTATAGAGTTCAACTCTATATGCTTTATATTATGCTTCTTTCTTTTAGTATATCTTGAATATCTTTATTGTCATTGTTCTTTCTAAAGTTGATTTTATTTATAATATCCCATTCTACATACTATAATTCATTTAACCAACTCCCTATTTGTGAGATTATTTCTAATCTTTCTATGCTATAAATCACCTATGATAAATACTATTATCAAATAACCTTTGCATAAATTCATGAAAATATACTTGGGATGCTGCTACTGCTGCTAAGTCGCTTCAGTCGTGTCCGACTCTGTGCGACCCCAGAGACGGCAGCCCACTAGGCTCCTCTGTCCCTGGGATTCTCCAGGCAAGAATACTGGAGTGGGTTGCCATTTCCTTCTCCAATGCATGAAAGTGAAAGGTGAAAGTGAAGTCGCTCAGTCATACCAACTCTTAGCGACCCCATGGACTGCAGCCTATCAGGCTCCTCTGTCCATGGGATTTTCCAGGCAAGAGTAATGGAGTGGGGTGCCTTGGGATAGGATTCTATAACAGAAGTGCATTTTCATATGATTTGTATAGCCACATGGTCCTGCAAAAAGTTGCATCCCTATTAACTCCATTAACATTTCTTTATAAACCTAAGTAAAACTTGATGTATTTTCAAATGTTTTGCCAGTTGTAAATATGAATGCAATGAGAACAAAGCTCATGTGCTATTTTATGCCTCCTATTGCTACCACTACTATTGAGGTTAACCTGTCAATTATACTATACTATAAACTTTTCAAACTCTTTTCACACACATAAATTAGAGTGATACTTTATAGCATCTAGCACAGGGCCCTTTATGTACAAAGCTCTTTAAAAAATTGTATGATCATGGAATAATATGTATGGTGTGCCTTTTACATGCTACACGAGAGTCACATAAATCCAAAAGTCATTCCTTCACTAGGTGTATGTAATCTTTTTTAAAGTTACTGTAAGTTTTTGCTCTCCTGAGTTTTAAAGTCCATCTTTAATCCTATTGTCTCTGCTGTACTCTTGATTTATTAATCATTTCATAATCCCTCACTAACATATGAGTTCTTGTTGCAATGGTTAGGTACAATTTAATAAACTGTGATTTTTCTGAGAAATGTTTCAGCTTTTTTACAGAAATTGTTCTAGGATATTCTCTCCTGAAAAATCTCTCATTCATTAAAAAAAAAATTACTTTCTTTTTCTTCATGTGTATAAAGTCCCTTTGCTTATATTCCTAGTTTTGAAGGTATTGTCTGCATTTTTCTCTTTCTCAAGCACAGCAAATCTGTTGTCAACTTCTGAGATTTAATTGCTTTCACAGTTGTCATTCAAAGTCCTTGTCAAAGAAGGGTGGTCTCCATCACACTTTGAAATCACCAACCATGAGGGGCACAGCCCTTCTGCAGCGCCCCTGATACTCCAGGTGGCCCCAGCAGCCTCCATAACTCCTCCAGGCTCATCTGTTGCACTGCCTTGCCTTTCCCTCCATCCTCCACCAACATCTCATCCTTATGTGACTTCCTCTTGTTCCAGAAAAAGTTATAAAAACATTTCACAAAATAATAATAACATTTTTACAATGTAAGATATCACTACAACAAATAAGAATTTTTAAAAATTCTACCAAAATCCATTTCCTAGGTACCTAAAGCTTTTATTTAAAGATGAAGACAAATATCAAATTTCATAATTGTATCCTGATATTGCAAACAATAAATGAACTGTTACTCAGCTTTTCCTTAGTCAGTCTTTTAATTTTGGAAAGTGGAAAGTCTGCCATAATTCTCAGACTCTGGGCATCAAGAATATGACAGGTTTCCTCTAGTGAATACTGTGGTTTTCCCCACAGAGAACATATCTAGAGGATAATCACACTTTTGTGAACTAGTTTTAAAATGGAAGAGGAAAACTATTTTAAATTATTTTCAAGTTTATATTTTACTCTTTGACTGTTGTGTGTTTAACTGTTATTGTTCTCTGTCAGCCAAGAATCGTATTCTGGTGCACACATTATGTCACACAGAGTTGTACTCCAGATTTTCACACACATAAATTCATTCAATCATCATCTCAACCCTGTGAAGAAAGTATTACTCTCCCATTTTACAGATGAGAAAAAGAGGTTTAGAGAGGTAAAATAATTTGCCTGATCTAACAATCTAGAAATGTCACAGTTGGCATTTGAACCTAGCCTTATGAAACATTCTCCTTTCACACTAAATTTACCTCTGAAATAGTTTTGCCCCAGGCATAAGTGCCATCTTCAAGTCTGCCTCCATTTAGGTAAATCCATACTCGTTTTGCATTGGGCTGTTTATACAGGTTACTCTGCTTGAATGCTGTACATTTAGGTGCAATGAGAGAATTTCTCTTGGATTGCAGTTCTTGGACTTCAGAAAGGTGTGCCTGTTAAGAAAAATAGAGTGCCATGGTTAGAGAACTGTCTGTTTAGTGTGTGTGTGTGTTGTGTGTGTGTGTAGGATATAATGAAAGACAGGAATATCTTATCATTGTACATTATGTTGAAAAAAATTTAGGAAATATATTACCATCTCCTATCACTGACTCTTCTGTAATTCCCCTTGCTTCAGTGAATCACTATAGGCAATAATAGCCATTAGAGTAGTACAATAAGGCACTTATTTTGGCAAAGTACTTAACTTTCATTTATAATTTGGAGAAATGAATAGAGATGTGTTTTTGGATTTGTGCATGGTGTTTCTCCTACTGAGTGATTTCTCTGCATCTAACAAATGAGTTTTTTATTAGAATCACAACATCATTTCCTTTAACCAAGAAACGCTTAAGGGAATGTACATGACTGTTGTTTAAATCTTTACTCTCTCTTTTAAAATACAGCAGCCACCCTTATACTCTGCCAGATCCCTGCCAGGCAGCTTTTCATCCTACTTCAAGCATGTCCTAGTTCAATGCTTTGCATTCATTCCCTGGTCAGTGATTTATCCTTCTTAGCTTGGCAAGAAGTCATATTTCTAGCAATGTCAATTTCTTTTTTTTCTAGTAACCTTGACTTGGGCACACGCCTAAGATTTAGATTGAACACATTTCACGATTTGAGAAACCCTATTAAATAAGAACACATCATTTTGATGAAAAACTTCACAAAGCAAAAAGTTTTCCCCAGTCTCTATCCCCAACCCTCTCTCAACAGCTGACCTTTCTTGTCTTGACTTTTTTATTTCTGGCAATCCTGACTGATTAATCAATTGGACTCAAACTGCCTTTTTAAATTCCTCACTTCTGAATATCTTCATTGCAATTAGTATTTTGCTCCTTCCTCTTTTTACAGACTGAGACATACCCTTAGGAGTGATGAGCAATGAAGCCATAAGGCTCAACTTGACTATACTTATTATAATTACCTTTGTACATATCCACTGGGCCTTTTTCTCTTCTTTCCTAAGGTCATAATTTCTGGTCTCCATTCAAACAAAACAGACTTTCCTAGGAGCTGGCTGTCTCTTAGTAGCTACTCTCCAAATGCCAACTCAATGCTTGGCATATGCTTATGTGGTCATAACTGACCAGATGCTAAGAATAAATTAATAGCATAATGTAAAAAATATAATACTGTAGTTTTAAAAGCTTATAAAAGAGGCTGAGCCTTTAATGTCTGGAGTCCTAAAGTGCATACCTCTGTATGTCTTATGAGGTCCATGAGTTTAATTTCCTCTTGAGTCTGCTCAGTCCAGCCTCCTTCCACTACCACCAGCTGCACAGGGCTTTTGTTGGGAACCATGGTGGCTGGCTGACATGCTGCTACGCGCCGCCCTAGGGAAAGAAGTCACTGGAAATGTTGTTTCTGATGATAGGCGTTCAGATTTCAAATAAATTGGTTTGGCTTTCTATGCATAAATCATTCCACTTGGGAGCAGAGGCTAAAATACTAAATATATCATAAAAGCGAAGATGCCTAAGGTAATAAGATCTAACAATGGCTCTTCATATGGGAGCTGGAGGCTTTAAATAGCCAGGATATGCATACTCACTGTACAGATAGAAAAGAAAGATAACATGCTGACTTCCACACTGGCCCCAGCCTCTCATCCATGATATGGTTCAGTGGTAATTTAGTCAAATAGAATCCATGACCTATATAGCCCATCATCTCTTCCAGTCATGGAACATATGTTTTGTTCTCTTCACTAATAATAAGCCTTTCCCCCACAATTAGCTTAGCAGCCTGGGGATTAAGTATTTCTAAAATAATATTAACCCAAGAGACAGGAGGCCTTTTTTTTCCTATCTAATAATACCCTGTGAGCACGATTAGTTTCTGACACCTCTGCTGTGTCCTTTGCGCTCTTAAGAAGCTGTAATAAGAGAAAATATTTATTAGAATATTGTATTCTAAAGAATCACAGGCATAAGTTAATAAGTGTGGTGATTTGTATTTATGTATTCTTTCAGCTACATGACTTTAAATCATTATAAAAGAGGTTTAAAGGTCACACTTATTAAATTGTTTCCTTTTTCTGGATTGAAGATTATACTCAACACTGAGTCTCAGACTCAGAGACGTTGATCCCTCAACTTCTTAAGGTACAAATAATGTTTTCTCTGGTATATCCCTTCTAGAAATTGATGTTGAACACCAGCTATGAGTCAGGCATTGTGCTAGATGGTGCCAATACAAACATGTAGGAGACCAAGCCGTTGCCTCAGAGGCTTACACTTTGGAAAGGAAGCCAAATGTCAAGGAAATGATTACACCAATAATTGATTGTAAGTGTGTTGCACCCCTGAAGTACAGGGTGTGTAAAAAAAATCATGTAACAGGCCTTTCTGACCTAGTCTGCTGTGTCAGAGAAGGCTTCTTTGAGAAAGTAACACTTAGATGGATAAAATAATAGAAATACTGAATGAAGTTGAGTCCTAATTTTGTTGCCAGGGGACTCTTAAAATGTGCAGGTTTTCATACCCTGACTATGAACACAGCCCTCTGGAAATAACTCAGTATTTGTAGAGAATAAAGCATTGGTGCTTTTATAGCTCAAGTTTGTGAAAATAGATCCAGCAATAAAAATAGGTGGCAGCCATGACTTTTCAGGGAAATCAGAACTCTATGTACCTTATTATCATTCATATGCAATTTATGGATGTGAAGAAAACATAATTGAATCAACAGCCAATGAATTACAGTGACAATGCCATTAGCCAGCATGCTTTGGAGAAGAACATAGTGGCACCAGAAAAATACATAACACAAATTTATGTTAAATATAGTTTTTAGCTGACTCCACTCATAATGTGCTGGTAGCATTAATTTAGGACACATAAATTCTTATGGATAATATCTCAATAAATATTTTATTTGTAATGCATTTTGAACACTAAAATTTTGCTTAACTAAAGGCAGTTCTCTGATAGCTTATCATTTACACTGTTGAGAGCCAGGATTTGAACATAAGAAACAGCAAAAAACATTATGCATTATTTGGTATTTGTCAACTTATTTCTAATGATCTTAAGAAAATGAAAGAATTCGCCAGTACCTTTAGCCAGCATGTTTGGAGATGTATAATGTTTTAAAAGGACACAATGTCATCACAAAAGGTGTGGGTTTAGGGAAAGGTTTTCATAGCAAACTATCATTTATGTAGGTAAGAATAATAAATAGAAGCCCCAAAAATGCACTGAACAAATTGTTTTTTATTTTTGTTATATTTTCCGTATTTTCTGTTTTATTTACATGAGATTGGGGAGGGGGGAATCATGTGTGTGCTGTGTGCTAAGTCACTTCAGTCATGTCTGATCCTTTGTGACTCCATGGACCATAGTCCACCAGACTCCTTTGTCCATGGGATTCTCCAGGCAAGAATGCTGGAGTGGGGGAAATCAAATCTAACTATTAGAGCACACGAGTACTTTCTGACTATAAATCTCACCTGAATAGCTCTCCTCGGGCCTCTTCTTTATTGGGAGGGCCCATTCTGGTTCAGCACCGTACATGCCTAAAAGGATTAGCCCACCTCACTTGGGATTTCAGTTAGCAGTTCCATTTAGCTCTCACACTAAATAAAATGTTCCAGCATTGCCTTTATATGTAAAAAAGGTGATACTTTGGCCTGATCTGCCATCCCTCAGTTTTGTTTATCAGTTTCTAAAACCCTAAGTGGGAAAATGGACAGCCTTCTCAATATTTATTGAATATTTATTCTGCGCTAAGCATGTATAAATATTTGGCATCTATAACTTAATCATAAAAGTTGTACAAAGTTATTACTAGTATTTGATTAATATTAGCAAAGATAATGCTTACAAATGAAATGTTAAATCAGCTTAGTACAGTATATGCTCAGGGAACATTTGCTGCATTTACCAATGGCTACAATAGTAAGATATAATCAATCTCATCACTATTCATATCTTCCAAATCTCCTCTTTCATCCAATACTCAAGAAGCTCACAATCCAACAGGGACTGCAGTTAACTGAATTTAAACTTGTTCTTATTTATTTTCATAATCCCAACAATTATTAATAGAAAAGACCATCCTCTGAATAGGTATTTTAATAAGACCTATTTTGAATTACATTTAATAGCAGAAAATGTAACAGACAAGATTTATCTAAGAGAAGCTACATTAATGGATTCCGCCATAATGGACACCATCTGACCAAATAGACTGTTTTCAAAGTGATACTGTAGATGATGCCAACTGAATTTTAAAATGTCTTTTTAATGCTGAATTATAATAAAAGTTAAAGACATAATATAAAATCAGAATTCAATAAAAGCAGCTCTGCCAGGTACTATTTTTAACGTTACTTTCTATTGATTTAATTGGATAAAAATTTAAAATAGCGCTTAGAAAACTCATTGGGGTAAGTGGTTGAAATTCCGGTTATTCTTTAATTAAATAACTCCACAACTACTCAGAGGACACATAAGAAGGGTATAGAAAAAATTTTAATGTAACATAGGAGAAACAG
Source organism: Aepyceros melampus (assembly GCA_006408695.1). Lineage (NCBI taxonomy): Eukaryota > Metazoa > Chordata > Mammalia > Artiodactyla > Bovidae > Aepyceros > Aepyceros melampus. Next base: position 172,996 of record SJXQ01000758.1, on the reverse strand, counting down.
TCATATGATCCAGTATGCAATAAAATAATAAGGGCTATCAGATAGGAGGTTCAAGATATGATAAACCATACTATTCCTGACCTAGAATGTTAGGAAAGTAAGCTGAAAAGTAAATAATGAGAAGCAATCCAAAAGAGCAGGAGAGAGAACTAAATTGTGTCAAAAAGAAACTAAACCGTATCAAAAGTTCAGAGTTAAGAAAGCATATGAGTCTGCTGCTGCTGCTAAGTCGCTTCAGTTGTGTCTGACTCTGTGTGACCCCACAGACAGCAGCCCATCAGTCTCCCCCTTCCGTGGGATTCTCCAGGCAAGAACACTGGAGTGGGTTGCCATTTCCTTCTCCAATGCTTGAAAGTGAAAAGTGAAAGTGAAGTCGCTCAGTTGTTTCTGACTCTTTGCGACCCCATGGACTGCAGCCTACCAGGCTCCTCCGTCCATGGGCTTCTCCAGGCAAGAGTACTGGAGTGGGGTGCCATTGCCTTCTCCACCTATAAGGCTGGGGGACTGAAAAAAAAAAAAAACTCCACGTGGGTGGAGTGGAATGAATAAGGGGACGAAGAAGTTTCCAGAGAACCAGATCGTGAAGGACAATATGAAGGACTTTCACTTTTGCCATAAAATAATGAGGAACTTTGAAGGGTTTTATGCCTGGAGTAGTGTAACTCCTTTGCCTTTCTGCATTATCACTCCAAGTCCAGGACGTCACCTTTATGCATAGGATGGATACTACTATCGAGATGGGAGGCAGGGAGACCAGTTAGACAGCTGGTCCAGTAACCCAAGGAACAGGCAACAACAGCTTGAACTTGGGATAATGATAGTAGGAATTAAGGCCAGTAGAACTCATTTGAAAACAACATATTCAAAACAATAAGATTTAAGGATATTTGCTTAAAAATAGTAAGAGAGGGAAATGCCAAGGATGACTCCCAGGTCCTTGGGCTGGAACACCTCAGTGGATTGTGGCAATGTATACAGAAGAAATAACGCAGGCATTGGTGCGATATGTAATATGATATGAAATAAAATAGCGATATGATAACTTCCCAGGTGGCTCAGTGGTAAATAATCCACCTGCCAACGCAGAAGATGCAGGTTCAATCCCTGGGTCAGGAAGATTCGTGGGAGAAGGAAATGGCAAGCCACTCAAGTATTCTTGCCTGGAAAATCCCATGGACAGAGGAGGCTGGCAGGCTACAGTCATAGGGTCACAAAAGAGTTGGACACAAGTTAGTGACTAAACAACAACAACATGGTCATCACATGGGGATATGACAATTTTAGTTATCATAGACAGGTCCATGGTACCTTCAAATGAAGGTATCTAGAAGTTAGAGTGGTAGAGGTTAGCAATAGAAATAGATGCTTCTCAATTAGATGCAATAATTCTTTTGGTAAAAACTGAAAAACAGCCATTTCAACCCAGAGTGCACTTAGAACGAATTGTCTTATTTACTGAAGTGAGGTTCCTATGTTTCTGACACCAGACAGTACTCAGGAGCTGAAATCCTGCTATGGCAATTACAGAGCCTGAAAGGGATTCCTTCTCAGACTAAGTCCATAATGCACTTTCATCCTCAAAGAATCATTTAGTGTCTCAAGTACTGGGAACAATACAAGATCAAAAACTTAAGAGTCTGTACAAAATGAATGAAAGAAGAAGACTAACAGTGTCAATTTATCACTTTGTCTCTGAATACATATCTTACGCTGCATAAGAGAGAGCCCTTCCGAGATAAAGACACTAATCTTTGAAGAACTTAGATTCAGTCCTTCCTTATTCAGATTAATTTAACAAAACTTCTTCCCAAGAAATACTCAAGAAATAACAGGAAGCTTTGTTAATGACTAATTCCAAAGTCCACAAAATGTCAGTTCAGGAATTGTTTCAAAATCAATAAGCTGGTTACAGGATCCACACATCCTCCAAATTCTAAAAATGCATCCATATAAATCATGTGATATTCATATTAATATAAAATTTACAAGTATAAAAGTCAGTACTGAAAAGATATTAAGTTTTAGACTCGCTCAAGTGATTTTTGTAATATAAAATATTCAGCTAAACATCTGGTATCTAATGGTAGAAAAAAAACTACCAGAAAATTGAGATTACACTTAAACATGGTGATACCTGATTTAGTTCTTACTGACCTTTTAACTGTCTCATTTTGTGTCTCATGACATCGAGATCAGCCAAAATTTTGTCCTTTTTAAGCCAGTTCTGTTTTTCTATTTTTTCTGCTTTCTTCAAAGCTAGAATAATAAAAATACATGATGTTTTATTTTGCATTCTTTTTATCAACAATAATTTATCATGCAAGCCAATAATTTATAAAAAGAAGTTTCTGCTTCAAGAAACAGATTCAATTAGAAACAAGTAATTAAAAGGTAAGGGTCATTAAAAGAAACCTCATTTGAAAGATGACGGGGCTTAAGGCATTTTTTTATGGAATGCAGGGGGAAAAGAAGAACAGTGCTGTTTTATTATATAGATTTACCATATGCAATAGCCATATTTCATTTTCTACTTCCACAAACTATTTGGAGGTGATGAAAGCCTGGCTTGGAACCATTCATTTTTTAAACATCCACCTACTGCCTAAAGGGTGCAATTCTTAAAAATGAAAATGTGCAGACAGGTCGTCTTCAGTGTGAATTAACTCATTTGTTATTTTCTAACATATACCATTATTCTCAGTCTTATAGACCAAGAATCTCTTTATCAACTAAATTAGACACTTTCCATGCAGAATACTCCATTCCAGTAAGAAAAAATAGGCAATTGTGCAAATATAAGAGTACAGCTATCCTTGTGCACATGTTAATTGATGAACCGCCTGTTCTTTGCATAGACGCGATGTTATTAGGTTGACATTGTACACATTTAATTCGTTTTCTTATGGTGACAAAAAATTTCTCTCTCCCTTCATGCACTTGCTTGAAAGAAAGCAAAAACAAAACACTGACCATTTGGAGACAGAAATGGTTCACCACAAGATACCCAGATGGCAATAGGATTTCTGAGGATGAGGGTGAGCAAAGACGTATCTATGTCATCCAAACTATCAGATGTCACAGACTTTGGAGATGATTTGGTTTTCACTTTCGTTCTTGAGTTCCCTGGGAAACAAATGACACATTTACCACTGTTCACTGAATAACGAATAAATTTGCTTGCTGAATCATTTGTTTTTTCAAAATATTTCATTCTTCATTAATGACTTGATTAAGCAGGTTAACACCAAAACCAGATGCAAATACATAAATTTTGATCAGAAACTTCAATGTAAGTAAATAATTTAAACTAATTTTATTGTAAATACACATTTTAATTCCTTTCTTACACTGTATCTAGTTATGAAAAAAATAAGAGATAGCTTACCCAAATATCTACTCTGAAGTAGGGTAAAGAGATAAAAAAGCAAGGAAAGGGAGAAAGGAGTATAGGAATTGACAGAAGCCAAAGATAAGGGGCTTCAGAGAATTCATCAATTAAATGATTAATAGTACCTATCTCATTCTGCCGTTGGGAAGATTTAAAAAAGGTAAGTGCTTAGAAAATATTAGTCTATTTAATTGTGCAAGCATCCAAAAATTCTAGATAATATGTTTATTATCACCATGATACTAGACGTGAATACCACATTGTTTTTCTTTGCTTGAGGTAAAGCACTATTTGGGCCTGAGAATCCTTGTGGCTAAAGCAAAGAGAACACCATTTCAAGATATGAATGGCTGACAGAGAGAGATGAGTTCCTCAAGATACACTTTTCCCGGTCATGAGATCTGAGAGAAACACTTCAGGATCTTCATAAAGGGGTTATTTGTCATTCAGCTAATAGTATCCTACTATACAAATTAACACAAGCTGAGAATTTACTATGCACTGGGCATTTCACTAAGACCTCCACCTACATTATCTCATACAATTCTCAAAATGATACTCTGAGGTAGGTTCATTTCTCTTCTGCACAATAACTGAGACTTCATCACATATGGGGGCAGAATCAGAATTAGAATCCAGGCCATCTACCTCCAGAGCCGGTGTCCTTAAGCATCACCTTTATATTAATAGTAAGCCTGATACTGAGTTTTTGATTGATGTCTGTTTCTTTTAACTTCCTCAATGCAAACTGATGGCATAACTCCAAGTCATGATTCAGTAAAGGGGACGGCCAGCTAATCTAATGCACCTGAATGATTCAAGGATAACCTTTAGAATATGAGGGGAAGGGATGGTCATACCCTTTCGGTAGACCTGCTCGAAATCACATTACTTCCAACCAGGTTTTAAATTAAGAATTTGAAAGAAGAATGTTTGAAATTGTAAATCTTCCAGAACCTGGAGATCAGATGTTCCATGTGCCAAATAAAGGCAGAACTATATGTTTAGTGATCAGCTAGGCATTAAATGTTTACATACTTATTTCTTTAAAATGCATTAGAAAACAAAACAAGTAATATCATTATAAAATCATTAGAAAAAAATATTGTTCTCTGCCTCCAGTTCCTGGCACTGAACTCCCCAAATTCTTGCATTTTCCTAAGTGGTAGAGAGCACTAGTGTCAGCTTTTGTTCGAATTACTGACACAGAGCTCCAAACTTCTTTGGAGTTTCCTGGGTGTTAGCAGTGTCTTTGGTTCTAATGAGATGAGTCCTGGTGGACTCTGGATGGGGGCTGGTCACCAGAAAGTCCAAGCCATCTTAGAAACTTGGAATTGTCAACCCTATTTCCTGTTCTTCAGAGAGGGGCAGGAAATGGAGTTAATGATAAATCATGCCTACATGACTCATCATTGGTTCCACTTCTAGTTCCTCTCTGAAGTCTCCATGAAAAACCCCAAAGTACAGAGTGCAGAGAGCTTCTGGTTTGGTGAGCTCATGGAGGTGCGTGGCGAGTGGAGTGTCAGAAAGAACACGGAGTCTTCCTTACCCTATGCTTCTCTTTCATCTGGATGTTTTATCTGTACCCTTTATCATATCCTTTTAGAATAAATGCGCAAACAGTAAACGGTTTTCTTGAATTCTGTGAGCTGCTCTAGCAAATTAAGTGAACCCGAGGAGGGTGTCATGGGAACTTCTAATTTATTGTCAATCAGTCAGAAGCACGGGTCTGGGCATCTGAAATAGGTGAGCAAGGAGCAGTGTTGTGAGACTGCACCCTTAACCTGTGAGATCTGACCTTATTTCCAGGTAGGTAGTATCAGAATCGAGTTAAATTGTAGGACATGCTGCTAGTGTTTCACAATTGGTTGGTGTGGGGAAAAAATTCCACATGTCTGATGTCAGAAGCACTGTGAATGTGATAGTAGTATGAGAATAAAGAAGAGACACATAGGCAGGAGAGCGGGTTTTCCTTACTTAATCCCACACACAATAATGATAACTAACATCATTAAATTGGTAGAGCATCAACCAAGCATTGATCTAAATGATATATATTCATATGTATATGTATTCATAATCATATATACTCTTGGGAATATACATCATATTTATGAGCACTGAATGAGTATATATATATATATATATTCACGTGGCTATTAGTGTTCTCATTTTACAAATGAGAGGATGAGGGACAGAGAGTACCCATGATCATTCAACTAGCGAATGATAGGTAGGAGCTGAGCCTTGACACTCTTAGGTCCAAAACCCACGTTCTTAACCTTGAAGCCATGCCTCTCTATACTACAATGGATGATGACTGCTGAACCACTGCTAGCAAACTCTTTTTCATGTAGCAATTATCGTTGGGAATACAGGCCCTGCTTTCAAGTTGTACATAGTCTAACGAGACGCACAAAGACATAAACAGATAAGTATAACACAATGGTCTAGGAGCTGCACTACGGGTACATTTGCTGGTGCTTCTGGAGTTTCTAGGAGCAGTGGAGATGGACACAGGCAGGCTAGAGGAGTCAGAGAACAGCAGGTGTAGAGAGGACACTTTCTCTTCTAATTGTGGGAAGAGATTTGCTCTGATCTAATCCAACTTTCTTAAGTGGTATTCAGCTGGTTTTGATTCTGAATTTAAGAACCGAACCACTTAACGGCAGATTCATGCTGTTTTACGGCGGAAACCAATATGACACTGTAAAGCAATTATCCTCCAATTAAAAATAAAATTTTTTTTTAAATTATAAAATTAAAAAAAGAAAAACAGAACCTGCTCATGTTGCACAAAGTAGCCAAACTGTCAAACATATTTTATAAATACCAGGAAATTTGTTTATTGTCTTGATTCTGAAACCAAATTTGCATTAAAAAATTTTTTTCTTAGTATTCTGCAAGGTAAAAATGATATGAGAATTTCATTAAAGAGTAGCTTCCTGTGATTTTTCTTTAATTCTCAAAAGAGTGACTGAATGAAAGAAATACATATAACTTTCATATGATCAACATAAGTAGAATCAGCTAAATCCTGTAGCATGTAACCAACCTTTCATACTTTTAACAGGTGTCTCTTCGGTTCCAACAGGGTCTGCCTCTTCCTTTGGTTCCTCAGAATCTCTCTGAATAAAATATTCATCCAGAGCCCATAAAACCAGATTGCGCAAGGAACTTACGGTGGTTCCATCTTTGGTATATATTTTGGAGGCTGCTCTGGCCAGACCAAGTTGTTCTGTACATTCTGTAAGCAGCTAAAAACACAGACTATAAGGAACTGAGAGGAAACAGTGGTAGAACAGGGGATAATCAGGCAGAGTGTGTTATTTTTAGAATTCTGAGAAAATTCTTTAATTTGAGAAATAGAAAGCAATAACTACCAACTTGATCTTTGATTAGAGATGATTTTTGATATTAGATTGTCCTATGTAATCTCACAAATTAGTCCAGTCCAGCTGTGAAAATTCTTAGCTCCAAAAATTGAATGCAGCAGCTGATGTGTGTTAATACATTTTATCATCAGAAGTATTTATTTCCTAAGAAATGTTAACCTAGAAATTGACTTTCAACCATGTTGCTTTATAAGTGAATAAAATTATTCCAACACTTCAGATGAGCTGCTTTAAAATAAATGAGTTCTTGACTTTCAGACCAAGAACTGATGGGAAATTGGGCTGAAAGGTTAACATTTTTGCCCAAGACCACAAAAGCTAGGGTCCCAGGGTGGATTTTGGAGCTGGTGACTTTTGTCCTTTGCCTAGACCATTGAGCAACAATATTTTCATTTAAAAAATCTCTTCAAACTCAATCAAAGGGAGGAGTGAATAATTGTGTGTGTGTGTGTGTGTGTGTGTGTGTGTGTGTGTGAATACTTGCAAAGAAGTCTCCAGGGTAACTCCCCATCATATTTAACACTGCATATAAAATACACTGATAAAGGTATTGGCCAGACCTACAGACATAAGACCACTACCAAGCAACTGGACAAAGCTGGGTTTGGACCCCAGGAATGCTCCTTCCGCCCCAGGACAGTGGGGAACAGCCTCTAAGACAGAAGCCACATATTCCCTCCTAGCACAACTCCTGCTTCTCCAATCTGAAAATAACCCTGTCACCAAGCAAGTGCTCAGCTTCTCCAGATGATAAATGAGGTGGGATCTCAGAATATTCAGATGACGTACAACTTGAAGTGGGAAAGGAAAGGAAGGAAGCAAAGGCTTTCTGTCTGTCACAAGAGTGAAGAAATTCTGGTAGCTTTGCCTTCCCTTTGCTTTTTTTTTTTTTTACCCGTCTTTGCTCTGGAGCCAATCTGAAAACTGTATTCTGTTTTCTCATTTTTCTAAGTCTATAGCCAAAGAAATACAATCAAAAAGAACATCTTTAGAAAACAGAGATCTTGATCTCATCAGCTTAAATGGGTAAAACTGGTCTGGGATATTTGTCACTCAATCCTGCTGCTTTTTTTTTCTTGTCAGAAGAACCACCATTATCATTGCCTCTAAGGATGTGAGAAACATTTAAGTGATAGCCACTTACCATGGGGAATGTTCCAGCCACAATTAACTTTCCATTTCGATATCCATCTCCATTTTTGTATGCAATTATTTTCACTGCCTTCTGGTTCGTAACTGCCATGCCACAATGAGATACAACTTGTGTGCAGGTCTTCATCCGTAAAGATAATAGATGCTCTTCATAATAACTCAAAGTGTTTTCAGCCTCACGAGAAGATAAATCAGTCTGATTTTTTTTTTAAAGAAAAACAACATAGATTGACTCAAACTTTTTTCCTTTTTAGTGTTATTTTGTTATACTTCAGCCTTTTAATTTGTGTTTGTACATGTATGTGTCATTTAAATTTTGAAATGCTCGCTTCATATGATCATATATCATATAGGTATTTGATGCTGTAGTCAGAAGGACATTAGGTCCAAACTCCTCGGTTCTCCTCCCAGCCCTGTCACTGAGTCTCTAGGTGACTTTGGGACTCTGGCTTGTGTTTCTGGCCTTCTCCTGTTTTCTACTTTGCCTTGGAGAAGAAGGATGCCAGGGCCAGAGAGAGCTTAGGGATGAAGCAATGGACAGTAGGACTAAAGGTATTCTCTGAATCTTTAACTTTAGGATGACGTCATCCTAGAGTGGCAGATATTGACGTATGCAGAGGGGAATGAGCTAGCCTTAACCACGTGGCAATCAGGGTGGTGAACACCACACTTCACCTTCCCTATTCATCCTTAGTCAAGAAGCTGGCCTGAGGGAAGAGCTGTGTCTGAGATGGTGTAACACTGGGGATTCTTTTCTTTTTTTTTTTTTTATATTTTAAAAGGTTAATATTTTATTTTTTTTTGTACATAATTTATTTATTTATTTATTTATTTTGATTAATTTTTTATTTTTTTAGTTTTTTTGCTTTACAATACTGTATTTGTTTTGCTACACATCGACATGGATCAGCCACGAGTGTACATGATCTCCCAATGCGCTCACCCGCCTCCCACCTGCGTTACCCCATTATCACTTCAGCAAAGCCAGATGCCTGCAGCCAGATGCGTGCGGGACTGACTCCCCTGCTCCTTCAGAGTTACTGAGGTTTCAGTTGGTGTCTATTAGAAGTGTGTCAGGTTTAGGGCAGAGAGGACAGCCATCTGGGAACAAGTTGGGCCAGCCTGAAAGCAGACCAGGTGGAAGGTCCCTACCCATAAAGAATTGCTCATTTTTATATAGGTGTGTAAGTTTCTCTTTAGTTCTACTTGCTTCTAAACTTGAAAGAAAGGATTTTTTTTAAAGGTATCATTAAAAAAAAATTTTGATATATCCTTTTATTTTAATTAGCTAAAAAGAAGAAAAAAAAAACAAGATTGATGGCATTGAAAGAGAAGAAAGCATACATGGAAAACTGATATGGAGACCAGAATGAAATACACATAAAAAAGCTACTATAGGAATCATTTTGATTAAGGACTGTATAATGTTGTTGTAAACTAGTGAGGTTTTGAAAATATTGTGAATATATAGATTTTAAACAAGGTTCCAGAATGAAGAAGAAAGAAAAGAACTAGAGAAGAACTCACATTTATAAATAGTTCAGAGGGATAGGTCTTGATAAGGGAAGCATTTTTTTTTAACTCTTTAAAAAAAAAGGTTTATTAATGCCAAATTGTCGCTTTTAGTATCATGTTCTAAGACTTTGAGTTTTTTGTAAAAACTTTCACTTGTTAGTTTACACTGTGGTGTTACTTTCTGCTGTACAACAAAGTGAATCAGCCATACGTATACATTTATTCCCTCTGTTTTGTAATTCCTTCTTCTTTTGGTCACCGTAGAGCACTGACTAGAGTTCCCTGTGCCATAAGGAGGTTTTCACTATTGATCTATTTTATACACAGTAGTGCATATAGGCCAATCCCAGTCTCCCAATTGAATGGTCCACTTTAAGAAAACAGGAAAGCGGTAGAGACTTTTTTCTCCATGATGCGATTAGTATCAGACACGAATGCACGAATTCAGGCATCCAACCTGAAGAGCCATTAACAACAGCACATCAAATGAGCCCTGAAATGTTCTATAATAGCATGAAAGGAGTTTACCCCATGGATGGAGGCAAAAAGCTGCTCCACTAAGTAAAGATTTGCAGTTACTTTCTCATCTAAAAGCAACACGGAGAGTAGTGCAAGGTGTCAGTAGATGATTAAAGCCTCAGAAGTGCCCAATTAACTTCAGAGTGTGTATCGAACTATTAACAGACAATGTATTTTAAGTTACGACGGGGAAAAGGAAATCAATGCAGGTGGAATGGTAAAGGTGCATCAGTAAAAGAGGAAATAGATGAGTGGAGACGAACTTGAGTGCAAGGCAAATAACGAATGCATCGAAGTTTCCAGACTCATGCCACACATGCATTAGCAGAGCTCAGATCGTTACACACCTTGGCCACATCAATGACCTTGAAAGGCCCATGCGAGAAGGGCTTCTGGGTCTTGGAGGCCAAGGCACACAGGAATGGGAGCCCTGGAAGCAACTGTTTCAGTCCCTTCTCTGCTCTCACGGATTGTCCACATGCCAAACAGAGCATCATTTCCTTCTTTCCACTGGGTGAGAGGTAACAATATCCCTGGAAAAGGATAAAGATGTTTTGATTTGGATGCATCTAAATTATGATAGCATTTTGTAGAATATTTTGCCATACAAATAAAGCACTGTTATAATCCCCAAATGCTAAATTTGAAATCACAACATGAGCAGATTATTTGACTCCCTAATTATATTTTTAAAAACCACATTATTTCCAAACACTGTTGATTGAAAAAGCCCAGAGGTGATGACAGGTCAACATGGATAAGTATAACTTGTATTCAGAATCAGAGTTTCTTGGAGGAATGGCCCATTCCACATTTGGGACAGGATATACAGCAAGTCCTCTACATATGAACCTTCAAGTTGAGAACATTAAAGCTATGAATGTGTCCCTGTGTGCCAGCTGTTGTACCATACTACTGTACTTTTCAAGGTACTGAACTGTAAGATTAAAAATGTTTCCTTTATTTTTTGTGTTTGTTTTCCATGTGTTATTTGTGTAAAAAGTATTATAAATCTGTTACAGTATAATAATATATAGCTGATTGTGTAGGCTAACTTTGTTGGACTTATGAACAAATTGGGCTTATGAATGCACTCTTGAAACAGAGCTCACGCGTATGTAGGGGACTTACTGTATACTAGACAAGCAAGGTCTCTTGTAGTACCCAGAAAAATAGAAGCCATCTCAAAGTAAAGGTATTATGTCAAAAAAGACACAGGAGCCACCACAATAGACATTCCACTGGCTCAAAGTGGGGCAATTTGGGGGCAAAATAAAATGATAACTGAAAAGCTTCAAATATGTTTGAATATGTAAAATCCCATGAGTTCATAATGATGTTAAAAATATAAGTAAAAAAAAAAGGCAACAAACAAATAAAAACAAAACTACTTATTGGAGTCCATTGGAAGAAAATGCACCAATTTACAACTCTGAAATCAGCCTTTAGAAAGTGCAGAAGATTATTTGCAAAGACGGCCATAATATAACCATCCTATTCTTGTTTGTAAGTCCTTTTGAAACGTCATTTTGCTGCTCCTCCAATCAAGATTTCAAGAAAGTTCCTTTCTCCTTTCCTCTTTTCTTTGAATCTGGGCAAGGTCACGTGACTTGCTTTGGGTAATGTCGCATTAGCAAATGTGATGCAGGCAGATGCATAAGAAGCACTGGCACACTGGAGCTTGTTTTCTTTTGGCTGCATTTGGAAGCCTGAGTCCATAATGTGAGCTCACTTGAGCCAGCCCACTTAAGAAGTCTTGAGGAGGGAATTCCCTGGCAGTCCAGTGGTTAGGACACTGCACTCTCACTGTCGAGGGCCAAGGTTTAATTCCTGATTGGGTAACAAAAGAAGCTTTGAGGAGAACCAAGGCCCTCCAGCTGACAGCCTGTCAACACCAGTCATGTAATTTGACCATTCAGACATCCTAGAACCGCCAAACTACTGGTACACAGTCAAATTAGTGACAGTGCAGAAAGACCAGCAGACCTGCCCAGTTAGAGCCAGCCCAAATTGTTGACTCAGGGTATAAAATAGTTAAGTCACTAACATTTTAGGTGATTTGCTATACTATTCTAATAGGTAAGTTATATAGAACAAATAGTTATCCTACCATCCTTTACAAACCATAATTCTAGGCAGTCAAATACCTAGCTGAAGAGGTAAAATTCCTCCTTACGTGAAAATTCAGCTAATATATGTTGGGAAGAGTAATAGAATTAAACAAAATTGACCCTTTTGAAACTTCTAATGAAACTATTGATTTAGGCAATGATCACAGAAAGGCAACACTAAATGAAAAGTCACTGGGAATTGTTCTTTGATGTGAGATTAGGTTGTAATCACTTGAACCCATGGATAACCATTACCATTAAAAATGGAAAATCCACACTGTGTGCCTGCATAAGTGATAAATATGAAACACACAGTAAAACCTTTGAAGATTCATGGCCAAAAAAAGAGCTGAATAATTAAACTGCAGTGTTAAATCTCTTTTATAGGAGTTGTGGGAGCCAGAGAAACAGGTTAAAGAATGCCACAGGAAGTGAATAGACAAATCCAAATAAGAGGAGGCCTTCTATAGAATGGATTCTGCAACCAGTAGCACATAAGGATTTTGTTTGAATCCTGACTCCAACTAACCATAAGAAGAATGTTTAGGAGAAACTGGGAAATTTTATTATTAACAGGGCATCAGGAGGTAAAAAAAATTTTTTAAGGTGAAAGTGAAAGTCGCTCAGTCATGTCCAACTCTTTGCAACTCCATGGAACGTAATCTGCCAGGCTCCTCTGTCCATGGAATTCTCCAGGCCTGAATACTGGAGTGGGTAGCCTTTCTCTTCTCCAGGGGATCTTCCCAACCGAGGGAGCTAACCCAAGTCTCCCACATTGAAGGTGGATTCTTTACGATCTGAGCCAGGGAAGCTCTGGAGGCCAAAAAAGTTATCATTAATTTTGATAGATGTGACAATGGCATAATTATTATAATTGTAAGAAAATGTTCAAATTTTTATAGGTGCAGGATCAAGTATTAGGAGAAATGATATCATGTCTAGGATTTGTAAACATTGATAATAGTTGAATTTGGATGATAGGTACATGAGAAGTCATTGAGTTAGTATCTCTACTTTGAAATATGTGTGAATATTTTAAAGTGCACTCTTTAATTTGCTTTGTTCCTCACAAGGCTAGGACTTCCCTGGTGGCTCAAATTGTAAAGAATCCGCCTGCAGTGCGGCAGACCTGTGTTCAATCTCTGGTTTGGGAAGATCCCCTGGAGGAGGGCATGGCAACCCACTCCAGTGTTCTTGCCTGGAGAATCCCCATGGACAGAGAGGAACTGGGCTACAATCCATGGGGTTGCAGAGAGTTGGACATGACTAAGCGACTAAGCACATCACAAGGCTAAAAGTTAAGTACAGCAAGAGTTAATAGCATCATTCTCAATTTACAGATGAGAAAACAAAAGCTCAGAGAGGGACGTTTTTAATTCAAGGATACCCAAGTAGTATGTGACAGAGCTGAAACATAAAACTGTGACTTCTGATTCCAAGCTTTTGGCTTTTTTGCCTTTGTCATATTTATCTATTTAAATACTGAACATTGCCTTAACTCAAAGCCAACATTTAGGTGATACTTTTGAAGATACAGTTCTTAAGTTCCACTATGAATTTCTCTATATGCACATCGGATTTCCATTTTCCTACAAATTACTTGGGGGCAGAAAATTAACGTATTTCCTCTCAGATGGAATTCAATGAATACTCATACAGAATAATTTGTACAGAAAAACATGAACTTCATGAAAAATCGTATGCCAATGATATTCCTTATTACACTAAAGAAGCCCATTGAAAGCATCCAGAAAATGTATTTTCAATCATTAAGACATCAATTCCCATGACTGTGGGGCTGCTGACTATTTTTATGTTCCCCAAATATTTTACTTTAGCAATGGTGCATATATACAATGTAAACTGAATTTTTGGTTAATTCATTCAGCCTTAATATAGCCTTTAAACTTCTGCTGGAAAGGAAAAATGAAATATGTGGGGGTAGCTCCGAAGGTTAGGCTGTGTCTACAGGATGCAAATGGAATTTAAAAGTTGAGCAAGTCAACAGCTGGCTCTATACACAGAATACCAAGCAACTGGTTTGTCTCATATTTTTCCTCTATAAAATCTCTGTGATTTATTGAAATGACTAATTTGACCTGTTCATTTGACCTTATACAAACATGGTACAACATGGGGCTTGTTTGGTCAATAATGACCCTGACTATATATATAATAGCTACTGTGAATAAATGATTCAGTTTCTTTATCAATCTTAATTTAAATAATTTATTGATATTATTGCCAACATCTGCTGGATCATCGAAAAAGCAAGAGAGTTCCAGAAAAACATCTACTTCTGCTTTATTGACTATGCCAAAGCCTTTGACTGTGTGGATCACAATCAACTGTGGAAAATTCTGAAAGAGATGGGAATACCAGACCACCTGACCTGACTCTTGAGAAACCTGTAAGCAGGCCAGGAAACAACAGTTAGAACTGGACATGGAACAACAGACTGGTTCCAAATAAGAAAAGGACTGTGTCAAGGCTGTATATTGTCACCCTGCTTATTTAACTCGGAGAAGGCAATGGCACCCCACTCCAGTACTCTTGCCTGGAAAATCCCATGGACGAAGGAGCCTGGTGGGCTGCAGTCCATGGGGTCGCTGAGAGTTGGACAGACTCAGTGACTTCACTTTCACTTTTCACTTTCATGCATTGGAGAAGGAAATGGCAACCCACTCCAGTGTTCTTGCCTGGAGAATCCCAGGAATGGCGGAGCCTGGTGAGCTGCTGTCTACGAGGTCGCACAGAGTCAGACACGACTGAAGTGACTTAGCAGCAGCAGCTTATTTAACTTCTATGCAGAGCACATCATGAGAAGTACTGGGCTGGAAGAAGCACAACTGGAATCAAGTTTGCTGGGAGAAATCTCAATAACTTCATATATACAGATGACACCACCCTTATGGCAGAAAGTGAAGAACTAAAAAGCCTCTTGATGAAAGTGAAAGTGGAGAGTGAAAAAGTTGGCTTCAAATTCAACATTCAGAAAACTAAGATCATGACATCCGGTCCCATCACTTCATGGAAAATAGATGGAGAAACAGTGGAAACAGTGTCAGACTTTATTTTGGGGGGCTCCAAAATCACTGCAGATGGTGATTGCAGCCATGAAATTAAAAGACACTTACTCCTTGGAAGGAAAGTTATGACCAGCCTAGACAGCATGTTAAAAAGCAGAGACATTACTTTGCCAACAAAGGTCCGTCTAGTCAAGGCTATGGTTTATCCAGTGGTCATGTATGGATGTGAGAGTTGGACTATAAAGAAAGTTGAGTGCAGAAGAATTGATGCTTTTGAAGTGTGGTGTTGGAGAAGACTCTTGAGAGTCCCTTGGACTGCAAGGAAATCTCCTAAAGGAGATCAGTCCTGGGTGTTCATTGGAAGGACTGATGTTGAAGCTGAAGCTCCAATACTTTGGCCCCCTGATGCAAAGAACTGACGCATTTGAAAAGACCCTGATGCTGGGAAGGATTGGGGGCAGGAGGAGAAGGGGTCAACAGAGGATAAGATGGTTGAATGGCATCACTGATTCAATGGACATGGGTTTGGGTGGACTCCAGGAGCTGGTGATGGACAGGAAGCTTGGCATGCTGTGGTTCATGAGGTCGCAAAGAGTCAGACATGACTGAATGACTGAATGGAAACTGATTGCTATTATTAATATTTATTATTTATGTTATTTAATATTTAAATGATATCAGCTATGTAAAAATAAAGTTGCATCAGTATATAATATACAGTAGCTTTCTAGCATATAATAGTTCAGTTCAGTTCAGTCGCTCAGTCGTGTCCGACTCTTTGCGACCCCATAAATCGTAGCATGCCAGGCCTCCCTGTCCATCACCAACTCCCGGAGTTCACNTGTTGCCTCATATTGAAGAAGACATATTTTGCAAAAAGTTTATATCAAGTATTCTGCCTTTGAACAGTTATCAAAGTCTATGGGAATAATTCTTATTTGCGTAAGAAAATACTGATCAAAAGAAAATTACAATGTACTTCACAAGCATGATATAGATTCAGTTCAGTTCAGTTGCTCAGTCGTGTCTGACTCTTTGCGACCCCATGAATCGTAGCATGCCAGGTCTCCCTGTCCATCACCAACTCCCAGAGTTCACTCAGACTCACGTCCATCGAGTCAGTGATGCCATCCAGCCATTCATCCTCTGTTGTCCCCTTCTCCTCCTGCCCCAATCCCTCCCAGCATCAGAGTCATTTCCAATGAGTCAACTCTTCGCATGAGGTGGCCAAAGTACTGGAGTTTCAGCTTTAGCATCAGTCCTTCCAAAGAACATCCAGGGCTGATCTCCTTTAGAATGGACTGGTTGGATCTCCTTGCAGTCCAAGGGACTGTCAGGAGTCTTCTCCAACACCGCAGTGCAAAAGCATCAATTCTTTGGCACTCAGCTTTCTTCACAGTACAACTCTCACATCCATATATGACCACTGGAAAAACCATAGCCTTGACTAGATGGACCATTGTTGGCAAAGTAATGTCTCTGCTTTTCAATATGCTGTCTAGTTTGGTCATAACTTTTCTTCCAAGGAGTAAGCGTCTTTTAATTTCATGGGTGCAGTCACCATCTGCACTGATTTTGGAGTCCCCAAAATAAAGTCTGTGACACTTAAGTGATTTAAATAGATAACTACTCTGTCCTCAGTACAAATAAATTCAAACCAAAGTGCTATAAAAGTGTGAAATATATTTTTAATGGGAAAATGTACATTTATAGATTTGGTAGTTCAGAAACTAGGAGAAAATCATAAGACCTAGAAATCTGTGGGAAAAATATTATCATGTATTCACATAGATTATAAACTTCACAGAAAAAACTCCAGAATCATTATATCATCAATTGTTTTCTTATGTAGGTACATATGTATTTTGTGTTATAATCATCCAGGCACTTGAATAGAGTATACCTTTGTGTTTAGGCTATTATTTACCTCTCCAAAAGCTGGTGAAATCCAGTCCGGTTTGTTTCTGCTTCAGAATATTTAGTGACAAATTTTTTCACATTCCCTTTCCTTTCAGGGTCAACATATCTGGAAAAAACAATCCAAGATTAGACTGATATGTCAGTATACATTGCGGTTTATCATTCAGCTTGTTATAGTATGTGAATAAATCATAAAGTTTTAATTTATCATGATGTACCCTAAAAGGAGATCAGCCTTGGGTTTCTTTGGAAGGAATGATGCTATTGGCCACCTCATGTGAAGAGTTGACTCATTAGAAAAGACTCTGATGCTGGGAGGGATTGGGAGCAGAAGGAGAAGGGGACGACAGAGGATGAGATGGCTGGATGGCATCACTGACTCAATGGATGTAAGTCTGAGTGAACGCTGGGAGTTGGTGATGGACAGGGATACCTGGTGTGCTGCGATTCATGGGGTTGCAAAGAGTCGGACACAACTGAGGGACAGAACTGAACTGACCTAACCCTAAAACACCAACAGTTAAGAAGCAACAGTTAGAACCAGACAGGGAGCTTGGAAAAACAAACTGGTTCCAAATTGAGAAAGGAGTACATTGAGGCTGTATACTGTCACCCTGCTTATTTAACTTATATGCAGAGTACATCATGAGAAGTGCTGGGCTGGAGGAAGCATAAGTTGGAATCAAGATTACCAGGAGAAATATCAATCACCTCAGATACGCAGATGACACCACCCTTATGGCAGAAAGTGAAGGGGAACTAAGGAGCCTCTTGATGAAAGTGAAAGAGGAGAGTGAACAAGCTGGCTAAAAACTCAACATTCAAAAACTAAGATCATGGCATCCGGTCCCATCACTTTATGGCAGATAGAAGTGGAAACAATGGAAACAGTGACAGACTTTATTTTCTTGGGCTCCAAAATCACTGTGAATGGTAACTGCAGCTATGAAGCTAAAAGACGCTTTCTCCTTGGAAGAAAAGCATATTAAAAAACAGAGACATTACTTTTCCAACAAAGGTCTGTCTAGTCAAAGCTATGTCTTTCCAGTAGTCAGGTATGGATGTGACAGGTGGACCATAAAGAAAGCTGAGCTCTGAAGAACTGATACTTTTGAACTGTGGTGTTAGAGAAAATTCTTGCGAGTCCCTTGGACTGCAAGGAGACCAAACCAGTAAATCCTAAAGGAAATCAATCCTGAATATTCTTTGGAAGGACTGATGCTGAAGTTGAAGCTCTAATACTTTGGCCACCTGATGCAAAGACTGATTCTTTAGAAAAGACCCTGATGCTGGAAAGATTGAAGGCAGGAATAGAAGGAGACGACAGAGAATGAGATGGTTAGACAGTCACTGACTTGATGGACGTGAGTTTGAGCAGGCTCCAGGAGTTGGTGATGGACAGGGAGGCCTCGTGTGCTGCAGGCCATGGGGCTGCAGAGTCAAACACAACTGAGCAACTGAACTGAACTAACTCTAAAAAATATGCCTTTCTTTAAAAATAGGGTTTCAAATACTATCACAATTAAATGTTAAACTTCACATTTATACTATGAATAATTTATATAAGAAAATAAATTTTCAATATCTGAATCCTTTTCCAATAATGTTGAATACTCAAGATGTGAATTTATCAACTTTGAAGAAAATGCAGAGATTACAGTAATTTTACCTTTGATGCTTTAGTCATACACTGTTCATATTCATATGTTACTCAGATACTGTTTCAGTATCCATCCAAACCTGCTGCTGCTGCTGCTGCTGCTAAGTCGCTTCAGTCGTGACCGACTCTGTGTGACCCCATAGACAGCAGCCCACCAGGCTCTGCCATCCCTGGGATTCTCCAGGCAAGAACACTGGAGTGGGCTGCCATTTCCTTCTCCAATGCATGAAAGGGAAAAGGGAAAGTGAAGTCGCTCAGTCGTAGCCGACTCTTCGCGACCCCATGGACTGCAGCCCACCAGGCTCCTCTGTCCTTGGGATTCTCCAGGCAAGATGTTTTTAATTAAAAATGAATTATGATGATCATAGAAAAAGAATTGGAATACACATTGTTCAAATTTTTAGGTAAGACAGCGTTCTGTAGTTTTAGAATCTTTATATTATATTAAATGAAAGATACAGTGTTTAAATACAGCTATTCATTCAATCATTGATTTGAAATGTAATCAAATATAAAATGTTATGTTAGTCACTCAGTCATGTCCAACTCTTTGCTACCACATGGACTGTAGCCAATCAGGCTTTTCTGTCAGTTGAATTCTCCATGCAAGAAGACTAGAGTGGGTGCCATTCCCTTCTCCACGGTATCTTCCTGACCGAGGGATTGAACCCAAGTCTCCTGCATTTCAGGAGATTTTTTACTGTCTGAGACACCAAGAGAGCCCAATCAAGTATAGGCAGTCATTAATTCATTTACTCATTCAACAAGCACTAAATTTGTGAGCCCTGAATCATATGGTGAATAAAATAGCTTAATAATTGATTAGCTGAGACACACAGTTCCATGACCAGAGCAGACAGCACATATATGGACGAACAATACACACCCCTTGTTCTCTCTCTCGTGGATGGAGACATAAGCAGATAATCACAGCACAGATAACGGCAGAAGCAACCCTGGTGAAAAGCCCATAGTAGTCAGAGCAACGGAGTTCAGAGAAGCTACAGGTAACTCAGGAATGGGGGTGGGATGTCAAGTTTAGAGTCAACAACTAGAAATGAAGTCCAAGCTCATTCTCAATATACTTTTATTAATAAGGCAAATGAGAGGTGTTGGAAGTTGGATTTAGGAATGAGAATTGGGGGTAATGGTGATAAAGAGCTATACAAATACATAGAAACAGGTCATAAAGGGTCTTAAAAGCTATATTAAGGAGTTTGAGAGAATCCTAATTTACTAATAAGTAATATCTCTATACACTGATATTTTATAATATGTACAGTTTATAACTTATGCTGAGCCTTTCCTTTAACAATTCACTAAAATATTTATGTTTAAAAATTATAAAATTTTCCTTGTTTAAGGTTCTGAGAGATGAAGATTACCTGAGACAGAAGAAATCACAATTCTTAATTTATATGAACTTGACACTGTTATCAAGAACTAGTGGAGAAGATCTTGTTGGTAAGATCATGACAACTCAGTATCTTCATGATCTTCCTTTGTAGATGGAGGAACCAACAAAAGCTCCCTCAAAGCTCTCTAACATGAATTAGTAAACAACTAAAGAAAAGCATGCTACCAGGGCAGAATTGGGGCCTCCCTGGTGGCTCAGCTGGTAAAGAATCCGCCTGCAATGTGGGAGACTGAGTTTGATCCCTGGGTTGGGCAGATACCCTGGAAAAAGGAACAGCTACCCACTCCAGTATTCTGGCCTGAAGAATTCCATCCACTGTACAGTCCGTGTGGTGGCAGAGAGTCAGACACAACCGAGTGACTTTCATTTCACTTCAGAGAAGAATGCAATGAAAACGGATCTATGTTTTATCATTCTAACCTGATTTTGCTAGTGAAGACAGTAAACAGCCCAACCCTCTTATAAATAAGTTTCAGGTTAATGCAAGTAATGTATGCTTACGTATCATTAGCATTTATTTCTTTCAGAAGAGACATATTGCATGGATATATGAAAAGTAGCACAGCAGAGCTTCCACCTTGCCCAACTCTGGGACACTATTCAGAGAATACGTGAACAGTGCCCTCTGGAGCTGGGCAACAGTCACCCTGTAATGTTAGCCAAAACACTCCTTATTAAATCTTCTGTTACCAGTGCCTATATATAGCTTGGAGAGAAGTTAAAGGAATGCTACTGATGATCCTGAAGAGAATTTTCTGAATCAGTGAAGAAAAATGAAATGATATTCAGTAGAGTTTTAATGTCAAGTGTATGCCAGCATATTTTAATCATTTAGGAATAATTAATTCATGTAGTGGAGAAAGAAATGGCAACCCACTCCAGTAATTCATGTGGAGAACAAAGTGAATATTTGATTAACCAGGACACACTCTTCCATGAACACAGCAGAGAGTTTCACATACTCTTTACTAGAATAGCTGTTCAAAGTAATAAATCTCTAAAATTATGTCTGTATCACCAGATTGAACCATGTATTTAAAAATATAAATGGGTCAGATCAAATCTGTATATAGTTTTGAGACACAGTTAAAGATAGGAAAGGACAGAAATTATTTGTTAGTTTTTCATGTTAAAAAAAAGTCATATATTCTTGAAGAGCATTACCCTCACATTTTACATTTTAGTAGAATGAACTAATTATGAAATGAATGCGTCAAAGATTTCAATTTCAGGGTTGACTTTACTTTAGTCAGATTAATTTTTTACTTTATCATCTATACAGGCACTTCAGTGGACAGCCAATCTGAATGTTACTCATTGTTCAGTGATGTATGAAGTATCTTTAATCAATGTGAAGAAAGTAATATTAAACTATTATCAGCAGCCTCAAATATTCTAAACATATCAAAAGAAAGGTCAAGAGGTAATATCACTGCTAATAATATTAGAAACAATGTATTTAACTCATTCTTTACATCAGAGTTTGCACTGATATGTGATTCTTTTTGTCATATAACATTATGAAAATACATCAGGTGACTTTTCTCTAATGTTGGAGAAACACTGGCTGTTTTGGAAGATTTTATTCTAACTTTGTAACATAATTTAAAGTGGAAATTGATGCTTTTCTACATTGGTACACTTTTAAAATGCTATTCCAAGGCAAGAATATAGATTATGTAAAGCTATGCTTGTTCATTAAATATTCCAAAGGTGTAAATCTAAAGAACTGTTGACCATCCCCATAGAAAAGAAATGCAAAAAAGCAAAATGGCTGTCCGAGGAGGCCTTACAAATAGCTGTGCAAAGAAGAGAAGCGAAAAGCCAAGGAGAAAAGGAAAGATATAAGCATCTGAATGCAGAGTTCCAAAGAATAGCAAGAAGAGATAAGAAAGCCTTCTTCAATGATCAATGCAAAGAAATAGAGGTAAACAACAGAATGGGAAAGACTAGAGATCTCTTCAAGAAAATTAGAGATACCAAGGGAACATTTCATGCAAAGATGGGCTCGATAAAGGACAGAATTGGTATGGACCTAACAGAAGCAGAAGATATTAAGAAAAGGTAGCAAGAATACACAGAAGAACTGTACAAAAAAGATTTTCACGACTCAGATAATCACAATGGTGTGATCACTCATTTAGAGCCGGACATCCTGGAATGTGAAGTCAAGTGGGCCTTAGAAAGCATCACTACGAAAAAAGCTAGTGGAGGTGATGGAATTCCAGTGGAGCTATTTCAAACCCTGAAAGAGTATTCTGTGAAAGTGCTGCATCAGTCTGCCAGTAAATTTGGAAAACTCAGCAGTGGCCACAGGATTGGAAAAGGTCAGTTTTCATTCCAATCCCAAAGAAAGGCAATGCCAAAGAATGCTCAAACTACCGCACAATTGTACTCATCTCACACGCTAGTGAAGTAATGCTCAAAATTCTCCAAGCCAGCCTTCAGCAATACATGAACGTGAACTTCCTGATACTCAAGCTGGTTTTAGAAAAGGCAGAGGAAACAGAGATCAAATTGCCAACATCCGCTGGATCAAGGAAAAAGCAAGAGAGTTCCCCAAAAATATTTATTTCTGCTTTATTGACTATGCCAAAGCCTTGTGTATTGTGTGGATCACAATACACTGTGGAAAAATCTGAGAGAGATGGGAATACCAGACCACCTGACCTGCCTCTTGAGAAATCTGTATGCAGGTCAGGAAGCAACAGTTAGAGCTCGACATGGAACAACAGACTGGTTCCAAATAGGAAAAGGAGTACATCAAGGCTGTATACTGTCACCCTGCTTATTGAACTTATATGCAGAGTACATCTTGAGAAACGCTGGCCTGGAAGAAACACAAGCTGGAATCAAGATTGCCGGAAGAAATATCAATCACCTCAGATATGCAGATGACACCACCCTCATGGCAGAAAGTGAAGAGGAACTAAAAAGCCTCTTGATGAAAGTAAAAGAGGAGAGTAAAAAAGTTGGCTTCAAGCTCAACATTCAGAAAACGAAGATCATGGCATCCGGTCCCATCACTTCATGGGAAATAGATGGGGAAACAGTAGAAACAGTGTCAGACTTTATTTTGGGGGGCTCCAAAATCACTGCAGATGGTGATTGCAGCCATGAAATTAAAAGACGCTAACTCCTTGGAAGAAAAGTTATGACCAACCTAGATAGCATATTCAAAAGCAGAGACTTTCACTTTGCCAACAAAGGTTCATCTAGTCAAGGCTATGGTTTTTCCAGTGGTCATGTATGGATATGAGAGTTGGAGTGTGAAGAAGGCTGACCACCGAAAAATTATGCTTTTGAAATGTGGTGTTGGAGAAGACTCTTGAGAGTCCCTTGGACTGCAAGGAGATCCAACCAGTCCATTATGAAGGAGATCAACCCTGGGATTTCTTTGGAGGGAATGATGCTAAAGCTGAAACTCCAGTACTTTGGCTACCTCATGCGAAGAGTTGACTCATCGGTAAAGACTCTGATGCTGGGAGGAGGAGAAGCGGACGACAGAGGATGAGATGGCTGGATGGCATCACGGACTCGATGGACATGAGTCTGAGTGAACTCCAGGAGATGGTGATGGACAGGGAGGCCTGGCGTGCTGCGAGTCATGGGGTCGCAAAGAGTCGGACACGACTGAGCCACTGAACTGAACTGAAAGAATTGTCTGTAATAACTTAAATAAATAATGTAAACAATAAATACAAACTTAAATAAGAAATCATAAAATTATATTTAAGAAGCAAATCAGGAGCTCAGTTATTTCAAAGTACATTAATGAATGCAAATAACAATGCTAATTCAAAATAGATTTTGATCAGAAAACTTTTTCCATCAGAGCTATTTATTTGCAACTAGTTATATTCTCCCATGGCCAGCCTGAATCAATAGTGCTCAAATTCAGTTCCTGATATAGGAAGTAAGTGAATCTAGCCATAGGGCTGCTAAGCCTGTGCGCCACAACCACTGAGCGTGCACTCTAGAGCCTGGAAGCTGCAACTGCTGAAGACCACATGTCTAGAGCCTGTGCTCTGCCAACAGAGGAGCTACCACAGTGAGAAGCCTGCGCACCACAACGAAGAGCAGCCTCTGCTCTCCACAGCTAGAGAAAGCCCACCGGCAGCAACGAAGACCCAACACAGCCAAAACGAAATTAAATAAATAAATAACAGAAACGAAAGGAATCTTAGTCTATTTTTACCTCTGCCCACTTGAAAAAAAAAGCACAACCTGAGAGTTGTGAGCTAAAATTTATTTAGGGCAAAATGAGGATGATAGCCCAAGAGACCGCATCTCAGATATCTGAGAAACTGCTCCAAAGGGTAGGGGGACAGGTCAGTCTATATGGGATTCTGGTGAAGGAAGAATACCTGTAATGAAGCACATATTTTTTGCAGAAGGTTATTGCTAGTCATGAGGAGCAGATGTCATTATGAACGATTTTAGTGTTTTTCTAGATACGAGATGAAAAAGAATTACGCTCATAATAAAATCATCTCCTGAAAATAGCTATCCGAAGACCTGTTCTGCCAGTTTTACCCAGAGCACAGAATGTCTCATTTCTGCTCTCCACCCTGAACTCCTTTCACAGAGTGTCGAAAGTCAGCAACTGCAGCCATTCAAGATTTAATCCTTGTGGAGGTAGATGAGGATTAAAGAGGTAGACGACGGAGAAGGCAATGGCACCGCACTCCAGTACTCTTGCCTGGAAAATCCTATGGATGGAGGAACCTGGTAGGCTATAGTCCATGGGGTCACAAAGAGTCGGACACGACTGAGTGACTTCACTTTCACTTTTCACTTCATGCATTGAAGGAAATGGCAACCCACTCCACTATTCTTGCCTGGAGAATCCCAGCGACGGGGGAGCCTGGTGGGCTGCCGTCTCTGGGGTCACACAGAGTCAGACATGACTGAAGTGACTCAGCAGTAGCAGCAGCAGCAGCAGCAGAGGTAGACAACCAGCGCCAACTGATGGGTGACCCTTTCAGATATCAACACAGCAGCCTTTCAATAGAACAAACATAGAATTTTCCCAGAGTGGGGGCAAACTCCTGTAATCAAGAAGACTAAAATCTGTAGAAATGAGAAAGTATGCTTGGTGAGAAATATGAACAAGCTGTTCTTACTGCATTTTCCGCCCAGGTGAGATGTCTGAACTGATTACAATATGGGCTCTGGCTTTGTTCTTGTCTCCATTCTGCAAAACTCTGAGTCTCACAGGGACATACTGCTCCGGTGCCTTATGGATGGGTTTCTTCATAGGAGGACTGTTTGGAAGAAGCAGTCCTTCTATTGGCCAATCAAACTCCTTCAGAAAGAATGACAAGAAAATTGATAATAGTGAATAGGAAGAGTCATTTCTGTATATATTTTAAAAATAAACACACTTGCTTATACCTTTAATCTGTTATTCATTCATCAAACATTCATCATCTTGTATCGGGCACCTAAGATATTCCAGATGATTCTAATTAATGTTTCATTTTAATGAAGAAGAAAGATGTTAATTTTTTAAATGTATGAACAATTTGTGTTGTATTACTACATGAAAGATTTTTTCCCTTTCAGAGAAACATCATCTGGAAATACAGAACTGAATTAACTTGGAATTTTTTTTTTTTTTTGCTTCTGTGTAAAATATCTCTAGTCAACATGAAAAAAGGAAGAATGTATGAAAAGTGATTTCACAACCATCTTAAACTAAATCTATCTGGCAAAGAAGAATATATTTGGAAGTGGAAGGGTGAGTTGTTCAGTCCTGTCTGACTCTTGAACTGTAGCCAGCCAGATTCCTCTGTCTATGGGATTCTCCAGGCAAGAATATTAGAGTGGGTTGCCGTTCCCTTCTCCAGGGAATCTTCCTGACCCAGAGATCAAACCCAAATGTCCTGCATTGCAGGCAGATTTTTTATCATCTGAGCCACCAGGGATATTTGAGTAATTCATACATAAATAAATAAATGTATGAATGAATGAATGAATGCAAAGTAACCAAATTCTACAACTGAAACATCTGAATTTGTTTAAACCTTATCATCTTATTCACCTCACTCTGTTTTATGGAATATTCCCCAAATATATTTATTTGGCAAGGAAATACATTTGGTTCTTTTCTTTTTGACACACAGTCCCAAATATCTTAAACTGTAAGCTCCATGAAGGTAGGTATCATGTCTGTCTCTTTTCTTGCTATGTCTGCATTGCCTAAATATGTAATAAACAGAGGTTAGATAAGTAATAAAGCCAGTAGATTAAATCTGGAATAAAATTAACATATACGCTTACAGTGATCAAAGTGTTCTGAACCCCACAAGACTAATGTCACATTTCCTAATTACAGTCTATTTATATGTAGTCTTTCCAGAAAAATTAATTATGCTTAATTACAAATGATAAAATCATCTTTTTGCTTAAAAAGTCAGTTATGTTGAAATGGGACTGGAGAAAATATGGTTCCTTCATATTAGATGAATTCAAACTTGAAGTCAAGTAAAGCGAATTTTGTTTGACTGAGAACTATGTCTGTTCCCTGCCTGGTAAATATTTTTTTTCTCTTCTGCAAACATTTCAAGAAATAAGAGGGCCCTTAGGCTGAGTCATTTTGAAATACACAGTTAATTTGTATCATTTTATCTAATTTAGTTGCCTTAGTCCTTTCTGTTTGATTTACAAGCCAAGGTCAGGGTTTTGTTGGACTATAGTGACTTTGTCCACCCAAAATCTACTGCTCCTGTTTAAATGCCTGGAGAACTGCGAGGTAATCCATTTTCATTCCCAAGATCATTTAGTTGTCAAATTCTAGACTATTGATGGCACTACGGTAAAGAGGTAAGGAACCCTCCTGCCAGTGTAGGAGATGTAAGAGACTCAGGTTCAATCCCTGCATCAGGAAGATCCCTGGAGGAGGACATGGCAACCCACTCCACTATTCTTGCCTGGAGAATGCCATGGACAGAACAGCCTGGGAGGCTACAGTCCATCTATAGGGTCACAGAGTCAGACAAGACTGAAGCAACTTAACACACACAGTAAAAATGTTATTGTTTTAAAAGGTATGTGTTAAGAGGAACATGGTTAACTGAGGTTTCCTAATATAACTTCCACTCACCATTTAAGTCAACTAATTAATTAACTGAATTACTCTACCTGTATACTATGTTGAAAAAGAAAAATGTAAGCACAGTATCTGTGAAGTCTACCATAATTACCTTTTTCTCTCTTTCTAAGAAAGTACACTTCCTTGTGAGGCATCCCTGTCACCCTTAGGTGGGAGGGAATCTTGATAGTCCAATTAGAAGTGTCCCCTGTTTCCACCACATTGGAAAAGCCTTTTTTTTTTTTTGCCTGATTTTTAGCACTGTACTTTTGATACATATTTAATCAATTAAATGTTCAAACTTCTTATCAAAACTATTATTTCTTTTCAAGAATATGCCCTTCCTTTCCCTTTCTTCAGTGTGATTTCTGGGTGTGGATGAAAGTTCAAAAAACCGTGTACCATTGGGAAAAGGGATTCATGGTCTATAGAGGAGAATTTAGTCGCTCAGTCATGTCTGACTTTTTGTGATCCCCATGGACTGTAGCCTGCCAGGCACCTCTGTCCATGGAATTTTCCAGGCAAGGATATTGGAGTGGGCTGCCATTTCCTACTTTAGGGGATCTTCCCAACCCAGGAATTGAACCCAGATCTCCTACATTGCAAGCAGATGCTTTACCGTCTGAGCTACTAGGGAAGCCCTTCATGGTCTATATGTGGTATTTGTCCTTGATTTTTAAAGATATGTGTCTCTTCTCCTCATTGACTACTGGGGCAACCTGCTGACACTTGTCCACCTCCAGTTGAGAAGTTATCCTTTCTGCTTCTCTTGGTTTTAGCCTCTGCCCTTTCTGGACCTCTGAAGAAAAGCCTACAATTAGCATAACTCACACTTTTTTCCTTAGCCTATGCTGGGCTTGTTTGTCTCTGTGCTATCCCTCCACCCTTGGCTCCCTGATGGCTCTCACGATGCTGTTCCCTGAATCTTAGACACATAATTCGTCTAGCCCCTGGCTCAGGCTACCCAAACCACAGCCCCTGGTATTTTTAAGAACTCCTCCTTTATCTCCAAAGCAAAACAAAAACAACAAAAACCCCTCAGCTTTCTAGACCGTTGCTTCTGTGTGCTGTGTGCTCAGTCGTGTCCAACTTTTTGCAACCCATGGAGAGTGGCCCACCAGGCTTCTCTATGCATGTGATTTTCCCAGCAAGAATACTGGGATGAGTTGATATTTCCTCTTCCAGGGGATCTTCCTGACCCAGGGATCGAACCTGTGTCCCTTGAATCTCCTGCACTGGCAGGCATATTCTTTACCACTGAGCCATCAGGGAAGCCCAGATGTTGCTTCACCACAATCTAAATAAAAGGGATATTTGGGCCCCTAAGCAATGACTTCTTGGTTTCATCCTACATCTGTCCTTCCCTTAAAGCTCTGAGACTCATTGATCAATCACTAAGGAAGCCTAGGGAACTGTGATTTAAAGGCAAAGAAAAAATTAGACTGAGACCAGAAAACGTGACAAAACAACTAAAAAGGTAAGAATACATTAAAAAAAAATCTTTTAGAACATATCACTGACCTAGTAATAAAGCAAGGACGCAGAGAGATAGAGTACTAAAACTGAATTTTACTATGAGGGAGTTTTTCAAACCCAGCAAACTTCTGCTTCCATGGCCTTGAGAGAAAAGGTACAGGAAACAAATTTCAGGGCCCAGCCCTGGGAAGTCTAACAGGAACACTCCTCTCATACAACAAGAATCACAAAAGGATAAATTTCATTGAAGAGGCAAACCAGAGAGAATGACTCTCAGGTGGTTGCAAGTAAAACACACCATCTCAAACATTTTCTCTGGGTGGAAGAAAAAATCTTCATTGAGAATTCACAACATGGGCTGGCTGACAGTTGAACTTTCAGAACATTAGATAAAGATGAAGAGAAAATTAATAATTTGAAAGAAAAATAAATTTGCTTCATAAAAAAATATAAAAATAAAATTTTAAATAATCTAGTCAAGGCTATGGTTTTTCCAGTAGTCATCTATGGATGTGAGAGTTGGACTGTGAAGAAGGCTGAGCACCGAAGAATTGATGTGTTTGAACTGTGGTGTTGGAGAAGACTCTTGAGAGTCCCTTGGACTGCAAGGAGATCCAACCAGTCCATTCTGAAGGAGATCAGCCAGCCCTGGGATTTCTTTGGAAGAAGTGATGCTAAAGCTGAAACTCCAGTACTTTGGCCACCTCATGCGAAGAGTTGACTCATTGGAAAGGACTCTGATGCTGGGAGGGATTGGGGGCAGGAGGAGAAGGGGACGACCGAGGATGAGATGGCTGGATGGCATCACAGACTCAATGGATGTGAGCCTGAGTGAACTCTGGGAGATGGTGATGGAAGGGAGGCCTGGAGTGCTGCGATTCATGGGGTCGCAAAGAGTCGGACATGACTGAGCGACTGAACTGAACTGAGCTGAAGATAAGTAAAAACTGTTTGACACCAATGACTAAAAGAAGGGCATATATTAGGCAGAAGGAAAGTGATCTCAGTTGAAAGGACTGAGATGTAACATTGGAGAAAAATGAAACAGAGGAAAGGTACAAAATAATCGAAATATATGTCATTACAATAAATAGAAAATACTAAAACCCTTAGTTTAGAGATAAAGATTGTCAAAATTGTTTTTTAAACTTAACTGTTTGCTGATTACTGGAGAGTCATCCTAAAATAGAAGAATGTACAAGTATGAAAAGTAAAAGGATAAAAAGAAGGTATACAATGCAAATAGCAACAACAACAAAAGATATTTCTACTAGTGTTGGATAATTGAAATGTTTACTAGAGCTAGAGAGAGTCTACATGTCAGGAGTTTTAATTCAGTAGCATGATAAAATATTTCTGAACATTTGTGTGTCTAGAACCAAATTTCAAAATACATAAAACAAAACTTGACAGACTACAAGAAGAAATAAATTCCATATCCATCCCATAATTGATGACTTAAGTACTTTTTTCTAGTTAATTGATGGAATGACAGAATCAACTGATCACTTGCATCCAAATCAGAAACTGCATGGATGTTTTCCCACACATTGATCACATACTGGACCTTAAAATAAGTCTCAACAATGGCCTTATGCTAAACAGTACCTCATTAAGTTGACCACTGGGAAGGACTGGCCACATGTAGGTAAGTTTATTCCAGAGAGGATTTTCAACTCTGGAATGTTTCCACTGGCCTGGCTTCCTGGTCCCTTCATGTTTTATGGCCCATCTAAGACAAAAGACAAAGAATTTAGCAAGATTAAATATCACTATAAAATAATCATTGAGTACTTCTTATTAGGTGGCAAAAACTCAGTGTGAATTTTCAAAAGTCTGGTAATTTACTGTGTACAAGAGACATGTGCTCAGTCACTCGTCACGTCCAACTCTTTGCAGCCCCATGGACTGTAGCCCACCAGACTCCTCTGTCCGAGGAATTTTCCAGGCAAGAATACTGGAGCAAGTTACCATTTCCTCCAGGGGACCTTTCCAACCCAGGGACTGAACCCACATCTCCCTTATCTCCTGCACTGGCAGGCAGGTTCTTTACCACTAGCACCACTTGGGAAGCCCCAACAAGACACATAAATAAAAGTAATTTTTAATGAAATAATACATTTATAAAAATCAGGAAAAATTGGTAATGTTATAATCAACAGTGAAATTTGAGGCAAAAGGCAAGGTAGAATAATAGTCAATTTACAATAACAATGACATAATATACTAACAGAAAATATTCACATTTGTAATATTTCCACACACTAATAAAGCAAACTTCAATAATGTTTTGAAATGAAAACTGAACAAGCTATACTTTGTGGCAAATGACAGAATAAATTAGATATAAATGGAAGTTTAAATTTTACAATTTCAACCACAAGGTAATTTTAAAAACACATTCTCTGTCCCAAGATACTATTAATATTATCCCAGACAGGCAGAGGAAAAAATAACACAATCAATACCTATTTAGAAGCAATGACATAATAATCACAAAGACCTGAAGAATACATTTAGAATCATATTCAAAGATAAATTTATAATGTTAAGTGCTTATGTATTAAGGGCTAAATAGAGAAGAGAAATTAAAAAAGCATTCACTCAATAATTCATTTTAAATGTGTCCAATGGAAAAGAGATGAAAGAAAGTAGCAAAGATTCAAATATAAATAAATATTAGAAAATAGAATAGTAAGCCTTGCATGTTGCAGTCCATGGGATCACAAAGAGTCAGACACAATTGAGCAACTGAACTGAGTAGAATTTTAAAGAAATTTTTTTTAATTAAAATTAAAATAGAAAATCTCATGCAAGTAAATTTAGATTATGATGCAGCAATTCCACTGCTGGGCATACACACCGAGGAAACCAGAATTGAAAGAGACACGTGTACCCCATGTTCATTGCAGCACTGTTTATAATAGCCAGGACATGGAAGCAACCTAGATGTCCATCAGCAGATGAATGGATAAGAAAGCTGTGGTACATATACACAATGGAGTATTACTCAGCCATTAAAAAGAATACATTTGAATCAGTTCTAATGAGGTGGATGAAGCTGGAGCCGATTATACAGAGTGAAGTAAGCCAGAAAGAAAAACACCAATACAGTATACTTACACATATATATGGAATTTAGAAAGATGGTAATGATAAACCTGTATGAAAGACAGCAAAAGAGACACAGATGTATAGAACAGCCTTTTGGACTCTGTGGGAGAGGGAGAGGGTGGGATGATTTGGCAGAGTGGCAGTGTAACATGTATGATATCATAAGTGAAACGAATCGCCGGTCTAGGTTTGATGCAGGATGCAGGATGCTTGGGACTGATGCATGGGGATAATCCAGAGAGAAGGTGTGGGGCGGGAGAGGGGAGGTGAGGGTCAGGATTGGGAGTTCATGTACACTCATGGCTGATTCATGTCAATGTATAGCAAAACGAATACAGTATTGTAAAGCAAAACAAACTAAAAAAAAATTAATTTAAAAAAAAATAAAAAATACATAGTAGATAGAAAAATCAAGCTAAATATTCAGCACTGATACAACTAGGAGTATATTATGTATGTATATGTTAATAAATGCAAAACTTATGAAATAATTTTTTAAAACCCTCGAAGATCTGAAATAGAAAATATGCTCTTACTCATATAACTTCACAGGGCATGGAACATATCATTTTCATACTATATGAATCATTCTAAAGCATAAAGGTGTGGAAAACTAGCTAGCTCATGCCATGAATGGGAGATAGGCTTCATAATAAAGTCAGTCACTGGTAATTTAAGAAATAAATCAACAATCTTACTTAAAATCAAAGATGTGAGATTCCTAATTCAATATTAGCTAGTAAAATTTAACACTATGGCAAGAGAATAGTCACTATTGTTAAGTAATTGCATAGAAATGAAATGATGGCATTTACTAATATGATAAGTTACTGATTACTGAAGGACAATAAGGAGCAGCCCATTACACATTATTTTCTAGCACACGTGAAGGTCATCTGAGCCTAAACATTTTCTGAGCTCACCCAGCCTCCTCAGAAGCATCTGCAGTGTCCAAACCTGTGTTCAAGGAACTGGCTTTCCTTCTGAAGCTTGCTGGGAGTTTTGGGGGCCTGGATACTGAGGGGTGGTTCCTCTTTCCCACCTAAGAACTGATCTCCAATTACAGTAGAGCTGTGTGGGCCAATCTAAGACCAGCACTTCTGTTTGTGTTTACATCCTCATCTTCTCTCCTCTAGGACTTTGTCCTCAACTATTAACTTTCCTTCCTTTCTGGTCATTCCATCTGCATAACGTCTGACAGCTTGATATATTTAAAAAAGAAAAACACTTTAAAAAAACACACACAAAAATAAAACACTTCCAGTTGTTGCCTTATTTCTTTGTGCTCTTATACAGCATATTCCCTAAAATGCTCATCTTGTTTTTTTTTAATTTATTATTCTTATTTTTATTTCCTGTCTGTGCCACACAGCACGTGGGATCTTAGATCCCTGAACAGGGATTGAACCCACAACCCTGCATTGAAAGTGTGGAATCTTAATCACAGGGCCACCAGGGAAGTCCCTCATCTCTTCTCCTCCTCTCTTAAGCCAATTCCAATTAGATTCTCATCTCTTGAATTCCACTGAAAATGCCCCATCAGTATTTTAACATCACCAAAGCCCAAGATCATTTCTCAAGACATAAGTGAACTAACAGCAGTGTTCAACATGATCCTTCCCTCTTTTTCAGAACACTTTCTCTGACTTGACCTGACTTTATTTGACTTCCATGAAACCATATTCTCTTCCTTTTATCCCATTAGTAGCCAAAAGTGTGAGTCTTCTCTTGAGTGCCAAGGGCTTCCTGGTGGCTCAGATGGTAAAGAATCCACCTGCAATGCAGGAGACCTGGGTTTGATCCCTGGATTGGGAAGGTCCCCTGGAGAAGGAATGGCTACCCACTACCCACTCCAATATTCTTGTCTGGAGAATTCCATGGACAGAGGAGTCTGGCAGGCCATAGTCCATAGGGGTCACAGAGAGTCAAACACAACTGAGTGACCAATACTTTCACTTTTCACACTTTCTTGAGGTGGTCTGCTTCTGCTACTCTTGCTAAGTCACTTTAATCGTGTCCAACTCTGTGTGACCCCATAGACGGCAGACCACCAGGCTCCCCCGTCCCTGGGATTCTCCAGGCAAGAACACTGGAGTGGGTTGCCATTTCCATCTCCAATGCATGAAAGTGAAAGGTGAAAGTGAAGTCGTTCAGTCGTGTCCAACTCTTAGTGACCCCATGGCCTGCAGTCTACCAGGCTCCTCTGTCCATGGGATTTTCCAGGCAAGAGTACTGGAGTAGGGTGCCATTGCAGTCAGAGGGTGGGAAATACAGCCTGTGAAAATCCAAGATCCGTTGCATCAATTGAGTTTTTAGATGCCATTGGTCTGATGCCTATAGGGCAATTACTATTCCCTGTAGCTCAAGTGGTAAAGAATCTGGTTGCAATGCAGGAAACCAGGGTTCAATTCCTGGGTCAGGAAGATCCTCTGGAGAAGAGAACAGTGATCCACTCCAGTAATGTTGCCTGGAGAATCCCATGGACAGAGAAGCCTGGTGGGCTACAGTCCTTGTGGTCACAAAGAGTCGGACATGACTGAGTGATTAACACACAAAGGACAGGTTGTTGATGAAAAGATTCATCCTTTTGATTCCAGTGCCTATATAACTTCAGCCTATCAGGGTGCCTTTAAAAAGAGCTGGTCAAGTTCAGTTTGCATTGTTAATAAACATTAACATGGAGCAAAGGCTTTTCTACTGCAGAGTTCCAGCACAGTATGAGCTTTTATGTGAAAGCAATAGACCTCTTAGTATTATTTCTTACAAATGAAGAGCTGACAGATCCTTAACTGTAATGGCACTAGCTGGCCGCACTATAATGACTGTACATGTGCATAACATAAATTAGACCTTACAGCATCATTAAGGACTCTGGACTCTTAATTCCTGGAAGTCAGCACTAGGTGGAGACAGTGATTCGTGCAATGTTTGCAGGCAGCCTTTTTCTTGCCTTTCTGAGAAGTTATTTTTATTTAATATTTTCCATTTTTCTCTTCAGTATAAAAGAGGGTATTCCTAAACTATTGTCTTTTATTGTTTAAGCATTATATAAAACAAAACAGCTCACATTTTGAAAGGACTTACTTGATCTCACACACACACACACACACACACAGAGGTACATATGCTACAAGGTAACCAAATAAGGTTCAAAAGCAAGTTTGTTTATTTAAAATACTATTTTTATTAGTATACTGCCTTTTCATTAAAAGTAAAATTCTATTTATGATATTTCACAAGTATCTACCTCCATGAACAGAAGTTTGACCAAAGTTAAAATATTTTCCTGGATTCATATAAACTAAAAGATTTAAGAAAAACCCAGGATCATTCCTCAGAATTTTAGTTGACAGATACTTCTCTCAAAAACTAAGTTCAGAATTGATCATATTTTGATTGGGTTTAATAATAGCCCAATACATTGCCATAGATTTGAACTGTTTGAAGCTTTCTAAGATTCTAGTCCTCTGGACAGAGAAGAAATCATTCAAAATCAGAAACTACACACACAAGCTCTTCTTAAACACTGTATAAGAGTTCAGAGATTAGATACGTAACTGAAATCTGAATTCCCCAGTTATTAGTCTTTAGGTTTTTACCAGTACCTCTGTGTCAATATTATAGATATTTATTTTGCAATTTACATTGAATATTAAAGCTAAATAGTTTAAGCAAATTGTTTTTAAGCTTTAAATTTTAAATAACTTTACAGTAATAGAAACAAGGCACTGAAGACTGATAGTACATTAATTTATAAGCCAAAATGTTCAAAGATCAAGTAATTTCTGCATATTAGATATTATTCTACTCATTTTGTTTCTGGAATATTTTGTAGAAACTAGTGAATACACATGGAATTTGTTTTTCTGTTTTAATATCCCCATTTGCTCCATCTCTTTACATTATTTTTATAACTAGCAAAGTACTTAAACAGAGACTGAATTTTAATGGCAAATAAAGGCTAAGTGGGGGAACTCAATGATCATGCTTCCACCTTGCATAACTGGGAACTTCTAAGAGTAAGAAACTGTTCCAACAATTACCCTGAAAAGAATACACATTTCATAATAATTTCCATAATTATATATTATATTCATCTCAATTTAAAATTATCAATTAGGCTTTTTAGCACATTTCAAAGTTGTTCTTAAAAACATCAATTGTTAAAACACAGTGGAAACCTAAAGTACATTAATGGTAATTGCCAGGAATATGTATATATTTAGTTTAGAAAAATAAAGGGGTATACAGATGGATATAAAGTCACACCTGACATCTCCTTGCAAGTTTTCTTTTTCCAACATAAAGTCTTTGACCTGCTATATTTTGTTTTGCTTTTCTAGTTGGCTGAGCTTCCTGGTTATTTAGATTTTAGATACATAGAAGGAATCTATATTCAGAA
Source organism: Aepyceros melampus (assembly GCA_006408695.1). Lineage (NCBI taxonomy): Eukaryota > Metazoa > Chordata > Mammalia > Artiodactyla > Bovidae > Aepyceros > Aepyceros melampus. Next base: position 136,802 of record SJXQ01000758.1, on the reverse strand, counting down.
CTAAAAACCTATCATTATCTCCCATAGTCAGAGAGTTTCAGAGTTGTGTAAAAGTAAAGCTCTCTTTGCAGGTACAGTAAAATCTCTATCAAGTACACGATTTGTAAACAAACATAAAAACCCATTGTTCCCTTCAGAATACTTGCCTATTGTGGAGTCCTATGTGATCTTTGAGTTCTTGAATCTTTTTATTACCTATTTGGGCCTCACAGACTCGCTTTGGTACCTGAGATCTTTGGGGTATCTACTACCTGAAGTTACTGTATCAGCTTTCATGCAAATAAAACAAAGTAATAACTGTTTATGGAGCACCTGCTCTCTCTCCCCTGCACTATGCTAGGCACTACAGGAACACAAAAGAAAGGGCTTCTGCCCTCAGGAAAATTACAGCATTTTAGGAAGAAGCAAAAAATTACATACCTGGGAAAGTTTTTGAAAACAATACAATATGTAATGGAAAAAAATAGCACTTTCAATAAGAGTTATAACAGGTAAACTAATGGAAAGAAAATAATATGAGCTTCCCATTACAGAAAGAAACTGTCAGGGTGGGAGAAGAATCCTTGCCAAGCATTCATGAATTTTGTATACATGGAGAATAAAGAGTTTGGAATAATGAGAGGGAGGAAGAAAGATGCCATTTCAAGAGATGGAAAAAGAATACAATCATTTGGTGTTATATAATAGCTCCAATAAATATGATTTTTAAAGACACAGAGTTCCAGTTAGAAGAGAGTGCTTCACTTTACAGCTTTTCATTTCCCAGTCTCAGTCAGGTTGAGCCAACTCTTTTGCTTAAAGCAAAGTGCTTCACCATTTAAGGCTCTTGATTGCCTTATTTATTCATATCGAGAAGGAACAGTTATCCTCCAAATCAATTCTCCCTTCTTTTAGTAATAATGGATTTCCAGATGGACACATGGCTACCCAGATAAAGATGAAGTTTTCTTGAACTTAGGTGTAGCAGCCAAGTGGGCTGTGCGTGGACATGACGCATAGCACTCAGACTTCACCTTTAAAACAACCGGACCAGTGCTCCCCTGGCCCCTTCTCTCCATTCCACTGACTGGGAGATAGCAAGAGCTGGCACAGTCAATTTAATGCAGAGAAAAATGAACTTCTGTATGAGCCTAAAAGTTTTGGAGTGCCTGTCAGAGCAGCTTAGCCTACATGTTTTCTAATATAGTCTTGGTCATTTCCATGGCTCCAGTCGTTTAAGTTTTCCTGTGCTTCTTCTGAACTTTTTACTGCTTTCTCTGCCATTTACCTCTGAGGAACTTTTCATAGGTTGCCATCACTATTGATAGCTCATCTCTTTCCTACTTCTCACTGCCATTTCACCAATTCATATGTAACAAAGCTTCTGTATCAACTGTGGATTGATACAGATTGGTTTGCCCAATGGTCACTTTTTGTGACTTCTAAAAGAAATGCTCTTAGAGACAGTGACAGGTAGCTCTTCAGGAATAGTGACATTAAGAAGATAGACCCCACTTGCCTGATCTAAGGTGGTGCTTGGGGGTTTCCAGGGAATCATGTGTGGACTTTAGTTATCACTGTATCACTATTCAGAAGGGGTCCCAAGATATTGACAATCATGAGAAAGTGAGTGGTAGCTTTTTGTAACCATTTCCTCTTCGGGAATATTTTCCCAAACAGATTTTAAGGTCTTTAGATTGACAATTGTGAGCCATATTTTAGTTCTGCATCAAACAAAAATATCCTAGGATACAGATGAGAAAAAAGAGCAAGCAACTGAGAGGGAAAGAAGAACACAGCAGAGGCTCCAAAAGCAAAGGAAAAAAGCAGTTATCTGAGAAAAAGAAGTGATGAGTTGTAAAAGCACTGGGAAAATAATAAATATTCATAGGAAGTCCCCACATGTAATCAAGCAATAAGGATCCTTTGTCTAAAGTTGGTCTTGGGAAGCACCATCTGACATGTTTTCAACATTTGTGCAGCTGGGTGCCAGGGACCCAAGGAACTGAGACAGTTTCTGTCCATGAGGAATCCTAGTTTGGTGAGAAAATAGACCAGTGAAACACATATCAGTGACATGGGTGATAGGGGCAATCATGGGGGTGTATACAAGGTATTTCAGAAAACTAAACAGAGATATTGAGTCTTCCTGGCTCTTAGGGCATGCTCTGTCCACTTACTGAATACAGGAATGAATGGGTGAGCTAATCTGGACTGTATTTAAAATCATCTAGTGAATCTGGGTTCTCAATTCCCCATCAGTTGATGCCAAAATTCTTGAATCCATAAATCTGAATTGAGAAAATATAAGTAACGCTCAAGATTCCTCTTAAATGTGGGTAGAGTAAGAGATACTTTGCAGAATACAATTTGGTAGATAATAGAATAGCCCCCTATTAAAAATTATTTCTCAAAACTAGGTCCTGAAATTCCATCATTACCAATTAATTTCTTTATGCTCAAATAAACATTGTAGGATTTGCAAAACAAAGAGTCAGAACTTTATGACCTGTAGTAGGCTGTAAAATGGACTCTCAATAGAGATCCATGTCCTGCTCCTGGAACCTGTGAATGTTACTATACAAGGCAAAAAGACTTTGCAGGTGTGATTAAGTTAAGGATCTTGATGCAGGAGATTATCCTGAATTATCTGAGTAGGTTCTATTCATAATCATGCATCATTAGACAAGAGAGGCAGGGAGAGAGTCAACACTACAGAAGAGAAGAAGACAACGTGACCAGGGAAACAGAGGCTGAAAAGATGAGGCTACAAACCAAGTAAAACTAGCAGCCACCGCATGATTCTTTTCTTGGATCCGAGAAGAGCTTGTGGGCTACTTCATCTCACCTACCATTTCTCAAAGAAAGAAATGAGATCCGGTAAGAATTACCCACCTGGTTATAAGAGGGGTTTGTAGTAAAATCAGAGCCCTATGGCTCAGTAAATCACCCAGTCCACATGGGAAAACATACCTTTAGATGTAAACAGCTTTGACTGTCCAGCAAGTCTGTGCAATGGTTCTAATAATTCAGTTCAAGTGTTACTGTCATAAAGAAGGTGTTTGTTGAATGAATTGTTAAAATCAGAATGCAAGATGGCCCTCTCTCTGTTCTTTCAAAGAAAACAATGAGTTTTCTCAGAGAGACAAGAAGCAATAGAGACTTCCCATAGTCTTCGAACCTCTTGAAAAATGGCCTTCTATATTTTTCTTCTAATGCAGAGAATTATACAAATGAAACTCTTAATAAACACACAGGTGAACAATCCTATGTTTGTCACAGTGCTGATACTGTGAGTAGCATACAATTCAGTGTACAAGAAACAGCATCTATTTCTACTAGACTGTAAACTTCATGGGGATTTTGTCTGTTTTGTTACAGAGCATCCCCAGTACGTAGAAGAGCACCTAGCACAGAGCCTGTACTGAGTAAACAGTTGTAGAGTGTAGCACCAGCTGGAGACCTGGGCAACAAGCGGCCCCGCCCTGGCCCTCACTTCTGTCCTCCTCTCACTTCACTCATTGGGCAAAGGGAGGTGGCCACCTGGAGTCCATGTGCTGCCCCCTAGTACACTTCCCCCTATACAAGCAGTTCTCTGAGACCTCAGGGTTCTCTGGCCAAATAGTCCCAAACTTGCTTCTAGGGACTGGAACAGTCTCCACCCCAAATCTAGCCTGATTGCAAACCTCCTGTGTGCAATTCCTATTATTGAAAGGTGGCCAAGGGACTGTTCTGCCTCGGGTGGATCAGACATTGGACATGGGAGTTGGGGTGCCTACCTACTCATTTTGTGTGCCATTAAGTGTTAGTTAGATACAGCTGGGGCTGTGAAGGGAGGATGAGTAGGGCGTGGGCAGGGAGTCTCTACTGTATCACGGGATAAAAGGGCTGTTTTTATCCCAGAAACCTGCACATTGAAGAGGAGGTTGGGTTTAATAAATAGATGGATGGATGGATAATTGCATAGATCAATAAATGAATGAAAAAAATGCCCTACCATGAACCAATGAACTATACCAGGGAAAGAAAAATGAATGGGCGCACACAGGTTTCCCAGAGATTCTGACAAAGCCAAGTCTGTCAAATTAGACAAGGGCTCTTTTAATGCTTCTAATGATTCATCTCAACAGTAACAATGTTGTTCAGAAAAATACTGTTTATATCTCATGATCTTCCAGTGACCAAAAAGACTGAGTCTAATGATGACATAAAATGTAACTTTTTGAGATAAAGTTCTTCAACCAAATAAAAATTTTAAATGTGTCACTTGACACATTTTGATGTCAAAATATATTCCAGCTTCAATTATATAAAGAAAGTTCTACATTCACAAGAAGAACGCACTTTCTCTTGCCAAGTCCACCTGGCAGCAGTCCTAGAACCTAGAGGTGCTCACCAGACATTTGTCAGCAGAGCAGAGTAGCTTGCAAGCACAGGCAATCTGATGCCAGGCCACTTGGATTAATCTTGGCTTCACCTCAGACTAGCTGGGTGACCACAGACATGTCACTCTTGGGATAACAAGATACCTATTTCAGAGAGTTATTATAGAAATTAAACACATCATTATCTGCAAAGGAACAGAACAGTATCCAACTCATAGTAGCACTCTGGAAAGGCTGATGTCCAGAGTTAAATGTTATGTTACTATTAAATGACATAAATGATATGTGACTCACAGTATTAGCTATTCTTAGTATATGACAGATTATATTTAATTTCTAAAACAGGCATGGTCTCTAAGTGTTGGCCAATTTAAAATTTAAAGGCTATTCTCTAGGCTAACTTCAAAGCAACTCTAGTAATAACAGATTCAACCATCTCAAAAGATTTTTAGTGTGTTGCCACCGTCGACTTTGGCTAATGCAGTATTAATTCAATGGGAGTTTTATAGGTCAGCAGGTAGAAAGGCTATGTTTTAACTGTGTCTTCCCTGGGTGATAAAGATGTAGTTGATGTTTCAATCATTTAAATCTATGCTAAAGGTATAGAATAATAAGAAAGAACCTAATGTCTATCTGTGCTAGAAAGCTTCAGGTAAACTGTATACTGAAAAAAACAAAGAAGTACCAAGGAGACCTAACCAGAAACACAGTTAAATGGATTGTATAAACTATAAAAATATTAATAATAAGGCTTTTACCTATCTCTTGAAGTGAAAAATGACACCATGTATACCTGTTTGTGTTTAAGAAAATTTTAAGGTTTTATTGTTTTCCTTAAAATAGCTAAATACAAATTCTTAATCTCAAATATACACATAAATTACATGTGTGAAAACTCATGAATGTGAATGGTGACTAAAATGGTCCAAAGAATTTCTATTTGAGGGAATCTCACAAATAGTTGCTATTTCTCCCATTATTAGTATTTTTTCTGTTGTTCTATTGTTTTTCTTAAAGCATCTTTTGTTAAGAAAACACTCCACAACTTCTTCCATGGTAAGTTGAAGTTACATGCCACTGGGGGAAAAAAAACCTTCACATTTTAACATTATAACTTTAACAGGATCTGCGAAGATATCAGAAGTGTCAGCAGCACAATGAAATGAAGTTAATACACAATATTCAGCAAACTTCATAACATTACCTCTTTCTTTTCCACACAAATCAGGCTGACTTGAAAAGAAGCATTTGTTTGAAAATTAATAGCAACATTCTTTTGTTTCATTTTATGCAGCTTTAAAGACCCGAGGAGCCTTAGGAATTAATTGTAGGCTTCTAATAAACACAATGATGTAATGACGTATTTAACATTACTGTTTTTTGTTTGATTCCAAATAAATTGCAGATTTTTTTCTGGTGTGATAGTAAAACAATTACCATTTTGCAAAAAGGATAATTAATCTGCAATTTTTTCACATTAGATCATATATCTCTAAAGAGTGCCCACGGATTTGATAGTCTTCAGCTGCTGTGTATTTATTTTTCATTTTTTTCTACTGATGTACCGCCCCATCAGCGCTGACATTTAAATGAGTGAGTATTCAACACAAATGTGATCATTTGTACAGCATCCAGTGCGGCCCCATACTGAGATGATTGCTTCTGGGAGCCATCCACGGGTTCTCAAATAGGGGGAAAAAGCCAGGCAAAATTTTATCAATTTACATTTTTCTGTGATTAATTTTTATGCAAATAAGGGCCCGACCGTGCTCCCATCTCACCTGAATCATCCGGATCATCAAAGACAAATTGAGCATCACTTATTTAAAAAATAGGCTTTAAACTACTCTACAGCTGTGTTGGAAAATGCTAAGAGCAGGGCATGAACTTCTCTAATATAACAGGAATAGATAAGAAAATGTCTTTTATGTGCATTTTGTACACAATGCCACAAGCATGGAACTTAACACAATAAAAAATTGCCTTTGCCTTGAATATTCTCTGGTCTTTGTAAATAGTCAGCAATGGGAATGACAGCATACAAAGCAATATTTTCCCAATTTCTGAATGCATAATCAGAAATGTTTCCCATTAAACAAAAAATGCTGACCATTACACGTCTTTGCCAACTTTCTATTGCTTCTGGATGAAAGTGTCCAATAAAAAGAGTAAATATGTAGGGGAAACAAAATTTCACAGAACCAAATGACAAGTCTTAGTTTGTGATGGGGGTTTATGGTGTCGGTATAATGTTGCATAAAATGACACAGCACTTCTGGGTCTATACAGTCTATTTCTCAAAACATCTACTAAAATAATATAATTATTTAGTTTGCATTTGGGGTCCACTAAAAATTATAAAAATCATATTGGATTTTTTAAAAAATAATAATATCCTCCAGATTTATGAACTACAAGTAAAGATGTTTGCCATGATATCTGGGATCAAGTTAACAGTGTGATTCATATAAATAGTCACGGCTTACAAACGCCACCTCAAGCAGTAACTAAGTTCAATTTACTATTTTTTAGCAAAAGCTATATTTTCTCACATGGTATCTTTTGAAAGTGTGCTTAGAGTTTTATATACATGACTCAGTTATCAAAATCTTCCCAGATGTCTCCTTTTCTCTCACTCACAAAAATAATCACCAGAGCAGAAATAAATTGTTGACAATTCTCAGAGAATGGAAACAGACCACGGGGGGTAAAAATCTGGTTATCTGAATGGGCGATATAATCGAAGGTTCAGCTAAGCTAAGGGAATTTCAACATAAACAATGCTCTTATTTCCAAGAACGGATTCTCCTTTATATACAATAGTGGAGGAATGCCAATCCTTTCCTTACTGCTGTGAGAAAAGTGCCGGACAGGAACAAGATTAGAATCTTAAAAGCTGTCCTGGAGAGCTAAATTACTGTGCAGCGTACAGGTGAGGAGGTAAAAAGAGCAAAAATAAATGGAGTTTATTCCATGGTTTTTAGAGTTTATTTCACGAAGACAGAAATAAAGATATCTAAATCCATAGTTACAGTCACACCATGTGAGATGGTTGTGTGTGTGTGTGTGTGTGTGTGTGTAGCCATGTGTGGAACTGTGTGGAACTGTTCATGGAACTGTGTCACGGGCCTCTTTTCTCCCTCACCAACAAAAATTAGCCACTCAACACCAACTTCCACACACAAAAAAGATTCCTATTTACCTTCTCAGTGTCTTCCTTCAAAAATAACCTGGGAAAGACAGGAGTTTCTCACACAAAAAAATAATTTTAGCCTGGTGAGCAATTGAGAGTTGGACTGTGAAGAAGGCTGAGCGCAGAAGAATTGATGCTTTTGAACTGTGGTGTTGGAGAAGACTCTTGAGAGTCCCTTGGACTGCAAGGAGATCCAACCAGTCCATTCTGAGGGAGATCAACCCTGGGATTTCTTTGGAAGGAATGATGCTAAAACTGAAGCTCCAGTACTTTGGCCACCTTATGCGAAGAGTTGACTCATTGGAAAAGACCCTGATGCTGGGAGGGATTGGGGGCAGGAGGAGAAAGGGACGACCGAGGATGAGATGGCTGGATGGCATCACAGACTCAATGGACGTGAGTCTGAGTGAACTCCGGGAGTTGGTGATGGACAGGGAGGCCTGGCGTACTGCGATTCATGGGGTCGCAATGAGTCGGACACGACTGCGCGACTGAACTGAACGACAACTTTTGGTGCACACACACACACATCTGTCTGGTCTGACTTTTGGCTTAAACTAGCCAGCATAGAACATCTTCCACTGTGGTTCCATCAGGAGTGGAAGCAATTTACATTGTTCGTAACCTGGACATATCATATTCTCAAACAAAGGTGGGCATAAAGAAACTTGCAATGCCCAAGGATTTACAAACTCTACCCCTGACTCTTTTAACTGTGGTGCTGGAGAAGACTCTTGAGAGTCCCTTGGACTGCAAGGAGATCAAACCAGTCAGTCCTAAAGGAAATCAATCCTAAATATTCATTGGAAGGACTTATGCTGAAGCTCCAATACTTTGGCCAGCTGATGCAAAGAGCTGACTCATCAGAAAATACCCTGATGCTGGGAAAGACTGAAGGCAGGAAGAGAAGGGGACAGCAGAGGACAAGATGGTTGCAAGGCATCACAACTTGATGGACATGAGTTCGAGCAAGCTCTGGGAGATGTTGAAGGACAGGGAAGCCTGCTGTGCTGCACTCCATGGGGTCGCAAAGAGTCAGACATGACTGAGTGACTGGATAGCAAAAAAAATCCCCCTGACTTTAAGCAACAGCTGTTTGGTTTAAAGCAAGTCAGCTGGCAACCACACAGCTGTTTTTTTTAAGTCCAGAATAGTTGCCAGCGTAATGTGAAAATCAGCCCATCTCTCACAGAAGTATATGGCACCTCTCAAATGATGGGGAAGCTGCTTCCTTCAACATGTGTCAACTGAGCACGTTTGGGGACAGTGGGACAAGGAACTGGAGGAGAAAATCTTTAGGGATGACAACTCACAAACTCAGGGAAGAAGTAAACTTAGTCCTAAAAGGAGTGAAATGGGAAACCAGAGCTACTGGAAAAGGTTGCAGGGTCTTACACAGCACACACATTTAACCTTGGCCATGGTCTTTATTTCTAACATAAAATAGTTCAGTTCAGTCGCGCAGTCGTGTCCGACTCATTGCGACCCCATGAATCGCAGTACGCCAGGCCTCCCTGTCCATCACCAACTCCCGGAGTTCACTCAGACTCACGTCCATTGAGTCCGTGATGCCATCCAGCCATCTCATCCTCGGTCGTCCCTTTCTCCTCCTGCCCCCAATCCCTCCCAGCATCAGGGTCTTTTCCAATGAGTCAACTCTTCGCATAAGGTGGCCAAAGTACTGGAGCTTCAGTTTTAGCATCATTCCTTCCAAAGAAATCCCAGGGTTGATCTCCCTCAGAATGGACTGGTTGGATCTCCTTGCAGTCCAAGGGACTCTCAAGAGTCTTCTCCAACACCACAGTTCAAAAGCATCAATTCTTCTGCACTCAGCCTTCTTCACAGTCCAACTCTCACATCCATACATGACCACAGGAAAAACCATAGCCTTGACTAGACGGACCTTAGTCGGCAAAGTAATGTCTCTGCTTTTGAATATACTATCTAGGTTGGTCATAACTTTTCTTCCAAGGAGTAAGCGCCTTTTAATTTCATGGCTGCAGTCACCATCTGCAGTGATTTTGGAGCCCAAAAAAACAAAGTCTGACACTGTTTCTACTGTTTCCCCATCTATTTCCCATGAAGTGATGGGGCCAGATGCCATGATCTTCGTTTTCTGAATGTTGAGCTTTAAGCCAACTTTTTCACTCTCCTCTTTCACTTTCAACAAGAGGCTTTTTAGCTCCTCCTCACTTTCTGCCATAAGGGTGGTGTCATCTGCATATCTGAGGTTATTGAGATTTCTCCCAGCAATCTTGATTCCAGCTTGTGTTTCTTCCAGCCCAGCATTTCTCATGATGTACTCTGCATAGAAGTTAAATAAGCAGGGTGACAATATAAAGCCTTGATGTACTCCTTTTCCTATTTGGAACCAGTCTGTTGTTCCATGTCCAGTTCTAACTGTTGCTTCCTGACCTGCATACAGGTTTCTCAAGAGGCTGGTCAGGAGGTCTGGTATTCCCATCTCTTTCAGACTTTTCCACAGTTTATTGTGATCCACACAGTCAAAGGCTTTGGCATAGTCAAGAAAGCAGAAAGAAATGTTTTTCGGGAACTCTCTTGCTTTTTCCATGATCCAGTGGATGTTGGCAATTTGATCTCTGGTTCCTCTGCCTTTTCTAAAACCAGCTTGAACATCTGGAAATTCACGGTTCATGTATTGCTGAAGCCTGGGTTGGAGAATTTTGAGCATTACTTTACTAGCGTGTGAGATGAGCACAATTGTGCGGTAGTTTGAGCATTCTTTGGCATTGCCTTTCTTTGGGATTGGAATGAAAACTGACCTTTTCCAGTCCTGTGGCCATTTGCTGAGTCTTCCAAATTTGCTGGTATATTGAGTGCACCATTTTCACAGCATCATCTTTCAGGATTTGAAATAGCTCAACTGGAATTCCATCACCTCCACTAGCTTTGTTCATAGTGATGCTTTCTAAGGCCCACTTGACTTCACATTCCAGGATGTCTGGCTCTAGATGAGTGATAACACCATCATGATTATTTTGGTCGTGAAGATCTTTTTTGTACAGTTCTTCCGTGTATTCTTGCCACCTCTTCTTAATATCTTCTGCTTCTGTTAGGTCCAGACCATTTCTGCCCTTTTTTGAGCCCATCTTTGCATGAAATATTCCCTCGGTATCTCTAATTTTCTTGAAGAGATCTCTAGTCTTTCCCATTCTGTTGTTTTCTTCTATTTCTTTACACTGATCCCTGAGGAAGGCTTTCTTATCTCTTCTTGCTATTCTTTGGAGCTCTGCATTCAGATGCTTATATCTTTCCTTTTCTCCTTGGCTTTTCACTTCTCTTCTTTTCACAGCTATTTGTAAGGCCTCCCCAGACAGCCATTTTGCTTTTTTGCATTTCTTTTCCATGGGGATGGTCTTGATCCCTGTCTCCTGTACAGTGTCACGAACCTCATTCCATAGTTCATCAGGCACTCTATCTAACAGATCTAGGCCCTTAAATCTATCTCTCATTTCCACTGTATAATCATAAAGGATTTGATTTAGGTCATACCTGAATGGTCTAGTGGTTTTCTCTACTTTCTTCAATTTAAGCCTGAATTTGGCAATAATGAGTTCATGATCTGAGAAACAGTCAGCTCCTGGTCTTGCTTTTGTTGACTGTATAGAGCTTCTCCATCTTTGGCTGCAAAGAATATAATCAATCAATCTGATTTCGGTGTTGACCATCTGGTGATGTCCATGTGTAGAGCCTTCTCTTGTGTTGTTGGAAGAGGGTATTTGCTATGACCAGTGCATTTTCTTTGCAAAACTCTATTAGTCTTTGCCCTGCTTCATTCTGCATTCCAAGGCCATATTTGCCTGTTACTTCTGGTGTTTCTTGACTTCCTACTTTTGCATTCCAGTCCCCTATAATGAAAAGGACATCTTTTTTGGGTGTTAGTATTAAAAGGTCTTGTAGGTCTTCATAGAACTGTTCAACTTCAGCTTCTTCATCATTACTGGTTGGGGCATAGACTTGGATTACTGTGATACTGAATGGTTTGCCTTGGACACGAACAGAGATCATTCTGTCATTGTTGAGACTGCATCCAAGCACTGCATTTCGGACTCTCTTTTTGACCATGATGGCTACTCAATTTCTTCTAAGGGATTCCTATCCGCAGTAGTAAATAAAATGGTCATCTGAGTTAAATTCACCCATTCCAGTCCATTTTAGTTCGCTGATTCCAAGAATGTCAATGTTCATTCTTGCCATCTCTTGTTTGACCACTTCCAATTTGCCTTGATTCATGGACCTGACATTCCAGGTTCCTATGCCATATTGCTCTTTACAGCATTGGACCTTGCTTCTATCACCAGTCACATCCAGTCACATCCCATCACTTCATGGGAAATAGATGGGGAAACAGTGTCAGACTTTATTTTGGGGGCTCTAAAATCACTGCAGATGGTGACTGCAGCCATGAAATTAAAAGACGCTTACTCCTTGGAAGAAAAGTTATGACCAACCTAGATAGCATATTCAAAAGCAGAACATTACTTTGCCAACAAAGGTCCATCTAGTCAGGGCTATGGTTTTTCCTGTGGTCATGTATGGATGTGAGAGTTGGACTGTGAAGTAAGCTGAGTGCCGAAGAATTCATACTTTTGAACTATGATGTTGGAGAAGACTCTTGAGAGTCCTTTGGACTGCAAGGAGACCCAGCCAGTCCATTCTGAAGGAGATCAGCCCTGGGATTTCTTTGGAAGAAGTGATGCTAAAGCTGAAACTCCAGTACTTTGGCCACCTCATGTGAAGAGCTGACTCATTGGAAAAGACTCTGATGCTGGGAGGGATTGGGGGCAGGAGGAGTAGGGGACGACAGAGGATGAGATGGCTGGATGGCATCACTGACTTGATGGACATGAGTCTGAGTGAACTCCGGGAGTTGGTGATGGACAGGGAGGCCTGGCGTGCTGTGATTCATGGGGTTGCAAAGAGTCAGATACGACTGAGCGACTGAACTGAACTGATGAAGTGACTACTGAAAATAACTCCTACTGTATTTTAAAAAGCATAGTATATACATAATGTATACATATATATTTCTCTAGACAATATATGTGATTGTATAGATAAAATCATAAATGAAAATGGGTCATATTTCTTGTGTGTCCACAATGCCAAGAACTATTCTGGGCACTTCGGATATAGCCATAAACAGGACAGACAAGCTTACTGTTATTATGGAGCTTATAATAAACATATAAATAAAGAAGTTCTGAAAATAGTACATGTTATTCCAGATATTCAAGCTGGTTTTAGAAAAGGCAGAGGAACCAGAGATCAAATTGCCAACATCTGCTGGATCATCAAAAAAGCAAGAGAGTTCCCGAAAAACATCTCTTTCTGCTTTCTTGACTATGCCAAAGCCTTTGACTGTGTGGATCACAATAAACTGTGGAAAAGTCTGAAAGAGATGGGAATACCAGACCTCCTGACCAGCCTCTTGAGAAACCTGTATGCAGGTCAGGAAGCAACAGTTAGAACTGGACATGGAACAACAGACTGGTTCAAATAGTAAAAGGAGTATGTCAAGGCTGTATGTTGTCACCCTGCTTATTTAACTTCTATGCAGAGTACATCATGAGAAACGCTAGGCTGGAAGAAGCACAAGCTGGAATCAAGATTGCTGGAAGAAATATCAATAACCTCAGATATGCAGATGACACCACCCTTATGGCAGAAAGTGAAGAAAAACTAAAGAGCCTTTTGATTAAACTGAAAGAAGAGAGTGGAAAAGTTGGCTTAAAACTAAGCATTCAGAAAACGAAGATCGTGGCATCCGGTCCCATCACTTCATGGCAACAGATAGGGAAACAATGGAAACAGTGAGAGACTTTATTTTTGGGGGGTCCAATATCACTGCAATAATTGTAGCCATGAAATTAAAAGATGCTTGCTCCTTGGAAGGAAGGTTGTGACCAACCTAGGCAGCATATTAAAAAGCAGAGACATTCCTTTTCCAATAAAGGTCAATCTAGTCAAGGCTATGGTTTTTCCAGTGGTCATGTATGGATTTGAGAGTTGGGCTATAAAGAAAGCTGAGTGCCGAAGAATTGATGCTTTTGAACTCTCAAGAAGACTCTTGAGAGTCCCTTGGACTGCAAGGAGATCCAACCAGTCCATCCTAAAAGAGATCAGTCCTGGGTGTTCATTGGAAGGACTGATGTTGAAGCTGCAGCTCTAATACTTTGGCCACCTGATGTGAAGAACTGACTCATTGGAAAAGACCCTGATGCTGGGAAAGATTGAGTGCAGGAGGAGAAGGGGATGACAGAGGATGAGATGGCTGGATGGTATCACTGACTCAACAGACATGGGTTTGGGTGAACTCCAGGAGTTGGTGATGGACAGGAAGGCCTGGCGTGCTGTGGTTCCTGGGATCACAAGGAGTCAGACACGACTGAGTGACTGAACTGAACTGATGTAGAGAATTAAAGTATGTCAACATGATACAGAGTGACTCTGTAACTAATTTATGTGGGGTTAGTGGGAAGGCTTCTCTTAGGAGGCTACATTTCAGCTGAGATTCGATGATAAGAAAGGAAGAGCCATGTGAACTTCATGTGAAGAGTAATTGGGTCCAGAAGAACAACCAGCAAGATGGCACTGACTAGATGGAAAAAAGCTTAGCATATTCCAGGAACAAAAGGAGAGCTAGGAGGCTGGAGCAGACAGCAGTCATGGACAGGACAGGAGGCAGACCTTGCAGGGTTTGGCAAGCCAAGGTAAGAAGCTGAGATTCTATTCTAAACATGATAGGCTGTTAAGGATGAGAGTGACATCATCTAATTTCAATTTGAAAATAAAGATTGGATGCTGATGGAGAATGGATAATAGGGCGGCAAAAATGGAAGCAGAAAGAGTGGTAGGAATCAGTTGCTATGGAACAGATGATAGTGACCAGGACTAGAATTTAGTGGAAATGAGATCTAGGCATGAAAATCAAAGAACAGATTCATTCACAGATCTTGAGAATGGATTAGGTATTAAGATAGGGCTGGTGATAGATAAAGAAACTAAAGCAAAGTCCAGGTGTTCAGCGTGAGGACATGGATAAATGGAGAGGACTAAAATAGGAGCAAGTCTGAAAAAAGGAAAAAATAACCTTTCTAACTGGGATATGTTCAGTTTGAGATTCCACCTCCAAATGAAATTGGATCTATGAGCCTGCAGAGGTTGGGACTAGAGCTATGGATTGGGGAATCACTGGAATCATGGTCGCATTTCAAGCCTTGGGAGCAGATGAAATCATCTATGGAGTATAGAGGTAAAAGAGAAGAGGTCAAGGACAGAGCCTTGGGTCCTCAATGTTGAGAATTAGACCAAAAAGCAAAAAAGAGTAGGCAGCAAAGAGACTGAAAGGGAGTGTCCAGTGTGGTAGGAGAGAGACCAAGAGAATAAAGTGTTTCACAAGTAGGAAGTATGAGGTTAAACATGTCAAATACTTGGAAAGATCATATAAGAACAAGGAAATGAACACTGGAATTCTATGGCACGTGGTAAGGAAAAAGCAGTTATTTTTCAATATTTAATGTGAGTGAAACACTGTTCCAAATCAAGAGTACTCATACTTCCAAAAACCCCCAAGACAATCCAAACTGACAAAGACTTTTCTCTTTCCTCCTAAGTTCAATCTTAGAACCCCATCACCAGCCTTGGGAATTTTGATAAACCTGAAAATCTGATGTCCTCTTTATCCTCACTCTCTAATACATAGAAATGTACCAATATCACATATAAATTATCAAAATAAGTACATAAATCTCATTAAAGTGAGTTTATGCTCTCTTCTGAGCTTTACAAATCAGAAACAAACACATTTGTGCCTTCTGGATCTAAGACAGCATTACCAGGCAAAATAAATTATTTCTGTTGAAATCTATTCCAGGATATATCATAGAGCATTGGATTAAACATCCTATTTAAACAACATACAATATCACACATGTAAGATATTTCTCATACTCTTATCTAGGAAGCCATTTTTTTAAACAAGCATTGTGGGATGCCAAAAAAATAAAACCAATTCATGATCGCTCTAATGCAATGATAGGCTAGAAACCTCCCAGTCTACTAAAAGGTGATTTGAATGGAGGGAATAGGAGGTTAGAGGAAAACTTGTGTCTTTTGTTTGGACAGCTGAGTGGAGTTGTGTTCACGCACCATATGTGCATGCCTGAGCCCGGGACACTCGAAATACAAAAGCAAAGAATGATGTACCTTTACTCCAGCCAGCCCCAAAGTCTACTAAGAAAGAAAGAAAGAAACAAACAAAACATTGAGCCGGAGGAGATGTTTTCTCAAGAGATGTTGTAAAAATACAAGGCACCATGAATGTTGCTTCAGAATCTTAGTGACAGAGCTGGGGTGTCAGCTACAGCAGAACCTGTGCATACGGCTGAATATGTGTATGCAGTGTAAGATGGCTTAGGTACCTCAAGAGAAACAGAAATAAAATCATTCTTATTCCTGTGAGATTTCATTTAAATATATATTCTCCAATGAGTATAACCTGGTGTCATCACTGTGCAGGCTAAGGGGGCACAGCACTTTTTGACATCTTGAGGTATTTGTATGTTGAGATTCACTGGAAGTGCTCCTAGGAGTAGTGAAGTCATGTGGTCATGGACGCACCTATAGCACCGTTAACATCCTCTTTGGGAGATGTATGTGCTCAAGAAGGAAGCTAGAGTCAAAGAAAATGAGAGACAAGTGGACTATCCACAAATATACATGAAATACTGTGGAGATGCTCAGGAATAACCAGGGAGAGGTAGGGAAGAAGACCCAGAAGGGCTAAGGTGCTCCAGATAGCAGGTGGGGGCTGTCGACCAGGAAACATGGCCATTTGTGGTGTGACCTTATTTGTATCTCAGCCTAATGAAGTCTGAGGACATTTGGATTCCACCAATAATAAAGCACATATGTTTTTATAATACAACTGTATGTTTATTTTCTTCTTATTAACTGTATTAAGCTATTTACACAGTGGAATTGTATTTAAAGAGTTATTTAGTAAAGACATGCCACAAATAGACAGTTTCACTAACACTAATCACACAAGTGCAGTGAAGCAAACTTATGTTCAAGAAAGTAACTTGGGTGAGAACTTTCCATTCTTGTGACATTTTCCAGGCCAGTAGACTTGAAATTATGCCATTCCAAAATAATTCTGGGGTGGGAAGCTTCCTAGGATAATACAGCCACATTTAAGTGAGAGTTACGAAGAGAAGCTGATGTGAGAAAGCTGTAATATTGCTGGCATAAAAATAGGTGCTGCCAGAGAGTGTGGAAGTTGACAAATGGGCTTGCGGAGGGAGGGCTAAGGGACAGCCCTGGTAACCATGAAGAGGCCGTCCTGAAGCAGCAGGTGCTTAGCTATAGTGGGTGCCCAGGACCTCCAGGGCAGACAGGAGGGAGCGGCATGAGACGGCTGCGTTAAGCAGGAGGGAGGCATGACGTCTGGGAGTAAGTGTACTGCAGTAAGTAACCAACACAGAGACAAAGTGGTCCCATGCAAGGTCACCGGGCTTGGTGGACACTTTCAATAAGCAAAGTGTCAAGATTCTAAATGTCTGATTCTAAAGATTGAATTTTCCCCTTGGCTTCCCAGGTGGTTCCATGGTAAAGAATTTGCCTATGATGCAGAAGACGTGGGTTTGATCTCTAGGGTGAGGGATCCACTCAAGATCCCCTCGAGAAGGAAATGACAAGCTGCTTCAGTATTCTTGCTGGGAAAATCCCATGAACAGAGGAACCTGGCAGGCTACAGTCCACGGGGTTGCAAAGAGTCAGACATGACTGAGCAACTGAGCAGCAGGGCAATGACAATCAGTAAGGCCCTTAAGTGATGTGAAGGAAATTCAGTGGCTGCGGGGTCAGGATGCCTGGATTAGGAAGCTTCAGATGAGACGCTCATTCAGGGCCAGCCATGCCACGAGGATCTGCTGTCACTCAAACCCAACTAAACCAGGACACCTGATCTCATCTTTCTCACTCTTCATTTCTCTTGTCTTCACTGGCTTGAAAAAAAAAAGTATACTCTGGAGGTATCGGGTATGCACGATACCAGAAGAGGTTTATTTAGGAAAGATTTTACCAATAAGTGAAAGTGAAAGCTGCTCAGTTATGTCTGACTCTTTGTGACCCCATGGACTACACAGTCCATGGAATTCTCCAGGCCAGAATACTGGACCTTTCCCTTATCCAGGGGATCTTCTCAACCCAGGGATTGAACCCAGGTCTCCCACATTGCAGGCGGATTCTTTACCAGCTGAGCCACAAAAGAAACCCAAGAACACTGGAGTGGGTAGCCTATCCCTATCCAGGGGATCTTCCCGACCCAGGAATTGAACCGGGGTCTCCTGCATTGCAGGCAGATTCTTTACCAACTGAACTATAAGGGAAGCTGATAAGCATACAAGTAAATTTTTTCTAAATAAGGTGGATAGTGAATTGTATTACATAGCATTAGAAAAAGAGAAGAACAGGTTGTTAAAAATTCAGGGGAAAAAACTAAATTTACTGAAAATAGAAAACAAGGATAAAAACAAGAGGGAAACCCATATACTTCATCGACCTGCTTATTCATTCAGTGAGCATTACTTGACACCTACTACGTTTGTTGTTGGGAACATAAAGATGAAAGAGATTTACTCCCTGCCTCACGTTTTCTAAAAAAGAAATATTACACAAATAAAGTAAGATATAAAATGCTCTCTCTTAAGGTTATCATACAAAAGACATAAATAAACTTATGCCTATTTTATAAGCTCTTGTTTGAGTATGTTAACTATAAAATGAGGAACATCAAATCATTTAAAAAGAAATGCTCTATTTTTTTTAAATAAAAATGTATCCATATGTTAAACATATAATCCTAAATGCTACTTTCAGGAGAACAAGGCCCTGAAATGGTGCCAGTCGGGCTAAAGGTGAAAATGGGCTTCCCTGGTGGCTCAGTGGTAAAGAATCCACTTGCAATCCAGAGACCCGGGTTCGATCTCTGGGTTGGGAAGATTCCCTGGAGGAGGAAATGCCAACCCACTCCAGTATTCTTGCCTGAAGAATCCCATGGACCGAGGGGCCTGGCGGGCTATAGTCCATGGAGCTGCAAAGAGCTGGACACGACTAAGCAACTAACATTTTATGGTGAACAAATAATGAGTGAAGACAAACCAAGAAAGCTGCTCAACAGGGTAATCTCTCTGCAGCTGAATGGAAGACCTGACCTCCAAAGAATCCTTAAACCTGGATTCACTGAGGCAAGCCTACCAAAGACAGATACCAACCTGACTTTTCAGACTCAATGAGCTGTTCAAAACGGGCCTCCAAAGCAGACCACAGCCTGCTTGAGAAAGAAACTGCTCCGAAGTATTACCCAGTAATAGCTGAAGCCCCCACAGCCTGGCTCTTACACCCAACACCATGGTGATTTGCTGAGCAGCACCTTCAGCAGGCCTCATAGAGTACACTGCAGGAGGCATGGCAAAGCCATGATACTACTGAGACTCACAAAGCTGAAGAAAGAGCGAAACTTTAATCACAAAGAAGACTGCAAAACACAAAACTCCAAAAGTCAGGCACTTCGTATGACAGTGTGTAATGTTTCAGGGAAAGTTACTAGTTCTTGATTGTCAATTTAAATATCAGCCTTGATATGAAGAACCAAAAACAAAATTAGTTTTTATGTATTATATTCTAAGAAAATAAGGACTGATTTGTATCCCACAGTACAATGCAAATATCACGGTGAATTCAAACCAGCTTGCATATTTGGTAACAAATTCTAAAACAACTAAGTTAAATTTGATTTTCAGTCACAGAGTAGGTTTCACTTTTCTGACTACTGATCAAGCTTTATTTAATTAAAAATCAAACTGAAATTCCATGTCAAGAAATTATATTAGATTATTTTTCAAAAAATATACCGAATTCTACCAAACATTTAAAGAAGAAATAAAACCATGACTGCAATAAAATATTTTCCATAAAATAGAAAAGAATATTTCCCAGCTCATTTTATGAGACCAGCATAATCCCAATATCAAACTCAGACAAAGATCTATCCAAAACAGAAACTATAGACCATTATTTCCCATGGACAGAGGCACAGAAAACTCTCAGCAAATTACTATTAAATTAAATCCAGCAAATTAAAAAAAAAAGGAAGAAACAGTACATAACCAAGTGATATTCGCTATCAGAATTCAAGACTTGTTTATCATTTGAAAACCAGTCAACATAATTTGCCATATTAACTAAATAAGAAAAAGTACATTTCTTAATGGTACTCAAGTGGTGAGTACACGATTCTATGTATTTATCAAAACCCATGAAACTGTACATCAGAAAGAATGACTTTTAATGTTTGCAAACTGAAAAAACAAAACCTATAAAACAAAACCAACCAGGCTTTGGGGGAAATTGGGATGGAATACAGACTAGAGTAAAGCAACCTAACTATATTATTAATACACTGAAGGGGAGAGGAAGAAATGAATTTACCTAAATAACTGGGGAAAACAAGTGTCTGTCTAGATATTGGAAGAGTAATGACAAAAAAGAAATGAACTCCAAACATTCCATTCTACATAGTACTAAAGTTTAGAAATTCTGATACTCTTACATATATATTAAAGTTGAACAAATGAGGAAATATACTGATAGGGACTAGGTTTCTCACTGTCTAAGAAAGAAGTTTCAAATAACCTCACAAACAACCAAGACGGGGAATGTTAGAATGAATCCTGTAGAGCTGGATCAGAGTCAAACAGATCTGTGTGAACTCATGTTTATTTTACCATATATTATGTATTTCTTCAACTCTCTGCTGAGAGGGCTTAGAAAAAATACAACCCAATAGCAATAAGCACACGTAGCACTCAGACCATGGTTTCTAAATAGCTTTCTCCAATGAAAATGACTGATTCTATTGTTAAAGCAGGAAATATAAAGATGATCCTGGAGCATCTTGTACTATCAGAAAGTTTAAAAGAAAGAGAGAAAAAAGAAAAAGCTTAAAAGAAGAGGGAAATGTATAGAAAATATCAAAAGGATACAGGAGGCAAACTGAAAGAGCTTACAATGGTTAAAATGAGCAATTTGAGCAAAAATAAATAAATGATAGTGTTGGACTATTACCCAAATAACAAAATAAATATGAATGGACTCATATGAATATAATTAAGATGTAGAATAAAAAGTAAGCAAATGGAGAATGGGTTAATCATTCCTATAAAAGAATTCCAATTAATAAATGTAGACAAATGAGAGGGTCTTCCCTGGTAGCTCAGCTGGTAAAGAATCTGCCTGCAATGCAGGAGACACCAGTTCAATCCCTGGGTCAGGAAGATCCCCTGGGGAAGGGATAGGCTACCCATTCCAGTTTTCATGGGCTTCCCTGGTGGCTCAGATGGTAAAGAATCTTCCTGCAATGAGGAAGACCTGAGTTTTATCCTTGGGTTGGGAAGATCCCCTGCAGGAGGGCATGGCAACCCACTCCAGTATTCTTGACTTCTCATGGGAGAATACCCATGAACAGAGGAGCCTGGTGCGCTGAGTTCCATAGGGTCACAAAGAGTCAGCCACAACTGAACAACTAAGCATAGCACAGCACAGACAAATGAGATTAAGAAAAGATTCCCATCAGAAAGAACATTACTGTAATGATTGCAACAGGCAAGTTCACTGATAAACATATTAGTGAGCAAAACTTAGGAGAAACTTGATATCTGCATAGCCTCAAGGTATCTGCCATCAATTGGTTAATTATCATGGTGTCTTAATTATGTCTACCAATTCTTTAATACCCCTTCCTCCAAGTGGTGTGTGTGTGCGTGCTCAATCATGTCTGGCTCTTGTGACCCCATGGACTGTACCCCACCAGGCTTCTCAGTCCATGGGATTCCCCAGGCAAGAATACTGGAGGAGGTTGCCACTTCCTCCTCCAGGGGATCTTTCCAATCCAGTGGTGAAATCCACGTCTCCTGCATCTCCTGAATTGACAGATTCTTTACCACTGCATCACCTGGGAAGGCCCTCTCCCTCTAAGATGTAGAGCTTAATCCCCTTTCCCTTGAGTGTGAACTGAATTATTTGCCTCTGATAGAGTATGAGAAGGGAAAAACAGTAACATTACCATTGAGAAATATGGCAAACACCACCTTAACTAAGTTATCAAGGTTAATATCACCAGTAATACATAATACTGATATCATGCACACCCTGATATAAAGCAATGAAAAGGAGGGATTTCCCTGGCAGTTCCAGTGGTTAAGACTCTGCACTTCCACTGCAGGGCCCATGGGTCTGAGCCTGGGTTGGGGAACTAAAGATTCCACATGTCATGCAGCATGGCAAAAAAAAAAAAAAAAAAATAAAGAGGACAAATCATTTGTATGATATTTTTCACACAACTGTGCAACTTTAATCAAAAGAACACTTGAGACAAGCTCCAACTGAGAAACATTCTATAAGATACTTGACCACTATTCAAAAGGTCAAGGTTGTAAAAGACAAGGAAACACTGAGAAACTTATACTAAGTTTGACCACTACATGACTACTACAGGCAATATGATATCCTCTATTGGATTTGGTAATAGAAAAAGGACATTAGTGGAAAAACTAGGGAAACATGAATAAAGCCTCTTGTGTGCTCAGTCACTTCAGTCATGTCTGACTCTGCGATCCCATGGACTGTAGCCAACAGGGTCCTTTGTCCATGGGATTCTCCAGGGAAGGATACTAGAGTGGGTTGCCATTTCCTTCTCCAAGGAATCTTCCTGATCTGGGGTCAAACCTGTGTCTCTTATGTCTTCTGCATTGGCAAGTGGATTCTTTTACCACTGAGCCTCCTGGGAAGCCCAGAATAAAGCCTAGTTTAGTTAACACTATTGTACAAGTGTTGACTTCTTAGTTTTGATAAATGTACTATGGTTAGCATCAGGGGAAGCTCAGTGAAGGGGATACACAAATTCTGTACTAACTTTACAATCCTTCTATAAATCGAAACAAAATGGTTTTAAAGCACTATGAATTTAATTTAATTAGACATACTACTTAAAAATTAGTATGATTTTGCTTTTCTGAGAATTTCCAAGAAATTGAACAGATTCTTGGTTGTTTCAAGAGTGGCCACCTGTGAGTGTAACAGTAGCCTGAGAACCTGAAGCCTCTGATTCAAATTCCTGCCCCACCAACAAGCAAGTTTCCTAGTCAACTGGGGATCTGCAGCATCCAATCCTTAATCCTTAAAGAAAGGATTTTTGGACAATATGACTCCTACAGACTTCTTCTGGAAGAGGTCTTCTCTTCATAGAAGATGTAAGTAGGAGTCATATTGTCCAAAAAGAAAAGAGAAAGGTGGAGAGGAGAAAACTTATATTTCTAAAAAATATATATAAAAGTTTTAAGTATTTTTTCAAGGTAAAATGTATACCAAAAATACAAATATCAATAAATTAGATAATTATCAGAGATGGTGGAAGCACAGATGGTCTTTGCACCATCTCACAGTGTTGGTGAGCTAGATGAACTTGCAAAGAGCACTAACTCTGAACATTTGACTTACTTGCCCCTTGGGAGGGAAATCAACTGACCTCTATTTGTCACCAACCAGAAAGAAAAAATACACCAATGTCAGTGGCTCCAAATGAGAAGTACTGTCAGTCCTGGCTGTGAAGGAGTTGTCAAGCCCATCATCAACTCCAAGGGCCACACCAAGGACCTGTTGCATGAAGAAGCATGTTAGGGCACCTAATCAGTTGGTTGAGAGTAATAACTACTCCTTCAGACATTCATTAAATTGCTTAATTCCAACTTTTAAGTTAAATTATTAATCCATTCATTCAAGCATCACAGTGCTCTGTATCAAACGAATATCAAAAATATACAGGGAAGAGTTTCATATAATTGTCTTCAATACTGTTTGCAGACATTATTATAATATTTAGTCTCTTTTCCTCATTTAAGAAATTATCAGGGCTGCTATGGCCTCACAATGAGGTCTTAGAAGAGGAGGATCCTTTGCCTTCTGGTTCCTGAAAGCAAACTTATTAAGAATGACATAGGAAGAATTGCAGGCATTCATTTTCTAAATTTCAGGGCCCTTTTCTGTAAAGTCAAAGGGTACTATAAAATGTGTCAGCAAGCCACACATGCAGTTATTCACATTTCATGTAGAAAGCCTTTTAGACTGCAAGTCTCTAAGTAGGTCTCTGTGAGAGGCAAGTATTCAGAATATCACTCTTTTCCCAAGAGAGAGCAGGTTTTGACTGTGGAACACGTTACATTAATGAAGCTTTGTTGGCAGCTGGTGAGGGAAGCTTCTGGGTAACATAATGCATTTTTCCAAACACCATGTTAAAAAAGAGCCAAGCTTGAGCTGTGCTCCAGTTACTTGGGAAATAAATCAAAAGAGTACAGGTGAACACTATTTTTTGGTATTTATTTGGAGACAGTTTCAGAGTTGCAGAAAAGTTACATAAAGAGCTGCCACTTATCTTTACCTAAATATATATAAGTAATTTGTGAGGTGATAATCTGAGACTTACATATGTCTTGATCCTCATCAAACTTTGATCTACTAGTAGTAGAATCTCAAACTTTCATCCACTAGTAGTAGAATCCATTGATGATTCTTGTTCCAATCAATTATTACATGACTGTTGTGAAAGGTCACTTTTCTGACTTAGTCACTCCTTCAACAATTATTTATTTTGGAGAAGGAAATGGCAACCCACTCCAGTATCTTGCCTGGAGAATTCCATGGACAAAGGAGCCTGGCAGGCTACAGTCCATGGGGTCACAAAGAGTCAGACACAACTGAGTGACTAAGATCAACATTTATTAATCGGCATTCTACTCTGAGAAAAACCCCATCTTCTTTATTCATTCATTTATTTACATCAGTGTTGACACATAAGTTCTTATTTTATTCAGAGGTCTGCAACTCAATATCATCATTTATTCTGATGCTACAATTGTCAAGTGAAGGTTTTTGAAAGAGCATCTATGGCACCTCAGGTAAGTTCTCCAAAGTTTTAGAAGCAAACGGTCACTTTGCCTTCAAAATATTTTTGAGGCAAAAAAGATTGTGTCTTCTTGTTTGAAAAGAAACACTAACAAATCTTTTCCTTGCTTAGAAACTCCTGTCTAGACACATTACTCTTTCACAGCGCAAAATCTCTGTTTTGCTCCCAATCCAGGACTGCAGTTAATTACATGAGGAGACAGATGCTGAGCAGCCTAAGGCTTTCTCTGCCACCGCGGTGAGGCTGAGCTCCACTCAACAAGCAGGTAGTGAGTGAAGACAAATGCTGTTTGACAAGGCAGCATATCCCAGCACCCAGGGAAAGAAAACAGACAGTCCACTCTGTGTTCCCAACCAAAGACAGAGGAATATCAAGCAGATTGTTTCTGACAGAAATCATATCACAGCCGCACTTCCAGACAAAGTCCGTGTGAATGAAATGATACACTTTCTGTTTCCCATCTTCCCCTTTAACAAAAAGCGAGTGTATGAAAGGTACATTGGAGGTGACAGCTCAATGCAAGGTGGTTAGCAAGATTTTATAAGCTTGGTTTCCCTTTGGAGATATTAAAGGATCAGCAATAGTTCATCGACTTGATACAGTAGCTATTCCTCTTTATTCTAATGAATTTCCTGGCTCCTACATACTACAGTGTAAGTACTCTATGTTCAGTGAATGTTGTGTCAAAATAGAAAATTAAAGTTATGGGCAGTCTGTATTACACAGGAAGAAACAGAAAGGTAAATTAGACTTTCCCATAGTTTATTAAGCAAACATTGGCAGGACAAATAACTTTTCTAAATACAACCTCATGAGAGCATATAGGCAGAAGTTATCTTCAGAGGCCACTTAATGAAATATTCCTAGTCAATAACAGATATAGGCATACAAATAAAATGTCCTCATCAAATAGCATCATTTGGAAGGGAAATAGTATTTTTATTCAATGTAGAAATAGTTATGCCAATGCTTTACTCTTTAGTTGCCAATGAATGTGAATTTGAATGATTCCTATCAAAGCATAGCTAAATTATTTTATTACACTTGTTTTTAACATCTTTGTTTTTCATTTGGTTCATTGAGGTGGCTTAAATGTCATGTCACAAAGACAATAAATCAAATATGTATGTTCTAGCCAACTGCTGTTTTCAGAAGTCAAAAAAGAACCGAAATACAACCTGCTGTGAGCCCAACTGTTGGATGAAAGACCAACAACAATGGTCATTCCCAAAGGAGAAGAGGGAGAGACACCAAACAGATATTCAGGGAAGTGTCATTTCTGATCAGAAAGACCCAGAACATGCTTCCTGCAGAGAAGATAAAAGTTTGCTTTAGAGGAAGTAAAAGAAATAGAAGAAACTGGTTCTCAACTTGTGCCACAATTTCTACTGTTTTAAATAATCTTTCAATTATTCTTCTACTTTTCTTATGCACTGTGTCCCCTGTATGTGTACATATATTTGTGTGTGTGTGTGTGTGTGTGTGTGTGTGTGTAAGACACACAGAAGAGCCCTCTAATAAAAAGTGGGAAGTCAGGAAAGCCTTGCAGGAGGAAATGATACCATGCCTGACATCTAAGCCAAGACTTTAAAGATCAGTAGGAGTTAGTGGGGCAAAGAGAAAAGATCCTAGTTTAAGGAAATTTCATGGGCTTCCCAGGCGGCACTAGTGGTAAAGAACCCACCTGCCAATGCAAGAGACATAAGAGATGCAAGTTCTACCCCTAGGTTGGGACGTTACCTTAGAGGAGGGCATGGTAACCACTCTAGTATTCTTGCCTGGAGAACCCCATGGACAGAGGAGCCTGGTGGGCTACAGTCCATAGGGTCACAGAGTTGGACATGACTAAAGTGACTTAGAACTCACACACACAAGGAAACTTCACAGGCAAGACTTGGATGAACAAGCATAATATGTCAGAGGGGATGAGAGATGTGGAGTGTAGACTGACCAAAAAAAACATGTATCCGGAAAGACACGGAGGATGGAACATGGGATATTTACAGCCCAGGCTAAGGAATGACATACCCATCAAGGATTTTAAACAGAGCAAGAACAGGATAAGAAAGTATTTTAGAAAGAACACCAGTGTGTAAAATGTGCTAAAACTGAAGCAAAGGTAACACATTTGAAGGCAAGAGAAATTTTCAAGAAGTTGACGGACTTACGGTGTCTTAGAAGTTAATTGTTGGAAGTGAGGAAATAGTATGGATGATGGGTAGGTTTCTGCTTGGGCAACTGGTGGCTGGTGATGCTTTTCATTGAGGGAAGGAGCTTCACTGAGGGTATGATGATAAGTTTTGGAAATGCTGAGCTGGGGTTCTTGGTAAAATTCAAAAGATTTCCAACTGCCTATCACAAAATAAATTTTTTGTCCTAAATTATTTATGAGGAGATAGAACCATTCCTGTAAATTTTCAGAGAAACAGCACAGTTGAATGTGTGTGTGTGCCCAAATGGAACCAAAATTTGCTGCAATGATTATATCATCAAATTGTATACAAATCCATCTCAATTGTTGGACTATTTATATTCAGTATACCGAATGCTAGATTTCTTTCCAATATGAGAAGCTAATCTAGAATGCCTAAACCAAAGAACTAACTTATTGTCCTTTTACATTTTACTGAAATGCAGTATTTAAGGGCCAGTCAGGGGATAGGCTATTATGAAGTTAAGAATACACTTATGGTCAGTCTTCTTTGGTTCGAATCTCACATTACTTCTAAATAGCAGAGTAACTATAGGCAAAATTTTCTCTGTGCCTTGGTGCAGTTTCTTACTATAAAATGAAATGGAATATAATACCTATCTCACTGAGATTTAAAACAGATAATGTTTCTGAGCATTAGAAGCACACTTTAATAAGAATTGAACATATGTTTGCCACTATTTTATAACAGCTGTTAGCATATCTGGATGGATGGGTGGATGGATGTATATTCAATTCTCCCTGAACCCATCATGCAGAAGTTGAGAGTAGTAAAACATATATTGCCTTCAGTTCAGTTCAGTCACTCAGTCGTGTCTGACTCTGTGACCCCATGGACTGCAGCATGCCAGGCTTCCCTGTCCATCACCAACTTCCGGAGCTTGCTCAAACTCATGTCCATTGAGTCAGTGATGCCATCCAACCATCTCATCCTCTGTTGTTCCCTTATCCTCCTGCCTTCAATCTTTCCCAGCATCAGGGTCTTTTCCAATGAGTCAGTTCTTCACATCAGGTGGCTAAAGTATTAGAGCTTCAGCTTTGGCATCAGTCCTTCCAATGCATATTCAGGACTGATTTCCTTCAGGATTGACTTAGTGAACTGAGCTACCTCTGGTTGCAATATAGCATACTTTATAATCTCTTCAAAATAATTAAAAATTCAAAAGGTTGATTTATTGACTTGCAATATCTATAACATATACACATATGTGCATGCATGTGTATATAAAAATCTTTACTTGGTCAGTCAAACAACAAACTAAAACATGATGTCACTGTTCCATAATGACAGCTTCTTTGTTAAAGATGGACAATTTCTTATCTCCATCAGGTGACCCATCCAGCCAGCGTCCCTCGCTGTTTCTGTTGTGAGTCCACCCCCAGCAATGGCAGCTTCCTTATCCTTCCTGGGTGTATGATCTACCAGAACCCCATCATCAACCCAGGCCCTCTGTGTGACCTGCTAGCTCGCTCTGCTCTCTCTCATCTTTTCCTGGGTCCTAGGGCTTTCCTGGCGGCTCAGATGGTAAAAAATCCACCTGCAATGTAGGAGACCTGGGTTGGGAAGATCTCCTGGAGGAGGGATTGGCTACCACTCCAGTATTCTGGCCTTGAGAGTTCCATGGACTGTACAGTCCATGGGGTTTCAAAGAGTCAGACACTGAGCAACTAAATGGCTTTCACTCACTGCGCTCAGCATACAGCTGCAGTGAAACACAGAGCTCTACTAACTGGTTTGCCTCATATTCACCCAGTCCAGCTTCAAGGGAGCTCTTGCTGCTCTGAGCAATCATTTTAGTCACTCAGTTCATTTAAATTGATCCCAGTTTAACAAAAGCATACTATATGCAGAATATTTTGCTAGGCAATAAAGGATAAAAGAATAAGACCAACTCCACTCTCAAAGAACTTATAGTCTATAACAGAGCAAAATGCATGCGGCAAATACAGGAGGGGGAAAATGGTATAGGATTTCAAAGTTTTTCTTCTCTCCTTCAGATCATTTCCTCAGTCTTTACCCTCAGCCAGTGACCACAACTTAAAATTCCCTGAGATCATGGCTACTTGGTATAAATCCCTAGAGAAACATTTTTCACCACCTTCATACATTTCCAGCTTCTAATTTGACCTTTCTCTCCATTCTCTCCATTTTTTACTTTGATCTAGCTCCTGTTACTGAAAAGAGACCTTCCTCTCATACTTTTCTCCTTCTCGGCCAACATCTTCAACCTTTTCTTCTCTACTGTCCAATATACACGTAACTTCTCTTCCTTAAGAGAGACCGCCCAGTCTTTATTTTCACTTGATCCATGTCACTGCCAGATCTTTCTGTGTTACAATTCAACCCCACACATATGAAACATTTTTCCACCTATACTGTCAAAATTCTCTCAGCCATCACCAACTTCTTTGTTATGAATCAAGTCAACACCTTTTCCCCTAGTCTCCTTCTCCTTGATGTTTCTATAGCCATGGATACAGAGTATCATTCAGTTCTCAAAACTCTCTCTGCAGTTAGCTTGACCCCACACAGTGGGGCAGGATCTCTTTTTCATTCTCCAGTCAGTATTGGAGAATATAAGTTTGTTGACTTATTTATGTGTTTAATATTTCCTTCCTCCTAATTGTGAATTGCCTCCAAGGTTTAGTTCTAAATACCAAGTCTCCCCTTTTTATAGATTCCCAAAGAGAACATATATATTCTCACAGCTTATCTCTGGCGGGTAACTCCCAAATTTCTAAGCCCAGGCCTGCTCTCTCAACAAGAATCAGCTCTTGTGTCCCCAACAACCTACTGGATAGAGCAGAGGCTCTGGGATCAGACTACTTCAACCCAGCTTCCTGGTCTGTCACTTACCAGCAGTGTGTATAATTGGAAATGTTTAATCTCTCCATTCCTCAGTTTCCTCATCTGTCAACTGAAGGGAAATATATTGCCTTCCTCAATAGAAGGTAGTAAGAATTTAATAAGATTATGCATATAACAGACAATACTTCGTATCACAGTACAGACTCAATATATATTAGTTCTAACAATACTATTGATAATATAGTAATAAAATGATAGGTTCTAAATTTCATGACTATAGATAAAAACTAAGCAATCAAATGAAAAAAAACCACTCATGATAGATCAAATAACAATCCCTCTAAGATTGTTGTCTTCAAAAATTCTAATAATTTAAATTCAAAAACTTAGTTTTAACTTTGATCAACACTGTTCTCTCATATTTACATCTAGAAACCACATTCTATTTTCTTATTAAATGATTCTCCTCTCTGCTCCCTAGTGCTTGTTGTCACTCCTACCATCCCACTAAGCCTTCTTCTCCCCATCCATCCTGAAGATCATTATACAGATAGAAGGATGGAGTAGGGTTGGAATAGGGACAGACTCTGTTTTGTAACTAATTTGTTATACTAGATAAGTCTCTTAAATTCTCCAGGCCTTAGATTCCTCATGAATAATTCAAGGCGGTTGGATTCTATTTTCTTTAAACAAGTTCTAAAATTCAATAATTCTTGAAATTATGAAGACTATTGTCACTTTTAAAATACACGTACCATGTAAACAGGAAGAATAAAACAGAAATCCACATTATTAAGGAACTCAGATGTGAAACAAGAAAAAGTTTCAGGAAAGCAGAGAAAAGGCAATGTTTCATCTCAGTGACAATGAGGGATTAAGCAGGACCACTGATAGTGACATTTGTAACCTATTCACAAGGAACTCGGTTCTAAAGTAAAGCAGTCTTGGAAACAATATTGTCTTGAAATGGGACCACTAAAGATTAAAGATTTGCTACCATTAAAGATTAGCTATCAGGTGACTATTAGGATTCCTAATATTCCAAAATAATTTGTTCTTCATTCTCAACAGGCTGAAACAATGTTTTACAACAGGTGGTGAAACAATCCAAGAATGGGACATTAGTGTCTGTATTCCAGAGGCAGAACAATGTAGTTATGAAGGGACTGGCAGATGAGAGTTTAGAAACATCACTGGAGAGGGAGAGAGGAAGGGACTGAGAGGCTGGCACTGAATGGATCCTTTGTGCTCTCCTTCAAGTGACCTGCGATGGTGGCAGAAATTGTGTTTAGGGGAAACTGATCAAGGTGCCAAAAGGCGCCTTTACTTCATGTCAGTAGACTGTATCAAAGTAGGAGTAGAGGGCAGCCCCGTTCCTATAGCTACTGCAACTCTCTACAAAATGAGAGCTTTAATAAGACAGTGAAAGAGTTACCTGGAATCAGTTGTGAACACTCAAAGTGACAGGGCACTGACCAGCTCCCTCCCTCAGAAGGATGAGCAGACCTCTTTTAAGAAAGTAAAAAACAAAGCAAAGTCTCCAAAGGCATGACTGATTCATTAGAGAGAAGGAAGCAGAAGGAATATTCAGAGGAAAGGGAAACAGCAATTTGTTCCCCAGAAGTTGGGCGCTCCAGAAAGCAAAACATAAGCTTTGAGAAAGAAGAATGAAAGGGGAGCTTGGGTCAAGGAGGAAGTGTAATTAAAGAGATGAACGTTCTCAGAGAAGCTCCTTTTTGTTGTTGGTTAGTCTCTAATTCATATCCGACTCTTTTGTGACCCCACTGACTATAGCCTGCCAGGCTCCTCTGTCCATGGAATTTGCCTGCAAAAACACTGGAGTGGGTTGCATTTCCTTCTCCAGGGGATCTTCTTGACCCAGGGATTGAACCTGTGTCTCCTGCACAGGCAGGTGGGTTCTTTACCACTGAGCCACCAGGGAAACCCTAGGTAGTAGGGTAGATTAGTCCTTAAGCGGCCTTAAGGGTACTGGAAGCTTCTTATATAATAATTCACCAAGAGATGGAAGAGAGGGAGTAGGCTGGGGAGAGTCAGGAGCTCCAGCATGGGCATGGTTAAAAGAGCTGCTGTAGGTGTTTAAAACGTTTCTTTTTATTTGTTGTTGTCTCTCTCCAGTGTGACAGTTTCTTGGGACCAGATATTCCACCCTTTGTTTCTTTTGCATCAGACATAGCACTCATTTCTACACAAAAAAGACATCAAACCAAACTACCAGTTTGACAAAGACAGTGGTTTAGATTCAAGAAGACTGGGATGCTTACAAGTGGAAAACAAGTTACACTGAAATGATCATGAACTATGCTGCCCGTCCCTGTAGACGATGCTGATTGAGAAGGTTTTCAACTGAACAGGGCAAGGGAATATCTTCACATAAGTAAAATAAATAAATAAAATAAAATAAAACAATTAAAATTTCATACTTAAGGTAAATGTTTTAAATGGAGAATTTTCAGAAATGGATTAAAATGAATCACAATGAAAAAGAGAGTTTAACACATGATTGCTCAAAGCACAGGAGTGGAAAAGGCAAAGACGGAAATGTCAAAAGTAATTACTTCCTTATTCAGGACATATAGAAATAAAAAGACTGCTACTGTAATAATATTAGATTTCAGAAGTTAAGATAAAATCCATGTCCAGTAACAAGACTATATAAGAAGTCTTTAGTTTGTTTCAGGACACATTATCATCTTCATGGAAGAATGCTTTGTACGAAAGAATTTGTCTAAGTAAGTCAGATATCCACCACTATCCTGCAAAAAATTATTTTTTTATGAATAAGAACAGTTTAAGGTATAGTGGTTCACATCAAGATATTTAGTTTCTTCTGTAAATTTACAAACTTTTTGAAATCTTAAAATATGCTTCCAAGCTCCCTCAGCTTATTGGTAGAATTAATTTTCTTGCTGCTGCTTAAGGTTCTTCCAGACACCACCTACTATTCCCTGCTGCATGACCCTCATTATGAGCAGTTCACACTATATCAGTTTGCCTCTAGGAAGCTAGTAGGAAAGTTTCTCATTCAAGTGTTCTAAGATGCAGTCTCAAGTAATGTTGTGTAATGAGAAGGTGACATCTAATCACTTTTGCTTTATTCTATTATTCAGAAGCGAGTCTCAGGTTTGCCCACCTGGAAGGAGAGGGCATTTAACAGGGCATGACTCACAGAGAGCCATTTCAGGGTGTGTCCCTCACAAAAGATAAACTGACCTAATCAATTTTGTTGTAAAAGTATTTTAATGAAGAATATTTTAAACTGTTTTTCATATTTACTTTTGTCTCAATGAATTCTCATAAAAATCTATAATAATTTAATACTATAAATATCTTTAAAGAACAAATACGTACCTAGTTTATGTAACTAGGTAATTTCTTAGAATATCTTTAACCCAAAGCCAGTGTTCTGAATATAATTTTTGTTTAACCATCCTCTTTTATTCAACATTCATCATTGGTATACAATAATTCCTAAGTAAATAATATAATTTTCCTTTTCTATTATTATAATAATTACTCATTTTTCAATGGTTTTCATGAAGGGTTGAAAGCAAGCATTTTTGTTAATTCTCCTTAGGAGAAGAGCTTTGGTAAGTTAGCATTAAGCAGTAATTTGCCATTAAGCAGAATATAAATTTCTTAAAATAATTCTCAATTCTGTTCAGTTCAGTCACTCAGTAGTGTGTGACTCTTTGTGACCCCATGGACTACAGCACTCTAGGCTTCCCTGTCCATCACCAGCTCCTAGAGCTTGCCCAAATTCATGTCCATTGAGTCAGTGATGCCATCCAACCATCTCATCCTCTGTTGTCCCCTTCTCCTCCCACCTTCAATCTTTCCCAGCATCAGGGTCTTTTCTAATGAGTCAGTTCTTCCATCAGGTGGCCAAAGTATTGGAGTTTCAGCTTCAGCATCAGTCCTTCAAATGAATATTCAGGACTGATTTCCTTTAGGATGGACTGGTTGGATCTCCTTGCTGTCCAATGCACTCTCAGGAGTCTTCTCCAACACCACAGTTCAAAAAGCATCATTTCTTCGGTGCTCAGCTTTCTTTATAGCCCAACTCTCACATCCATACATGACCACTGGAAAAACCATAGCTTTAATTAGAAAGACCTTTGTCAGCAAAGTAATGTCTCTGCTTTTTAATATGCTGTCTAGGTTGGTCATAGCTTTTCTTCCAAGGAGCAAGCGTCTTTTAATTTCATGGCTGCAGTCCCATCTGCAGTGATTTTGGAGCCCAAGAAAACAAAGTCTCTCATTGTTTCCATTGTTTCCCATGAAGTGGAAAAAAGTTTCCATCTTTTTGCCATGAAGTGATGGGACCAGATGCCATGATCTTAATTTTCTGAATGTTGAGCTTTAAGCCAACTTTTCACTCTCCTCTTTCACTTTCATCAGGAGGCTCTTTAGTTCTTAGCTTTCTGCCATCATCTGCATATCTTAGGTTGTTGATATTTCTCCCAGTGATCTTGATTCCAACTTGTGCTTTAATCAACCTGGCATTTTGCATGATGCTTTCCTCATAGCTCAGTCGGTAAAGAATCTGCCTGCAATACAGGAGACCCAGGTTCAATTCCTGAGTCAGGAAGATCTCCTGGAGAAGGAAGTGGCAACCCACTCCCATATTCTTGCCTGGAGAATCCTATGGACAGAGGAGCCTGGCAGGCTACAGTCTGTAGGGTTGCAAGAGTCAGACATGACTTAGCAACTAAACCAACCAACCAACCAATATGCATAAAAGTTAAATAAGCAGAATGACAGTACTTTGACGTACTCCTTTCCCGATTTGGAACCAGTTTGTTGTTCCATGTCCAGTTCTAACTGTTGCTTCCTGACCCGCAGACAGATTTCTCAGGAGGCAGGTCGAGTGGTCTGGTATTCCCATCTCTTTAACATTTTCCACAGTTTGTTGTGATTCACACAAAGACTTTGGCGTAGTCAATAAAGCAGAAATAGATGTTTTTCTGGAATTCTCTTGCTTTTCCAGTGATCCAGTGGATGTTGGCAATTTGATCTCTGGTTCGTCTGCCTTTTCTAAATCCAGCTTGAACATCTGGAAGTTCATGGTTCACATACTGCTGAAGCCTGGCTTGGAGAATTTTGAGCATTACTTTGCTAGCCTGTGAGATGAGTGCAATTGTATGGTAGTTTGAACATTCTTTGACATTGCCTTTCTTTGGGATTGGAGCAAAAACTGACCTTTTCCAGTCCTGTGGCCACTGCTGAGTTTTCCAAATTTGCTGGCATATTGAGTTCAGTACTTTCACAGCATCATCTTTTAGGATTTGAAACAACTCAACTGGAATTCCATCACCTCCACTAGTTTTGTTCGTAGTGATGCTTCCTAAGACCCACTTGACTTCACATTCCAGGATGTCTGGCTCTAGGTGACTAATCACACCATCGTGGTTATCTGGGTCATGAAGATCTATTTTGCATAGTTCTTCTGTGTATTCTTGCCATGTCTTCTTAATATCTTGTGTTTCTGTTAGGTCCATACCATTTCTGTCCTTTATTGTGACCATCTACAGGAATTGTTCCCTTGGTATCTCTGAATTTCTTAGGGATGGTCTTGATACCTGCCTTCCATACAGTATCATGAACCTCTATCCACAGTTCTTCAGGTACTCTGCCTATCAGATCTAATCCTTTGAATCTATTTGTCACTTTCACTGTATAATAATTAAGGGATTTTATTTAGGTCATACCTGAATGGTCTAGAGGTTTCCCTTCTTCCTTCAATCTAAGTCTGAATTTGGCAATAAGGAGTTCATGCTCTGAGCCACAATCAACTCTCGGTCTTGTTTTTGCTGACTGTATAGAGCTTCCCCATCTTTGGCTGCAAAGAATATAATCAATCTGATTTTGGTATTGACCATCTGGTGATGTCCATGTGTAGAGTCTTCCCTTGTGCTATGGAAGGGGGTGTTTGCTATGATCAGTGCCTTCTCTTGGCAAAACTCTATTAGCCTTTGACCTGCTTCGTTTTGTATTCTAAGGCCAAATTTGCCTGTTACTCCAAGTATATCTTGACTTCCTAGTTGTGCATTCCAGGCCCCTATAATGAAAAAGACATCTTTGGGGGGCATTAATTCTAGAAGGTCTTTTAGGTCTTCATAGAACCGTTCAACTTCAGCTTCTTCACCATTACTGTTTGGGGCATAGACTTGGATTACTGTGATATTGAATGGTTTGCCTTGGAAACAAACAGAGATCATTCTGTCATTTTTGAGATTGCACCCAACTACTACACTTTGGACTCTTTTGTTGACTATGATGGTACACCATTTCTTCTAAGGGGTTTTGCCCACAGTAGTAGATATAATGGTCATCTTAGTTAAATTCAAGATTCCTAAAATTTCAGTGTTCACTCTTGTCATCTCCTGTTTGACCACTTCTAATTTACCTTGATTCATGGACCTAACATTCCAGGTTTCTATGCAATATTGTTCTTACAGCATAGGGCTTTACTTCCATCACCAGTCACATCCACAACTGGGTGTTGTTTTTGCTTGGCTCTGTCTCTTCATTCTTTCTGGAGTTATTCTGAAGAACTAATTCTGAATCAGTTCTTTTTTTTTTTTTTCTTTCAGTATGAATATGAGAGATGTATGGATAATGTAAAGTAATGCTTATTTAGGAAAGTGAAGTGAAAGTGTTAGTTGCTCAGTCGTATCTGATTCTTTGTGACCCCATGAACTGCAGCCTACCAGGCTTCACTCTCCATGGAATTCTCCAGGCAAGAATACTGGAGTGGCTTGCCATTTACTTCTCCAAGTGATCTTCCCAACCTAGGGATCAAACCCAGGTCTCCAACATTGCAGACAGATTCTCTACTGTCTGAGCCACCAGGGAAGTTTATACATCTGTTTTATTATTTAAAAACCTAAGAAACAAACAAACCAACACGTAAAGCCTAAGAACATACTAGAGTCCAGAATGCATTCGTCTATGGAAGCGTGATATATGACAGAGGCAGTGGGAGTTCATGTACACTTGTGGCTGATTCATGTCAATGTATAGCAAAACGAATACAGTATTGTAAAGCAAAACAAACTAAAAACTAAAAATTATTTAAAAAAATAAAAAAATAAAGTTCATTGGGAATAATAAACTACTCAGTAAATGGTATCGTAACAATGCATTTTAAAAAAAATCTCTTTTATGCTTTCCTATATAGATGGAATAATTTGCAATTATAAAACAAAAAAGATCTTACCTCATTATTTTAAACACACATACACGTTTATTCTAATCTCCTTATAGCAAAGGAGATTAAAACCTAAATATACTAAGATAAACTTTAAAATTTTTAAAAGATATTGACCACAAGATATAGATTAAAATATTGATAAATGGATTCAATGAAAGATACAAGAAACAATTTGGGGGAAAAATATTTGGGAAGATAAATACTAAAATTCATAAATAAATACTACCAATCAATAAGAAAAAGTCAAACAACTTAATAGAAAATGAGTAAGAATATAGGTTGCAATTTATAGGAAAGAAAACCAGCATGACCATTAAATATGAATAAGTACACCACCTCAATCTAAGTGCATGCTGCATGCACTGTTGCTCAGCCATGTCTGACTCTTTGTGACCCCATGGACTGAAGCCTGCCAGGCTCCTCTCTCCATGGGATTTTACAGGCAAGAATACTGGACTGAGTTGCCATTTCCTTCTGCAGGGGATCTTACTGACCCAGGGATCGAGCTCACATGTCCTGGTGTCTCCAGCACTGGCAGGGAGATTCTTTACCACTGAGCTACCTGGGAAGCCCTCTCTACTTCACTAGTAATCAAAAAAGGGTAAAAAATAATAATAATCACAAAGAGGTACCACTTTACATCCATCAGATTGGCAAAAATCATGTCTGACAGCATGTCACTCCCATACTGTAAATAGACAGAACTACCTTAGAAAGCTGTGTGATAAAACCAAGTAAAGTTGAAGTTTTGTGCTTTTTATTCATAGTAATTCCATTTCCATATATGCACCCTAGAGAAGTTCTTGCATTTACACACCATAGGACATGTCAAGGAATATTCACTGTTTGTAACTTTATGCAGAAATTAAAAATAAAACATCCTAGTAATATTATGCAGTATAATATTGAAAAGCTAGCTTCACACTCATCTTCATGGATTAATCTCAAAAACATAATGGTGAGCAAAGAAAGCAAATTACCAAACATAATGGTGAAAAATTGATTATATATATTGTGCTATACTCACTAGTCATACAGGAATTAGATTCAATTAAAGATAAATACACAATCATGGGTAAATCTTAAAATATCACTAAAAGCAAGAAACAAAATAATACGTCCAGATTATTCATGTAAAGATCAAAATCATGAAAACCATAATATATGTTGTTAATAGAACAATAATATAAAAACATGGTATGGCAAAACCAATACAATATTGTAAAGTAAAATAAATAAATAAACAGAAGAAAAAAAAAATGTGTGTGAATAATGAAGACTAATTCAGAATAGGGGTATCATTTGGAGAACAGCAAGGGGAAATGTGGCCAGGGAATGGTACTCTGGGGTTTCCAAACATATCAGTAACTTGCAATTTCTGAAAAATTAATCCACAGTAAACACAGAAAAGGGTTAAAAGAACCTTCCCTGTTGGCTCAGATGGTAAAGCATCTGATTGCAATACAGGAGACCCGGATTCGATCTGTGGGTCAGGAAGATCCCCTGGAGAAGGAAATGGCAACCCACTGCAATACTATTGTCTGGAAAATTCCATGGATGGAGGAGCCTGGTAGGCTACAGTCCATGGAGTTGCAAAGAGTCCGACACAATTGAGCGACTTCACTTTCCTTTCCTTTTATTAAAACTGGATGGTCAGCAACAGGTGCTCATTATATCATTGCATCCTCTGTCACATGTTTGAAAAATTTCACAATAATAAGTAAAAAAAAGAAAACCTACCAGATCTTTCCCCAGTATTGCTCTTGGTTCCTGTTTGTCTTTTTGTAGAACATTTTTCTTATATCCTTTATCAATCCTTCTTTCCTAACTATATTTTTAGTGTTTAAAATAGAGACTAATACACCTGAAACTAACATAATATTATAAATCAACTATATTTCAATTCAAAAAAGGAATATAGAGAATAAGCATTTTGATTCTCTCAACATTTAACATCTAGAATAAAATCATTATAAGTGAAGAGATATTTTTATTTTAGTAAATTGTTCTCAAATGGAAAACTCCAGAAGAGATTACCCACCTTTATTCTTTCCCTCTCGTTCCAACCTAGGGTGACAAATCTACATATACGTAGTATATGCTCAGTAAAAGTTTGCTGTTACACTTCTTTGAAAACAGCCCTTCAGAACTTAAAAGTTTTCATAACTTCATGAAAATATTGTTTTTTAAAAGTTTATTAATTATATTACCATAAAAAAATAAAAGGTCTGGAGTTTTTATCTGTGCTTTCATATACATAGTAGAATATATTCACAAGAAAGTAAGAGAACATTCTTGAAAACAATGTCAGGACAGTTCTGTATTATAACTGCACAACTCTTTCACTGGTATTACACATAATTGGACATTTATTCAGGGAGGCCAAACACACACACAGATATATATCATGAATATACATGTAATTTTATAATACACTTACATTTCATATTCTGATAGAACAGTGAGGATGGTGCTTTCATTTTTGTCCGCAAATGAGACCCCAAAAAAATGTGATACAAAAGTGACTCCAAAGGTAACTGCAGACAGGAAAGGTTTAGGTGAGTCTGGTTTGAATGTCACAAGAAAAAACATCAGGGTAGCGAACAGTTCAAGAGATACATTACCAGTATGCTTGTGGTGAGTGAGTGAAAGTTACTCAGTCATGTCTGACTCTCTGTGACCCCATGGACTATATATATATATATAGTCCATGGAATTCTCCAGGCCAGAATACTGGAATGGGTAGCCTTTCCCTTCTCCAGGGGATCTTCGCAATCCAGGGATTGAACCCGGTCTCCCATACTACAAATGGATTCTTTACCAGCTGAGCCACAAGGGAAGGAGGCTTGTGGTAGGCAGTCTCTATGATAGCCCCCAACATCTCTGCCTCTTGGTATTTACCTCCTTGTATAGTTCCCTTCTGTTATAGACTGAATTGTTTCCTCCTCAAAATTCATATACTAAAGCCCTGTGACTGTACTGGGAGATGGGGCTTTTAAGGAGGTAATTAAGGTTAAATGAGGCTGTAAGGGTAGAGCCTTAATTCAACAGGACTAGTGTCCTTATAAGAAGAGGAAGAGACACAAGATATCTGTGTGTCTGTCTATCTCTCTCTCTTTCTCACATGCACATAGAGGAAAGACCATGTGAAGGTAGAGTGAAAAGTAAGTCAGGAGAAAAACCTTAACCAGAAATGGAATTTTCCAGCACCTTGATCTTGAAATTCTAGTTTCCATAATGTGAGAAAAATAATTTATGTTATTTAAGTCACCAAGTTTATGATATTGTATTATGGAACCCTGAGCTGGCTAATACACCTTCTTCATTGTACTGTGTTTGGTCTGTGCAATGAAAAGAATATGGCAGAAGTGATGATAGTTGACTTCTAAGGTTAGGTATAAAAGACACTGGAATTCTATCTTAAATGTGTTCTCCCTTTTCTCTCTCTCTCTCTCATTTGCTCTCATATCACTCACCCTAGAGGAAGTCAGCTGAAATACAATAAACAGCCCCAGCAAGAGACCTAGGAGGCTAGAAAATGAGGTTTACTGCCAGCGCCACACAAGTACACTTGGAGACAGAGCCTCCAGTCCCACTCCGACCTTAGAAGAATGAACCCCCGGCTGACAACTTGGCTACAACCTCATGAAAGACCCGGAGATAGAACAAAACAACTAAGCTGCCTCTTGATTCCTCATCTTCAGAAACTATCTTAGATCATAATGTTTGTTGTTTTAAGCCACTGATATGACTTGAAGATATGAGTCTTATCTGGAGCTGGTATGTTGAAATCCCGATCCCCATTGATTGCATAGGTGTTGGTAGGTGGGGTCCTTGCTAGGCCATTAGGCCATGAAGGCAGAGCCCTCATGAATGGGATTACTGCTCTTATAAAAGAG
The DNA here is from genome assembly GCA_006408695.1 of Aepyceros melampus. Classification (NCBI taxonomy): domain Eukaryota; kingdom Metazoa; phylum Chordata; class Mammalia; order Artiodactyla; family Bovidae; genus Aepyceros; species Aepyceros melampus. The sequence goes on along the minus strand of SJXQ01000758.1, from coordinate 96,047 downwards.
ATGGACATGTCCTCTTATAACAGAGATGAACTCGATGGACATGAGTTTGAGCAAGTTCTGGGAGTTGGTGATAGACAGGGAAGCCTGGAGTGCTGCAGTCTATGGGGTCACAAAGAGTCGGACACAACTAAGCGACTGAACTGAACTGAAAACAGACCCCACAGAGGCTACAATGTGAAGTATGCAACCCAGAAGAGGGCCCTCACTCCATCCTACTGGCTCCCTGATCTTGGATTTCCAGGATCCAGAACTGTGAGAAGTACATTTCCATTGTTTATAAACTACCCAGTCTGTGGTATTTTGCTGCAGCAGTCCAAATGGACTAAGATAGTAAGTTTAAGGTAATTTTTCCCTCAGCAGTAACATGCCATTTTATTCAAAGCCAGCTTAAAAGCCTGCTGCTAAATTTATTTATTTTACATGGTGTTAGTCATTTTTATTCCAAAATGTTTAAAAATCACTGCCCTCACTCTAATGCTTCATGATCATCAACCTATCAGATGAGGCACAACAATAGGAGATGAATTGGAGGTATTTGGTTTTACACAAGCACTGCTTTTGAGAGAGACTGACATATTAACATTTATCTTCTACCCATCAATATTCCAATATTCTACGTTAAATCTATGCTCTAGGTGATGCTCAACTGAGGTTTAGATTTCATTCATTATCCCAAAGCTTAAAAAGCATCTTACATTCTCCTTTTCTTCATTCTATATTAGCTATATTTAGGATTCCGGAATGTCCTTTTGTTTTTTCCATAATGTAGTTAAATTCCCTACTTCCTGTTAAACAGACTTTAGTCATATTAAAAATTGTTTCTCAGTAATAATGGGTTATCACAGAGATGCTTCATTTTTCCTCTTCCCCTACTCATCAGCTGCTCTTCGGTTTCCCCCAGCTGCTTATGTTGTTACTTGCTTAATTTTCCTTTTCCTTGTTGGCCTTATCTCCCTCTGATGGTTTCCTGAGAGCAAAAGCCCATCTGATCATACGTGAGAGCCATATTTTTCTTGCCATATGTATGGGTTTTGTCTTCTTAAATGACTTCTGTATGCCTGAACCCTAATGAAGAGATAATTGCAGAACCTTTGGGGAAGGGATTGTTATTCCAAGGATATGAGCGAAGCAGTTTGGATAGATGGATGCAGACATCCTTAGTCATATGCTTTGTGATGTAAGTATTCGGGAGAAACAGTTATCTGTAATATGTTTTAAACAATGCCGCAGTCAAAGTTAGAGTACAAATGGGTTTCCAGGTAAGTGAAACCAATTGTATGTCTGTAAAGGACACTTGGAGGCTTTAGTGGTAGAAATTTAAAAGCAAGCCCAAACAGTTCGGAAAATATTAACTGATTGAGAACATCTAAGTTATTAATTGTCTACTATGCAAGCAAAAGTCAAAATGATATACTCATCTAAAAAACACTTTCTGTTATTAAGCATCTTTTACTGTGGCAAATTGAATCTAGATGTTGATATTTTTTCAAGGAAAAACAAACTGAAGCACAGTGGAAAGAAGTGTTAGATTTTAATTCCATCTCTGCCACTTTTCAGCTGAAAGACCTATGAGCCTCAGTTTCCTTGGTTGTAAAATGAGAATAATAATACCTCCTTTAAAGAGTGGCAATAATGATTAAAGGAGACAATGAGTGTGTGGCATGGAACATGCTCAATAAGTGGTGGGTCTTTTCAATTCCTCAGTTCAGTGGTGAAAAGGAGAATAGCCAGTGTCAGAAAAAAGTGTTAACATTTCCTTCAGATGACATGAGAGGAATGTATTTTTTTTCCGTTAATTCTCAGATTTTAAGGTTGCCTTTAAGCATTTGGGCTAAATCACTATGTTTACCATGTTTTTCATCATATAATGTTTAATGCAGTGATAGATACAAAATCATATGACGGGCATTGGAATTGGGCCTTTAGCAAAGAACAGGAATTCGTTAAGTGGACAAGGAAGTGGGAGTGGCAGAATATGCAAAGGTCCCCGGGCTTGAAACATCAAGGCTTATGTTAATGGTGCCCAGACTCACCAGCAGTTGAAACCATTGGGGAACAATTGAAATTGGGGAACTATAAATAAAGCAAGGCCTGTGTCCCACCTCCATATATTCAGATTTAATTGTCTGAGGGGTCCTGGGTTTTGAGATGTTTAAAGGACTCCTAAACAATTCTAATATGCATACAATTTAGGAAATATTTGGCATCACCAACTCGATACACATGAGTTTGGGTGAACTCCAGGAGTTGGTGATAGACAGGGAGGCCTGGCGTGCTGCGATTCATGGGGTCGCAAAGAGTCGGACACGACTGAGTGACTGAACTGAACTGAACCGAGCAATTTTCTCTAAGTTGTTCTGTCTAGCTAAGTGTAGAAGAAATAGTGGGAGATGAACCAGAATGGTCATGTCATAGAATTTGGACATTATACCCTAGTCCAGAAATTGTTTGTATAGTCCTGTGACTTAAAAAATTTATATGTACCCTAAAATGTGTATATGCATTTATTCATTAACATATACATGTACTCCTAATAACATGGCATGTACAATATAAATATACATGAAAAGCACAAAAAATGATTAGCAAAAAATAGAAAAGTATTTTAAGTAGTTATTTGTTGATGGTTAAGAAACCTTTCTTTTCTTACTAAATTGTTATTAAAATAATATTTTATATAAGCAGCAAATAACATATGCTTCATTTTCTGTGGTTTTTAAAAGCAACGGTAGAAACAATTTAGATGAAAGGAACCTAAATTGTGGTACATCCACATAATGAAAATGTACGCATCAAAAAACTGAAGGAGCACATTTTTTTAACTGATGCAGAAAAATCTCAAACATATTAAGTAAAATAATTGCAGCAAGGTACAAACTGTATTTGGAATACTACCACTTGTGCAAAGGGAATGAGGTATATATGTACATTCCTCTGTGTTTATATATTAAAAAAAAAAAAAAAAACCTCTGAAAAGATCACAGTAATTTATAGGATTAGTTTTTGGTGGGTATGGGCATGGCCCAATAGGGAAGGTAGGGGACAGTGATAGAAAACTTGTTACTCTATATCTATTTGAAACTTTTATTTTTGAAACAGGTGAATATATTATCTATCAAAAATAACCAGTTTTTAAAAACTCAGGGGTGTGAATATATAAATAAAAGCATAAAACATGTTTTTCAACAGCCTCCTGGTTGGGAGCCAAAGTAACTCCCTGTTACAGACTAGATGTACAGTAAGTAATTAGTAAATATTGACTGTATGAGTGAGAGAATAAAATGGATCAATTCTTCATCATGTTATTGAAGGCCTTCCATCACCTGGATCTACTCTACTGCTCAGTTTATCTTGCACTAGTCTAAGAGGCAATCACTTGGGCCTTTTCCTCATATATTTATTCCTACTATTGCTAGTGAAGTTTTCCCCCACCACGGATCCCTCTTTATTTGTCAGTCCAAATCCCATCTTTTATTTAGATCACAATCTCATATCCATCTCTTGAGTGGCTTAAAACAACAGAAATTTATGGTTTCACAGTTAGAGAGGCCAGACGTCTGAAATCAAAGTGTCAGCTGCCTCATTCTCCTTCTGAAACCTGTAGGAAAGAATCCTTTCTTGTCACTTCCTGGCATCTGATGGTTTGCCAGCAATACCTGGCATTCCTTGACCTGCAGCTCCGGTACCTGAGTCTCTGCTTCCATCTCTGTGTATTTGTGTCTCTGCCTCGTCTCCTCCTAGAAGGACACCAGCCACACTGGGCTCTAAGAGCCCATGCAAATCAAGTATGACAAACTTGAGCTTTCCTGGTGGCTCAGATGATAAACAATCTGCCTGTAATGCAGGAGACGCAGGCTCAATCCCTGGGTTGGGAAGATACCCTGGAAAATGGAATGGCTACCCACTCCAGTATTCTTATCTGGAGAATTTCATGGATAGAGGAGCCTGGCAGGCTACAGTCCATGGGGTCGCAAAGAGTCGGACACGACTGAGTGACTTCCATTTCATCTAAACCTGATTACATTTGCAATGATTATTTCCAAATAAAGTCACATTCACAGGTACTGGAAGTTAGAAATTGAACATTATCATTTTGGGACACAATTCAAACCACAAAACTTACTCTAGCTTTTTCCTCTAATGTTAAATTCCAAGGCATATAAATCTGCAGCCTGCAGTCTCTAGTAACAAGTTCATCTAATGTAGTTTTTATTCTTTTTCAAAGTATATATACATTTTATCTCCCAAATTAGACTATAAGTACCTCAAGGGCAGGAAATATGTTTCCTTCTAAACATATTTGTTTGACCCAGTGCTAGACTCATGAGAGGGACCCAAAAATGACAAGACGAAAAACTGGATCAATCAAGTTATAAAAGGCAAACACTGACTTTTTTAGATTTTAACATTCATCCATCACAAGCTCTCAAGGCTCCTTAGCTTACTCAGAATGTGAGAATCCAAAAGGTAGCATTAGCTCATCAGTGCCACACAGCAAAGGCTCCACTTTAAGGAAGGATCAAGATCCATAAACAATAGACTTGGTCCCAAGAATGGAGGTAATTGCATGACAGGGAGGCAATCTACTCTTCAGTTTCATGTCCAGTGTCCAGATGCAAGGCAAGTCACTGCCTTAGTTTATAATTATGGAAAAGAAGTTATCATTAGAATTGTTTTTTCCCTCGAGATAAAATAAACACATATATCCATGTGTTTGCATATACGTATAATGCTTGAATTGATTTCTGATTAAAACAAAGGCTTGAGATTTTTCAGGAATTTAAACAAATAGATTGCAGGAGGATATGAAGAGTAGTGCAATATGGTAATTGGCTGCTGTCTCAATTTCATCATGGGAAATCAAAGGCCACGGTGGAACAAGGAGCAGCAAGGAAGATAATAAGTGAAACAAAAGTAAGAGCAGAAGGAAGGGCAGGGCAGAAGAAAAAGGAGACAGACACACAGAAAGAGAAAATTCAAAGAGGAAAACAATTAGCCTAAATACCTAAGCTAGTAACACATAATACATACTTTATAATAATCAATTTACAAACGAGCCATGTTCATACAATGTTGACAAAATGTCATTGCATTTATTGGAAAATGCTGATCATTTTCAGCAATAAGACAATCACCTGAGGGGAAAAAAAAATCAGTGGATCAGAATATGTCAGCTTTTTAACTCTTGTATACTGAAAAATAGCAAAATTAAAGGACAACCACATGTCAGAAAAATTATTTGCATCAAATAGAACATACAAATAACATATTAATTAATGTATAATTAGTGTATTCAAATATATTTTTAAAATTTTCAAAAATTCCAAATAGGCACAGGATATAAATAGATTATTCACATAAATAAAACAACTAGAAAACTGATGCATGGGAAGTAATCAAATAAAATGCAGGTTAAGGCAACTTAAGTTTTCTCAAATGTCCATTAAATGTAATAAAGAGACGTAAATCTGAAATGCTCAATTTAAGCAGAAATTAGCACAATATTATAAATCAACTACAATTTCAACTTAAAAAATAATAAAATGTTCAATTTAGATAAATTTGGGGGAAGAAATCAATGTACTCATCCACTGTTGGTTCCATTACCAATAGGTAATTTGTTGTTTTAGTCACTACTGCTGCTGCTGCTAAGTCACTTCAGTCATGTCCAACTCTGCGTGACCCCATAGACGGCAGCCCACCAAGCAGTGTCCAATTCTTTTGCGACCCCATGGATTGTGGCCTGCCAGGATTCTCTGTCCACTAAATATTCCAGGCAAGTATATTGGAGCGGGTTGCCATTTCCTCTTCTAGGTAATCTTCCCGATCCAGGAATCTAACCCAGGTGTCCCATATTGGCAGACGGATTCTTTACTGCTGTGCCTCCGATTAGCCCACTGATAGGTAATGGGACAGGGCAAAACAGAACAAGTATTATAAAAATGAATGCTCTAGGAGTTTACCTTAAGAAGTAGTTTTTGAAGAGTAGAAAGTTAAATGGATGAGAATATTCACTGAAGTTTTGTTCATAGAAACAAGAGTGGGAATAACCTAACTATCCATATTTAGGATGATTTTTAATCCTATAAGGTACTATAGCATTTGGAGAAGGAAGTGGCAACCCACTCCAGTGTTCTTGCCTGGAGAATCCCAGGGACAGCGGAGCCTGGTGGGCTGCCATCTATGGGGTCGCACAGAGTCGGACACGACTGAAGCGACTTAGCAGTAGTAGCAGCATTAAAAATTTATCATTTTAAGTTTATGTGAAGTCATATAAAAGCATTATGATCAAAGTAGAAAAAGTAAAACAGAAGTAGTAGAGACACGAATTTCAACTATATAAAAATATGTATCCTTATGGAATGTCATATATCCATTCAGTAGAAATGTACTAAGCAACTATTATCTACAGTTCTATGTCAAGAACAAAGGATATAGGTCCTGAACTCACACTCAAAATCTTAGAGAATAAGGATATGTAAAAATAAATATTATAACATGAAAGTACTATAACAAAATTCAAAAATAAAAATAATTATATGGTGGGATTGAAAAACATGCCATATTTTAAATTTTGTGTTATGTTTCCTTTTTTCCACTTATTCTTTGTCCCTGCATTATAAAAAGAAAGAAACAACATGTTCATTATAAAATACTAGGAAAACACAGAAAACATATAAGGAATCACTGAGGAAACTGCACAGCCCTAGAGTCCCCAGACAAACACTTTCACCACAAGTTCTTATCCAGTATTTTTTAAATGATAATTTCTAGATTATTTTTACATATTGAGATGATATGTATATACATTTTACATTTCATTATTATCAATTAAAATTATAGCATAAGCAAATTCCCATGGTATTAAAAATGCTTTCGAGAAAATGTCCAACATTTCATAATACTTCACAGATGAAATGTAATCTACTTAGCAATGCCCCTATGATCAGACACCTTGTTTCTATGCCTTTATTAGCATTAATAATGCTACGTAATGAATATGTTTATCTCCATTCCCATTAACTTCTTTGTCATAAATTTCCAGTATAACACAATTTTTAAAGCTATACTTAGTAATATAACTAAGTTACATTTTACCATATGTAAAATCTTCATAATTCTGAGTATAAACTACGTTATCTATACTAATTTCAACGAAAACATTTGAGAATTAACATGATCTTAAAGAGAAAAGTAACCTTTGAGACTACAGTAGAACACACACACACCATTGTTTCCATGAGCACTCCTGTTATAACCTCTCCCCAAAGAAAGACATGTTAAGCTCCTATCCCATCTACTGAGAGAAAGCAATAGATAAAGTGCTAACTCAAATTTTTCAAAGCCATGATCATTCTAAAATGAATAACATTTTTTCCATAAGAAAAACAAACCTGTAGTTTATTTATTTCAAGAAATAAATTTTACACGTTTGAAATTCCTAGACATATATTGCTATTAATATTATTATGAAATAAAAGCTATATATACACTGAAGACCACAAAGCACTTGAGCATGGATAACTAAAATTCCATGAGTTAAGCAACTCTTTTCCTTTAGAGGCAAACCTATAAAGTGGAATATAGCACATTTTTGGTGGAAAAAAAGAATAAAGAATTTAAATATTTAATGACACTTTAAGATTTTATGACTGCTATCATTTTTCCAGATAATATATTTTATATTTGCTCAAATGAGTTGTCTAAGATCAATGAAACAACTAGTGAAAATGTCTTCCTTTCAATTGTAAGTTCATAAGAATGAAAACTTAAACTTTAATGAAGTTCTCATCCCAATGTCCAGCATCTATGAAGTAAATATAGCAGGTAAACATCCAAATCACAGTTGAAGATACTGAGGCCTAGTGTGTATCAATTATGCACTAAATCTGATACACAATGGAACAGGGCATGTTAGAAAGAACCTGGGCTATAAAATGAGAAAAACAAAAATAAAATAAATAACTTTAGAAAAAAAATACCAGGAAAAAATAAAATAAAGTAAAATTTTTAATGACTTTAGGAAAAGACCTTTACAATTGAAACTGTTGGTTGAATATGAACAGAAGGGATTTGTATAATGTGCAGTACAGGCGTTCTTTTCATAATTCCAGGACAAAGAAAAGAAGGAGAACGTTCGAAACCTGCAATAAACATTTTTAATTCAAATATCATTTAAGCTCATTAATTGCTGAGCATTCATATCTGCATTTATCTTTAAAGGGAAGCATAAAAAGCTCTGTTATCCCTTTAGACATAAAAGAGATAAAAGAATGAAACTTGAAGAAAGACCATAAATGTAGGAATTACAACATTACTGCCTTAATAACAATTCTTCACTAATAGAATACATGACACGGTACCTTTATATAATGAAGACTAAACATAGCAGAAACTACATAATGGCTGTACTGCTGTAGATCAATTTGAGTCTAACATAACAGAAATGATCACTGATCCCAAGACGTTATGGAATAGTAAACTTAAGATATTGTGCTGCTTTTCAAGTTTATGTGACTATGATTATTTAATTTTCTTTTGTGCGTGCTCAAGTATAGCTGTTATGTGACTACACATGAGAGAACCTGAAATTAATTTGTCTGTATGAGATCAGCGACTGTACAAGTTCTTATGAAAACTAACATGCCATGACAATAGTAATTTTGATAAAATTACAGCAAGTACTGCAATTCTCTGCCATCTGGCTGTCTCGTCATAACTACTTTGATGTGCTTTTTATGACTTATTTATTTACTTCAACCACTTTATTGGTATAGTTTTAAAGCATGTAAATTAACATGTTGGAAGATTTTAAATGTTAAAGGAAGACTATCTTCATAAATAAATGTTGAATTTTTCACCAAATTATGAGACTTTTTGATGGGGAAAATATTTCTTAAGAAAAAGCCATTTTGACAAACTTTCTTAATTCACTTGATATTCATCTTATTATGTTTAATCTTTGAAGCACAGCAACTCTATGAGCTGCCCTTGAATTTTTTCTATAGCAACATAGTACTATATATTTCACTATTGTTTCAATCCTTACACTTTGATTTGGGTACCTTAAATTAGATTACATACATTTTCTATCACTATGTAATTGCTTTTAATGTTTTTAACCAAACCAACATCATTTGTACCCTTTATGAAATGCATAGGGCAAATCAAGTCTTTATCCACTATGAATCCCTTTCATTTTAAAGACTAAAAGAAATGACTTGAAAATTCAAAACATTCAAATTAGTCCATGAAAACTACCCCTCATTTGTTCAAGATTTAATTTTATTTAAGCCTAGAAGGGCTTCCCAGGTGGTGCTAGTGGTGAACAACCTGCCTGTCAATGCAGGAGACGTAAGAGGCACAGGTTCAATACTTGGGTTGAGAAGATCTCCTGGAAGAGGGCGTGGCAACCTACTCCAGTATTCTTGCCTGGAGAATCACATGGACAGAGGAGCCTGGCAGACTATATACAGTCCTTAGGATTGCAGAGTCAGACACAACTGAAGTGAATTAGAACATATCTAAGGCCTAGAAACTTCTTTTCTTTATGGTCAAATGATATATCTCATCATAGTCATGTTGCCTAAATAATCTGCCTCCAATTTTCCTAAAAATTCAACTCTCCACCTTGGGTTAAGGACACAAGGTTGAATTATGGCACATATTTCTTCCCAAAGAACACTTTTTCTAATTTGGCAGATAGAAGACACATTTAATGGTAATTCATTATTATCATGAAGGAAATTATTTGCTTCATAGTCCAGTTCCCAGCGTGTCAATGTCTATTTCATGGGCTCCACAGAAATAATACTTGTTGATGACTTGGAAAGAAAGCAGAGAATTGCAAGGAGTGTTTCTTCTGACCAATAAGAATATAATTGGGGTTGAACAACATTAGTAAAAAAGCAGTGACATCTCAATGATGTGTACAATCAGGACACTTGATTGTCTACACTGATGAGCCCCATACCCCAACACATACTAAAGGAAATTTAGAAACCTCTCTTGACTCAGTTGGCATAAAAAATTTCTTATAGATGGTAGAAAATAGCTTAGCTGTAATTCACTTGGAACTAATTTCAGTCATTGCTAAAGCATACTGGGTTGAAAATTAGTGTCAAACGACAAAGTGCATGACTTCTTAAAAGCATTTGAACTCAAATTGTATGTGCCCACAATGCACCTGAATTAAAGTTTCTAGAATTCGGGACTGAACCGTAGCTACATACTGCCAACAGGATTCTCATCTCAATCTTAAAGAAAATTGCACCCATGATTATGCCTGAGATATGGAATGGCACATCTGGGAGACACCATTGTTTACTCCCTTACAATCCAAAGCAGAGAATTTGTATAAAAACCAATAAAAAATGATACACATTCTTTAAAATAGAACATTCATTATCTCAGATTTTGGACAATAGAATGATGTATAACAAAGCTCTCTTTTCCAACACATAAAAATTGTTAAAACAACTTTTAGTTCCTAAAAGTTTCTCAGGCAGAAACCAAAACAAGTTTTTTTAAAATATAGATACATAAAACTATTAGATTGTTTTAATAATATATTTTTGTATTATCCAAATACTTTTTCTATTGGTCCAATTTTACATTTATTCTATAGGTCTAAAAAGTTTCAAGGTCATTAGAAACAGAATAAGTGACTTCTTGAAATGTTCAGACCCATATTTGTCGGTATCATTTATAGTTCTCCTCACTACACACTCCCTATCAAACACGCTAAATAGAGTGGCTGATGCCCGGCCCACCATCTTTACTGTGATTTCATATCTGACTGTACTAATTTTTTAGTAGCCTTTAAAGCATTTCTGTTTTCATTATTTACTCACAGCAAGATACATTAGAGATAGTAAAATCCAGAAAGACCATAATAAAGACCTGGGTTTGTAAATGAAAAAGAAATTTTGGAATACAGAAACTACAAGTCATACTGTGATAAGCCTATTTGATGTTTCCTTCTTAATGAAATAAACATATAAGGTTTTGCTTTCCCCACAAAGTTAAATTTCTTATTTTGAGCTTGGGTCTTCCATTGAATGGAATTTTTGCACGAGGTTCTGGAAGTGATTAGTGAAATCTCTGTATCCCTAGGGAGTCCTGCCTGTCTGAATCTAAAACTGTAACAAACTAAAGGCTTGGTTGGGGATTAATTTATATTAAAGAGTATACTTTGTTCATGGCACTGTGTAATAAGTCAACATGCTTTCAGCTTACCCCGTTTGGACTGATGGCTAAGTCAGGCCTGCCTCTAGTCATATACGTTATGAAGAATAAACCAGATGTTAAAGATTTTGTATCTGACGATACTGAAAGTGAAAGGAAAGAATTGTTCCTTAAACTTCCCTCAATGGGAAGGAATTTGAATTCTCTTCCTGTCCCATTTCCTATTCTCCAGCAGAAATAAAATTTATTACATCTCTCTATCTGCCAACTCAAAGGTCAATATAAATGATATCTTTCTTTTCAATCCAAGTGACCTCCTAAGGCAAGAATTCAAAAACATTCTCATTATACATTTTACAATCCTGAAATATAAGTCCTTCTCAAATTGTAAGCAAGATAGGGTAGGGGAGTAGAAAAAAGTTATAGTCTATTTCTTAATTACCATTACAAAAATTATAAGTTGAAAATGGAGATTTTTGTGATAAAAATAAGTGATTCTTCACTTATCAGAAAAGGTATATTTTAGAGTCAGAAGACAGTAGTGATGATGCAAATAATTGTCTGTATTTCACTTGTGGAGGAACCAAAAATAATTTTATGAGCTTTTTACTATACATTAAAAATATAGCTTTGTTTTAACAAATTCATTGCCTCAGATATGCTATTTTGCTTCTATTCTTCTTTATAAGAATAAAATACATTTTGAGCTTTGCTTTTTTCTTGAATTTGAGGCTGACATTTATGCTAAACTTCAATGAGATTTCAGCATATATATATATATATAATATATAATTGACATAGATGCTATGCACTTTTCACTCTAGAAAGTCCAAAGAAGAATTGTTCAGCTTTACACACCCAAAAGAGATATTTTATTCACATGGTTTCTTCTACAAAGACACAATGACAAAAGGAAGTTTCCTTCCATATTAGATGATAATTTTCATAATATACATAGCCAAACTGGTAAAAGCAAGCTCATCGAAATTCTCTATTTTTACTTCAATTTAAAATAAAATGATGTGAAACACAGTTATTGTGGTATTGACTTGAAAAAAGAAACATTTTATATACTTGGACCAATAAGTCATGTATACAAATCACTTTTTTTTCTGGCAATTTTCAACTGCTTATCTTTCATAGGATTTCTTATGGCTATTTACATTTTCACTCAGTGAAAATCAATTACCTTCTTGCAATAAGCCTCATTTGCTACCTTTGAGTATAATAGAAACACCATTAGGATGATGACATTACCCAAAAGAAGGGCACCACACAGTTGGTAGACATAAATTAAGGACCCTTTCACATATGCATTAGAAACACTGCTGTGACTGAAATATGCATAAAGGCTGTATCTATTAGAGCTATTAGTGTGTGTGGGTGATGATTTTGAAGGGGGAGGGAAGGATTGGTAGATTGTGATCTACTACTTTGACAAAATTATGTATTTCCTTTTTTGCCCGGTATGTGCCATTGATGCAATAAGCCTGGGCCCCCAGCTGAGCTGCATTTGGAAATGCCACTGAGCATGGTATACGCGCTTCACTTCCCTTTGCTGAAGCAAGACACTGTCAGGAATAGAGTGCATATGTGCCGCCAAGCCCACTCCTCCTCCGTCACCCTGACCTCCACCGCTCTGCGGATGTCTGCCTGGGTGAAGCCACCACTCATGCGGAAAACAGCTCCTGCAGATCAATTCATAGGATTTAGGGACATTTAACTTCCATCAAGCCCACATCATCTTATTGGTATTTGAGGACTAACTCATTACTAAACATTAATGGCTATAATATAGAGAGTTGTATATTTCCCAGGGGAAGGGGGAAAAAAACCCAATCTAGAAATTTCCCACTCTGAGACTAGAAAACAGAAGAAACCACACTTAAAACCTAGTTATTTTTATCTGAGTTTTTGTAAGCTTAAGTAAAACAAAATTGACCCTTGGGGTGTGACTGAAGGTTAATGTACCTTTTAAAAAGGTGTTAAGATTATAAATTATAATTTTTGATGATTATTTTCATAATCATTTATCTTTTATGCTATCTAAAAAATGTAAGAGACACATGAATAGCCCTTTTGAATTTTGAATCATGAACACATGTGAAAGGTTTAGAAGTATAGTAGATGGTAGGAACTAACAGGTGTCATTTTTGAACCTCAGAAGAATTGGCAAATACTGGAAACACATTTTCTTTTAACAGGACAAAGAATTAAAACTTTATTCTCATTAATGATTTCTCAAATCTATATTATTATGCTTAAAAAAATCTAACTTGGTATGTTAAAATATCTAAAATCAAAGAGTTATGTATATGAATTTACCAAGCATTAGTACAATCTAATTCTAGATATTATTATACTTTTATTAAAATTTTAGGGTTAAATGTAATGACTCCAATTTTTTTAAAGCTTTTATAATGCTAACATAGTCATACAAGAAAATAATTTAAAAAGCAAAATGCTGTAAATTTGTTCTGCAGAAGCCACTTTTATCACTTTTTGTAGAAAAGAAAAATTTTAGAGCAAAAACCTCCATGTGTAATGTAATAATACTATCCCCAGATGACATAATTAAATCAGATATCATATTTGATTAATACAAAGAAAGCAAGAAATGATGTGAAATAAATTTCACTAATCATTGCATTAATATATATACATTAAAAGAAAGTTTCTCACATAAATATTGATCATAAGTCTCTGCTGGAATAATAAGCTGAATCTAGAAAGACAATGAAAATCACACTACAGAGCCTATAATTTTAAAAAGCTGCTAAATTTTTCTTTTATCTCATCATGGACAAAATAAAATATTGGATATTACGCTACAGCTGTATTGAAACTTTTAATACATTTTAAATTTTGCAAATAGTATTTTTCTAAGTAAGATGCATTTGGGTAAATCAATAAACACAATGATACCATTGTACATAAGCTCAGTTCTATAGAGAATCAACCTATACTAGAGTAGAATTCTATTACTCAACTTCCTTTGTGCCAGGAATCTGTCATGTGGGATTGAATCCATATGAATTTGACTTGCCAAGTCCATCACCTATGTTTTATATGTCCATCAAATAAACAAAGGTCCACAAAGTTCAATATAGGAAATGCATCAGAATGAACAACCAAAAAATATTGCTTCAGATTCAGTTCAGTTCAGTTCAGTCGCTCAGTCCTGTCCGACTCTTTGTGACCCCATGAATTGCAGCACACTCGGCCTCCCTGTCCATCAACAACTCTCGGAGTTCACTCAGACTCACGTCCATTGAGTCAGTGATGCCATCCAGCCATCTCATCCTCTGTCGTCCCCTACTCCTCCTGCCCCTAATCCCTTCCCAGCATCAGAGTCTTTTCCAATGAGTCAACTCTTCGCATAAGGTGGCCAAAGTACTGGAGTTTCAGCTTCAGCATCATTCCCTCCAGAGAAATCCCAGGGCTGATCTCCTTCAGAATGGACTGGTTGGATCTCCTGGCAGTCCAAGGGACTCTCAAGAGTCTTCTCCAACACCACAGTTAAAAAGCATTGATTCCAACCCACTCCAGTATTCTTGCCTGGAGAATCCCAGGGATGGGAGAGCCGGCTGGGCTGCCATCTATGGGGTCTCACAGAGTCGGACACGACTGAAGCAACTTAGCAGCAGCAGCATACCACTCATCCTCCTATCAGAGCTTACCACCTTCTTGAGAGCTCTATGAAAACATAGAGCTTTCTTGTTTTATAAAAGGGATTTATATTTCATATATTTACATGCCTGAAGAACATATTGTGTATTTTTATGTATATTGTTTTTAATCTCCTAGAATTTTTTTTCACTTAAGCATGCTATGCTAAGATTTATACTTAATGCTGCATTTCACTGTAATTTGAGTTTTCAGTAATGTATAATATTCTATTTTGTGAATACAGCATAATTCATTTCCTTATTTCTTCATCAAGAGGACCTGTGCTATTTCCAGACTGGTTATTTTCCTGAGTCAGAGAGTACTGCTATCAATATTCCTGTATATGAATTCTTGCATAGGGTTAAACTCTGAGTTGAATGGCTAGGTCTGGGGTATACAAATTTTGAAATTTATAGACAATGCCATATTCCTTTTCAAAAAGTTAAAGTTAGACTTCCAGTATCAATGTAGAAAACATTGTTTTGATATCCAACTATTAGCATCCTAAGATTTCTAAATTTTCACAGATCACCTATTGGATATACACTGTTTATATATTCTTGATGTTAAACTTCTTTACGTTATTTATAACTCAAAATAATAAATGCCCTCATCTTGAAAAAAAAATAATAAAATAAAAAAAAAAGCATTGATTCTTTGGTGCTCAGCTTTCTTCACAGTCCAACTCTCACATCCATACATGACCACTGGAAAAACCACAGCCTTGACTAGACGGACTTTTGTTGGCAAAGTAATGTCTCTGCTCTTAAATATGCTATCTAGGTTGGTCATAACTTTTCTTCCAAGGAGTAAGCATCTTTTAATTTCATGGCTGCAATCACCATCTGCAATGATTTTGGAGCCCCAAAAATAAAGTCTGACACTGTTCCACTGTTTCCCCATCTATATGCAATGAAGTGATGGGACCAGATGCCATGATCTTTGTTTTCTGAATGTTGAGCTTTAAGCCAACTTTTTCACTCTCCTCTTTCACTTTCATCAAGAGGCTTTTTAGTTCCTCTTCACTTTCTGCCATAAGAGTGGTGTCATCTGCATATCTGAGGTTATTGATATTTCTCCTGGCAATCATCATTGGCTTGTGCTTCTTCCAGCCCAGCGTTTCTCATGATGTACTCTGCATAGAAGTTAAATAAGCAGGGTGACAATATACAGCCTTGATCTACTCCTTTTCCTATTTGGAACCAGTCTGTTGTTCCATGTCCAGTTCTAACTGTTGCTTCCTGACCTGTGTGTAGGTTTCTCAAGAGGCAGGTTAGGTGGTCTGGTATTCCCATCTCTTGAAGAATTTTGCACAGTTTATTGTGATCCACACAGTCAAAGGCTTTGGCATAGTCAATAAAGCAGAAATAGATGTTTTTCTGGAACTCTCTTGCTTTTTCAATGATCCAGGGATGTTGGCAATTTGATCTTTGGTTCCTCTGCCTTTTCTGAAACCAGCTTGAACATCTGGAAATTCACGGTTCACGTATTGATGAAGCCTGGCTTGGAGAATTTTAAGCATTACTTTACTTGCATGTGAGATAAGTGCAATTGTGTGGTAGTTTGAGCATTCTTTGGCATTGCCTTTCTTTGGGATTGGAATGAAAACTGACCTTTTCCAGTCCTGTGGCCACTGCTAAGTTTTCCAAATGTGCTGGCATATTGAGTGCAGCACTTTCACAGCATCACCTTTCAGGATTCGAAATAGCTCAACTGGAATTCCATCACTTTTCAGAATTTGAAATAGCTCAACTGGAATTCCATCACCTCCACTAGCTTTGTTCATAGTGATGCTTTCTAAGGCCCACTTGACTTCACATTCCAGAACAACTCAGAAACTACACATTTCAAAAGGGTATAGGTCATAACAAGTGAACAATTAGTTTCCGTTAACATTCATATGTGTGATATGGTATATTTTCATCTTAATTTACCAACTCATGTCTTGTATACCATATTTCCCAATGTTTTTCTAATGAATTCCCTTAAAAGTCGGAGTGCTATGGAAAAAATACATTTTGTAATAGAGAAAAGAAACAAATTAGCCCTTCAGACTGCTATAATACAATTATGCCTCAGATGAGTAAAAAATTATGTGGGGAAAAATATGAGACAGTGTAAACAAAAATAAAAACTGAAGGTTTAATTGGAGCACTCATATAAACAATAAGAACACAAACAGCAAATGAGTTGAACAGATTTGTTTATAACTCCTCTGCTTGACTGAGAGCAAAATATTTGCTGTTTTTGTTCTTGACTTCTGTGTGCATGGGAAGAAGTTGCTTTGAAGTTGTCTGGACAGTTTTCTTTTTACTTCAGTTAATTTCACAATGCAGAGTTTAAAGAGCTTATGGGAGGTTAAAATAAACCCCAAATTAAGCCCTGCAAGTAACTTACGGCAATTATCTTCCTCTTTTTAGATCCAATGTAATAATTCTCAGGTGGCTCTGTGGTAAGAATCTGCCTGCAAGGTAGGAGACGGGTTTGATCCTTGGCTCAGGAAGATCCCCTGTAGTAGGAAACAGCAACCCACTGCAATATTCTTGCCTGGAGAATCCCAGGGACAGAGGAGCCTGGTGGGCTGCGTCTATGGGGTCGCACAGAGTCAGACACGACTGAAGCGACTTAGCAGCAGCAGCCAGTATTCTTGCCAGGAAAATTCCATGGACACAGGAACCCGGCAGGCTACAGTTCATGGGTTTGCAAAAAGAGTCAGACATGACTTAGCAACTAAACTACAAGTCAATTCTCACAATTTAGTGGGCCTTCTATTTTAAAGGGCTGCAGCCCCTGCCCCTCCCCTACCCCCTGGTAAAGAAGACACATCTGGCAGAGGTAGGAGGACATGACTTCATCAAACTGGACAGACTGCCCTTCCAGCAGTTCCATCCCAGCTGCTTCCTCTGTCGCCAGGGTAGAAGTGGTAAATGAGCTAATTGCAGCAGCAATGATTTATGTGTAAGATTGTATGTTGTCTGATAATTGCAGAAATAAAAACTGCCCAAATACGAAGCTGGCCCAAAGACATCTCTTTCAAATGTAGAGAGGTAGAATTTAAACTTTTGTGAAAAGGAAATTCTGGGCAATTTCTTAAAAAATAAATTTTTGTTTCCACATTCATGTCTTTTAACATCTATTCCATATTCAAATTCTGAGAAATTCTATCCCCCAGTTGGGAATGGTCTTTTATTATTTGAAGGTTTCCAAGGTTTCAGTAGCCTAATGTGTTAAATGAAGGTAGAAAGTTACCTTGGCATTGTGAAATATATTCTGAAAGGAGCTTTTAGTAATGACTACTACTCAATTCTATACTACAGAAAGTCTCCTTGTCCACCTTTCATAGGCCCATTTTATATACAGTTGAACTACCTGTCAAGCAGGAGATGCGGCTTTGATCCTTGGGTTGGGAAGACCCTCTGGAGAAGGGAATGGCAACCCACTCCAGTACTCTTGCTGGAAAATTCTATGGACAGAAGAGCCTGGTGGGCTACAGTCTATGAGATGGCAAAGACTCAAACACAACTTAGCAGCTAAACAACAACAAGATCCTTGAACAACAATGGGTTTGAACTATGCAGGTCCACTTACATGTGGATTTTTTTTTTTCAATAAATATACACCAAGTACTACACAAGCCATAGTTGGTTGAATTTGAAGATGTGGAACCCTGGATGTGGAGGGCCAACTGAAAAGCTGTCTTGAGGATTTTCAACTGTGCTGGGATTGGCACCCCAAAGCCTTCAGTGTTCAAGGGTCAACTATACAAAGTAAATGACTCTAAACAACATGCATATTAAGTGAAGAGGGTGATATATAAAAGTACATTTCTGAAGGGCATTTTAAGAGTCTGAAAAAGTATCCAGAAAACTACAAAATCACAAGGTTAGAACTTTTGGGTAGCTCTCTAGTTTCTCCCTTTGCTTTGTTTCAGAACTATATCTAAGAAATCTCAGAATTTTTAAAGAATCAGCTTTATTTTCAACTCTTTAAGATAATTTTAGAGTTCACCCTTTATGTTAACATCTTACAGAGCCACTGTACAATTATCAAAACTAAGAAATTAACATTGGTGGCAATACAACTAGCTAAACTAGAGGCTCTACTTGAATTTCACCAGATTTTCCACTAATGCTCCTTTTCTGTTTCAGGATCTAATCCAGGACATCATGTTGCATTTAGTTATAGTATCTCCTTAGTCTAATCTATGATAGCTGATTAGTACTAATAGTTCTGAAAGAAAGCAAAAGGAGAAACAAGAGAGCTCCAAAAACATTCTAACCTTTAGGCTTCAACAATGCATTAACTGAGAACTTCCAAATATACAAGTTGTATTTTAAAAAGGCAGAGGAACTAGAGCTCAAGTTGCCAATATCTGTTGGATCATATAAAAAGCAAGGGAATTTCAGAGAAACATCTACTTCTGCTTCATTGACTATGCTAAAGCCTTTGACTGTGCGGATCACAACAAACTGTGGAAACTCTTAAGGAGATGGGAATACAAGAACACCTTACCTGCCTCTTGAGAAACGTGTGCAAGTCAAGAAGCAACAGCTAAACCAGACATGGAACAACAGACTGATTTCAAATTGTGAAAGGTGTATGTCAAGGTTGTATACTGTCACCCTGCTTATTTAACTTCTATGCAGAGTACATCATGAGAAATGTCAGGCTGGATGAGTCACAAGCTAGAATCAAGATAGTCAGGAGAAATATCAATAACCCCAAATATGCAGATGACAACACCCTTCTGGTAGAAAGTGAAGAGGAACTAAAGAGCATCTTGATGAAAGTGAAAGAGAAGAAGGGACAAGCTGGATTAAAACTAAACATTCAAAAAACGAAGATCATGGCATCCAGTCCCATCACTTCATGGCAAAGAGATGGTAAAATAGTGGAAACAGTGGCAGGCTTTATTTTCTTGGGCTCCAAAATCACTGCAGATGGTGACTGCAGCCATGAAATTAAAAGACACCTGCTCCTTGGAAGAAAAGCTAAGACAAACCAATGTGGTGTAGAACATCACTTCACTGACCAAGGTCTGTCTTGTCAACCTATGGTTTCTCCAGTAGTCATGTATGGATGTAAGTATTCAATGCTTTTGAACTGTGGTGTTTGAGAAGACTCTTGAGAGTGCCTTGCACAACAAGGAGATCCAACCAGTCCATCCTAAAGGAGATCAGTCCTGGGTGTTCATTGGAAAGACTGATGCTGAAGCTGAAACTCCAATACTTTGGCCACCTGATGCGCAGAACTGACTCACTGGAAAAGACCCTGATGCAGGGAAAGATTGAAGGCAAGAAGAAGGGGATGACAGAGGATGAAATGGTTAAATAGCATCACCGACTCAATGGGCATGAGTTTGAGTAAATTCTGGGAGTTGGTGATGGACAGGGAGGCATGGTGTGCTTCAGTCCATGGGGGTGCAAACGGTCGGACACGACTAAGTGACTGAACTGAACTGTGGTGTTGGAGAAGACTCTTGAGAGTCCCTTAGACTCAAAGAAATCAAACCAGTCAGTCCTAAATGAAATCAACCCTGAATATTCATTGGAAGGACTGATGCTGAAGCTCCAATACTTTGGTCACCTGATGTGAAGAGCTGACTCAGTGGAAAAGTCCCTGATGCTGGGAAAGATTGAAGGCAGGAGGAGAAGGGGGCAACAGAGGATGAGATATTTGAATGGCATCATCAGGTCAACGGACATGAGTTTGAGCAAACTCTAGGAGATAGTGATGGACAAGGAAGCCTGGCATGCTGCATTCACAAAGAGCTGGCACAGTTAAGTGACTGAACAACAATATGTCCTCTTAAGACCCTGACATTTAAAGTAAAACTGATCAGTAAAATATCCCTCAATTTAGGTTTGTCTTATGTTTTTCTCTTGATTAGACTGAGGTAAAGGAGTTGGGTGGAGAAAGCAATGGCACCCCACTCCAGTACTCTTGCCTGGAAAATCCCATGGATGGAGGAGCCTGGTAGGCTTCAGTCCATGGGGTCGCTGGGTCGGACCTGACTGAGCGACTTCACTTTCACCTTTTGCTTTCATGCATTGGAGAAGGAAATGGCAACCCACTCCAGTGTTCTTGCCTGGAGAATCCCAGGGACGGGGGAGCCTGGTGGGCTGCAGTCTATGGGGTCACACAGAGTCGGACACGACTGAAGTGACTTAGCAATAGCAATTAGCAAAGGAGTTGGGAGGAGGAATACTGCGGAAGTTTGTCTCCTCCAATCATTTCAGAAAGTACATGACATTCATGTGTCTTACAGCTAATGTCATTAATTTTGATTATTTGGTTAAGATGCTATCTGCCAAGTAATTCTTCACTGTAAAATAACTATATTATCCCTTCTAAGTAATAATTATTTAAATATTTATGCTCCTAAAATTTATTTGGAAATATACTATTTTACCTTAAAATTTTACCCACCAACTTTAGCCTCTGTTGATGGATCCTGCCTGCAGCATCTGTTATCCTGTTCTAAAGTCAATTTTCAATTTCTTTCATTCCTTCTACATTTTAACTGGTATTCTCTTATAAGGAAGAGTTGTTTCCCCAACATCTTCATTCAGTTACTTATTGAGGTATGTATGTGTGTAAGTATAAACTCATGGATATTTATTCTTTGACTTAGATTTATCCTCTTTCAAAGTTTTCCAACTTTGGCCACTGAGAGCTTTTTCAGATTGTCTCCTGTGCCCTTTCAGCATTCCTCCATTTTATTTTTAAGGGAATTCTTTATTTTCTGACACTAATCAACTCTTTTAAGTAATCATTTTGAAGTTGCTCTACTCTACCAAAACTGAATATTTCATTTGACAGACTACATATTCCTTTGAGACTAACCTTTTATCTCCTGGTACCTACCAGCATAGCTGGAAGTGGCAGATTTTATGAATCTTCAGAAAAACAAAGATTATAAATTGATATCAATATGCATTATTTTAGGGGTTTCCCTAATATGATATTAAAGAGTATGGTGTAGAATAGTTTTAAAAAAGAAATAACAGAAGTAGGACAGGTGCCCTTGTACTCCTTAACCCTTAGTTTTCATAACTATCTTAAAATAATGGCTCTAAGTGTTTACTTTCTTGTTTGTTTCATTTTAGCAGAACTCTTTGTTCAGTTAGCTATTTACTAAGTGTCTATTATGCTCCCAGCACTAACCTAACCATATGGATAAATTCATATTTAATATCAACTATTATGATCGTTAAACAGACCTGAGAAACTGAGAGACAGAGGTAAGTTACTTGTCAAAGATGGTAAATAACGTTTAGCAAGCATTTAGACTGAAGCACTTGACCATAGTGTCTAACTTGTTACGCATTCTTAGGCATTACACTGCACTCCCTTTACAGGAACTTAACATATAAAATGTAGCTACTCTTGATAAAGTAGAGGAGTAGAAATGCTTGCTTAGGCTCCCCTCCAGGTTCACACCCAGCATCCCTGAATCCAGAGGTTCTAAGCAACAAAGTTTGAAAACCTAAGTTCTAAGCCAGTTCCTATTAGTCCTCAGGTTTTGACATTCTGAGTTCAAGTTGGATTCTACTCAGAATGGAGCCAGTGTTAAAGCAGCTGGATAGACTGACAGTTCTGTAACTATGCACATGTGGGAGTATGCTGAAAGGGAATAGGAGCCAACCAACGTGGGTTCTAAAATTAGGCCTTTCCAAGAGCAGCAAGTCTTTTATCCCTTTGATGACCCAGAATTTACCTTAAGTGAACTCATTATAAACTTAATATTTGTTTTCCCTCAGTAAACTGCCACATCTTCATAATGAATGGAATTAGCTTGCATCTGCATATTTCTTCCCCTTATTAAAGATAATCAAGATTATCTTTAATTTAAAATTTTATTTTCCTAGATGCTAATCCTTTCTCATTGTTCATCATGGTTTAAAGATGATTCAGGCAAACATTCAGTTCAGTTCAGTCACTCAGTCGTGTCCGACTCTTTGCGACCCCATGAATCGCAGCACGCCAGGCTTCCCTGTCCATCACCAACCCCTGGAGTTCACTCAGACTCATGTCCATCGAGTCAGTGATGCCATCCAGGCAAACATTAGTCTTTTATTTAGTGTTTTCTTAGAACAATAGAAAGCAGAAATAAAAATTTGATCCAGTTAGTGAATGTAAATGCACACAGAATTAAACATTTGGCTGTTTGGTGTGGTATAGATTTTTTTTTTTTCACTTTTTAAGCACCACACATTTTATTTTCTTAATTACTACATATTTAATATCAACTAAAATATATATGATTCCTTAGTGTAATTTCAACTTTTCATTCATGATTCCACGTTTGGAAGTGCCTGCCAAATTCTTAAAAAACAGAACAAGACTCAAGGAGAGGAGTCTGGGATTATGACTTGTTTGGGATATAAATGTCATGAAGTTGAAACCCTGGTTCTCTGGGTCAATTGACAAGTAAAATGCACTGAAGGTCAATTCTGAATTTCATAACAGATTTTTGGAAGAGGAAAGTATCCAAAAATTATCTTGTTTGACCTGTTTCACTTCTGGTCTCTCAGCAGGCTTACCACCTTTTATGTCAATGTTCTCTGTAGTTAATAGCGCTCTTGGAGCGTAGCTGAAGACCCAGATAGTAAATTTGACTCAAATCCTATGTCCTAACCACAGGGCAGCTCTCCCGGGGAACAATTCTATTGTGGGAAGTGATTTCCTTTGGATATATCTAAATAGAGGTCTCTTTCGACAGAAAGAATAAATGAACAGAAAGAAGGAAGGAACGAATGAAGGAAAGGCAAGTTTAGAAGCTGAAACTGAAAGAAGTAAGACAGTAAAATAAATATTTTTCACGTGTCATATCAATTTTTCTTTAACTTAAATTTCATAATTTGAAAAAATTACTGTCAAATGTTGGGCTTCTCAGAAGGATCAGTGGTAAAGAATCTGCCTGCCAATGCAGGAAACTCAAAAGACCTAGATACACTCCCTCGGTTGTGAAGATCCCTGGAGAAGGGAATGGCAATCCACTCCAGTATTCTTGCCTGGAAAATTCCAGGGACAGAGAAGCCTAGTGGGCATCATCCAATGGGGTCATAGAGTCTAACACAACTGAGCACATGTGCACATACGCACTCACACACACACGTGCGCATGCACGCGCACACACACGCACACACACACTGTCAAATGTTGACATCCTCAACATTACAGGAAGTACTTACTGTGGATATTTAGTTATGTAGTCGTTAATACTGGAGAATGCAAAGGCACCCCACTCCAGTACTCTTGCCTGGAAAATCCCATAGACGGAGGAGCCTGGTGGGCTGCAGTCCATGGGGTCGCTAAGAGTGGACACGACTGAGCAACTTCACTTTCACTTTTCACTTTCATGCATTGGAGAAGGAAATGACAACCCACTCCAGTGTTCTTGCCTGGAGAATCCCAGGAATGGGGGAGCCTGGTGGGCTGCCATCTATGGGGTCGCACAGAGCTGGACACGACTGAAGTGACTTAGCAGCAGTCATTAATACAAACGTGATAAAATGCTAAATAAAAAGTTGTGGCCAAAATTATTCTTTTAATTTATTCATCACTCATTAAACCTCTGCTCATGGAAAGCAATGTGCACTATAAGGCTATAGGCTCCAGTGCTTGGTTTACAAAACTTTACATATCAGAGGATTTTTTTTTTAATATTTGATTTGAAATGACAAAGAACAACAGTCAAAGAAAAATGTTGGAAAACTTTGCTTTAATGGAACATATGAAGAAGAATGATTTAAGCAGGGCTTTAAGATGTAATAGAAGTTATGGGTGTTTTAAAAGGTGATGCGCTATTAGTCTGTTTCAGATCCTGACTCTCCCTCTGACTAGTTCTTTGATCTTGTTCCACCCTCTGTCTCTCAGTCACTTGATTTTTAAATTGGGGATAATCTTAATACCTAAATTCATATGGTAATAAATGGAAAATAGAGTCCTGGCCTGAGATATGGTAAGCATTTAATAA
The DNA here is from genome assembly GCA_006408695.1 of Aepyceros melampus. Lineage (NCBI taxonomy): Eukaryota > Metazoa > Chordata > Mammalia > Artiodactyla > Bovidae > Aepyceros > Aepyceros melampus. The sequence continues at coordinate 71,209 of SJXQ01000758.1, read as the reverse complement.
ATCTTGGTATTGCTTTTAAAGAGACATGGAAAACGAGTCAGGGATTCTAGGTAAGTAGCCTTTGAAAATTAACTAAGGTCTCTATAGAACAACACAAAATACAGAAAGTATAAGAAATGATACAATACTCACAAAGATAATAAGTATTCTGCTACAGATTATTTATAGATGCTATTTACACTCTTCTTAAAAAAACCCAGCATATTATTATTAATGATAAGCACTTAAATCTTCCTGGTTCATGCTATTTGTTTTATAAATATTTGTTAAATTAATAAAACAAGATGATTTAGCCCCATGATTCCTGAGGGATAAGAACAAAGTGAGGCACCTATTTGTGTTTACCAAGGTGGCAGAAAGAATACAATTAGTTGCATTTCGAACAAGGTTATAGTCATTAAAACCAAACCTCAAAGAGAAATTTTTAACATTATCAGATCTAAAATAAAGATAAGTCAAGCCATAGCAATAAATAAATTTCAGAAATACATTGAAATAATGTTGGCTGCTTGAAAAGGGGGATATGGTTATAAGAAAGTCAAAATTACATTTGATTTAAAAATTAAAATAAAGGACTATAAAAATAGACACAACAGAGTTTTATGTTTTGAGGAAAAACTGCAATTAAAAATTGATAGATATTACATATTTCCCTAAAATGAAAGTCATTTAACTCACCCAGTCATCCACCTAGCTAGAACAAATTGTTCATATTTTTGTGTTTGTGCAATAGTTCTCAGACTTTAGCTTGCACTATCTGGAGGATACATGAATATTGCTGCCCTAGTCACAACCTCGATCTGGGGTCAGACCTAAGAATTCACTTTTAGCAAGGTCCCAGGAGATGCTGATACTGCTGGTCTCGGAATCACTACTATGGTGGAAAGAACAGATTTAACTTTCAGAACCTAAAGTTCAAGTCACAGCTCTGACAGTGATTGATCCTAAAACCACCACCAAATTCTCTGGGCATAATTTTTCTCACAGGAAAAAAGTAGTAGAAACAATAATTACTCAAAGAACTTTTATGAGATTATAAAAAAAATATACAGAAAGTGCCTGGTACTGAACTGGCACAAAGAAAGAACTCATAAATTTGATGAATTTTTTATGAGCTGCAGGAGACACAAGAGACATGGATTTTATCCTTGGGTCAGGAAGACCACAGAGTAGGAAATGGCAACCCACTGCAATATTCTTACCTTGAGAATTCCTTGAACAGAGGAGCCCCAAGGGCTACAATCCATGGGATTGCAAAGAGTTGGACATGACTGACTAAGCACACATAAACACTAATTTCAAACCTAATTTTAACTAGTAACAGTTAAAAGTCCATATATTTTCCACTCAAAGACAAAAAGGTGTTTGTACTAATGTGTGCTAAGTCACTTCAGTCACATCTGACTCTGTGACTTTATGGACTGTAACCTGCCAGGCTCCTCTGTCCATGGGATTCTCCAGGCAAGAATACTGGAGTGGGTTGCATTTCCTGTTCCAGGGGATCTTCCTGACTCAAGGATCATACTCATGTCTCTGGCATCTCCTACACTGCAGGCAGATTCTTTACCATTTAGCACTTAATCATCAATAACTAAGGGGTTGGAGATCAGTCCTGAGTGTTCATTAGAAGGACTGATGTTGAAGCTGAACTCCAATACTTTGGCCGCCTGATGCAAAGAGCTGACTCATTGGAAAAGACCCTGATGCTGGGAAAGATTGAGAGCAGGAGGAGAAGGGGATGACAGAGGATGAGATGGTTGGATGTCATCACCGACTCAATGGACGTGAGTTTGGGTAAACTCCGGGAGTTGGTGGTGGACAAGGAAGCCTGGCACGCTGTGGTCCATGGGGTCTCAAAGAGTCGGACACGACTGAGCCACTGAACTGAACTGACTAGCCCTTTAAGGCCTAGAACTGAAAGACCTTGGTCCTAAAGTACAAGGTAACCTCACGGTTGACTTTATCAGTTAACCATACTTCAGGAGAAAAATAAACAATATGGTACAAAGGAGAAGGCATCCTGATCCCTGTTTTATTCCAGAGCTCAGACACTATACCAGGAAACAGCTGTGAACTAAAAAATATGCGTCAACAGCATCAAGAAATTGCAACTCCTCTGGAGTTCATGGGGTAAAACACTAAGGCACTGTACACATTCAAGTGAATAGGAGAAAATATCTCAATTATGCCTTGCTCAAAGTATTTATAGTATGTTAAAAATCCTAAATGAAACTATAGATTCTGATGCATGTCATAAATGCCAAATTAACATAGCTAATCAAGAAAATAGGTAGGCATTTCATTTCAAAATATACTTGAGGATTGAAAAAATAAGACTTCTCATTGAGCATTATTGTTCAGTTGCCCAATCTTGTCCCACTCTTTGTGACCCCATGGACTGCAGCATGCCAGGCTTCCCTGTCTTTCACCATCTCCCAGAGTTTGCTCAAACTCATGTCCATTGAGTCGACATGCCATCCAACCATCTTGTCCTCTATCGTCCCCTTCTCCTCCTGCCTTCTATCTTTCCCAGCATCAGGGTCTTTTCCAATAGTCAGCTCTTAGCATCAGGTGGCCAAAGTATTGAAGCTTCAGCTTCAGCAACAGTCCTTCCGATGAATATTCAGGGTCGATTTCCTTTACGATTGACTGGTTTGATCTCCTTGCAGCTTATCATATAGCAATATTGCATTTAAAGTGCTTGGGGAACTTGGGCTTATGTCATTAGCTTTAATCATTAATTCATTCAACAGTATTTTTTGAGTTACCTTGTCTATGTAGAGAGATATTCCAGGCTCTGAGTATACATGGGTGAAAAGATGGGACAGTCCTCCTCATGCAGCTTATATGTTTAAGTATTGAATATGAAACCAAGCAGAACACTGTGGAGTCTTCCCAAGCACAAAGGCCCCCTCATGATCCCTGCCACTTGTTTGTAGAGGAGCCAAATTCTCCCAGGACTCCCCTGAGTCACAAAAGAGCAGGTTCAAGCTGCTATTCACTAGGACAAGAGAGTCACACAATCTTACTGCATTTGATGCAAATATCTGAGTTATTTGGCATACACTATAACTGCCAACAAAGGGTTTTTCGTGCTGTCTGCACAATGACAAGACTGTAGCCAAGACAGAAGCTTATCCACCTTGAGCAGTACTGAATATATGGCTAGCACAATTCCAAGAACCAGCCTCAAGACAATGGGATTATCACTACTATTCATAGTGATTTATGGTTACCAAAGAGGATAGTGGGGAGGAGTGGGAAGGACAAATTAGGAGATTGAGATTAACATATACACATTCAGTTCAGTTCAGTTCAGTCTGAACAAAGCTAGTGGAGGTGATGGAATTCCAGTTGAGCTGTTTCAAATCCTGAAAGATGATGCTGTGAAAGTGCTGCACTCAATATGCCAGCACATTTGGAAGACTCAGCAGTGGCCACAGGACTGGAAAAGGTCAGTTTTCATTCCAATCCCAAAGAAAGGCAATGCCAAAGAATGCTCAAACTACCGCACAATTGCACCCATCTCACACACTAGTAAAGTAATGCTCAAAATTCTCCAAGCCAGGCTTCAGCAATACATGAACCATGAACTTCAATATGTTCAAGCTGGTTTTAGAAAAGGCAGAGGAACCAAAGATCAAATTGCCAACATCCACTGGATCATCAAAAAAGCAAGAGAGTTCCAGAAAACATCTCTGCTTTCTTGACTATGCCAAAGCCTTTGACCGTGTGGATCACAATAAACTGTGGAAAATTCTGAAAGAGGTGAGAATACCAGACCACCTGACCTGCCTCTTGAGAAACCTATACGCAGGTCAGGAAGCAACAGTTAGAACTGGACATGGAACAACAGACTAGTTCCAAATAGGAAAAGGAGTACGTCAAGGCTGTATATTGTCACCCTGCTTATTTAACTTCTATGCAGAGTACATCATGAGAAATGCTGGGCTGGAAGAAGCACAAGCTGGAATCAAGATTGCTGGGAGAAATATCAATAACCTCAGATATGCAGATGACACCAGCCTTATGGCAGAAAAGTGAAGAGGAACTAAAAAGCCTCTTGATGAAAGTGAAAGAGGAGAGTGAAAAAGTTGGCTTAAAGCTCAACATTCAGAAAACTATTTTATATTATATATAAAATATATAGTATAATTATAGCTAATTTATAGCATAGGTAACTATACTCAGTATCTTGTACTAACCTATAATGGAAAAGAATCTGCAAGAGAATATATATAAATGTGTGTGTGTGTGTGTGTGTGTGTGGCTTCTGTGGCTTAGTCACTAAGTCATGTCTGACTCTTGTGACCCCATGGACTGTGGCCCACCAGCCTCCTCTGTGCATGGGATTTTCTAGGCAAGAATACTGGAGTGGGTTGCGGATTCTTTACTGACTGAGCTATGAGGGAAGCCCCAAATATATATATAAAGCATATATGCACTTTGCTATATACTTGAAACTAATATGACTCTGTCAATTAACCACACTTCAATCTTTAAGATGCTAGGTTTCTGGTATATAGTTACTCAACAATAGATAACTAATACAGGCAGTTATCACTACAGTAGCACATGACACTGATGTGTTAGGACAATGATTACTCAATTATTTGGACTTGTATGATACAGGGTTTTTATTTAGNGTGGTGTTGGAGAAGACTCTTGAGAGTCCCTTGGACTGCAAGGAGATCCAACCAGTCCATTCTGAAGGAGATCAGCCCTGGGATTTCTTTGGAAGGAATGATGCTAAAGCTGAAACTCCAGTACTTTGGCCACTTCATGCAAAGAGTTGACTCATTGGAAAAGACCCTGATGCTGGGAGGGATTGGGGGCAGGAGGAGAAGGGGATGACAGAGGATGAGATGGCTGGATGGCATCACTGACTCGGTGGACGTGAGTTTGAGTGAACTCTGGGAGTTGGTGATGGACAGGGAGGCCTGGCGTGCTGCGATTCATGGGGTCGCAAAGGGTTGGACACTACTGAGCGACTGAACTGAACTGAACTTTGCTACGGATTGCCTTTTGGCCTTAGGGTCTCTATTGCTCCTTGTTTCCTTGGTAACTTGTAAAGTCTGGTCTTTTGATCTTTATCTGAAGAAGATACCTTGTAATACAGTATATATTATTCACACAGAATTCAATAAAGCACCCTTGTTCCACCAGAGACTTGGGTTCCTGTGTCCTTTCTCTCTCTCTCTCTCTCTCTCTCTCTCTCTCTTTCTAGCTGATTCCATGAAGAGTGGAGGCCTGCAGACTCATTTTCCTGCCTGGGCTTCCAAGACCTCTGAAGATTTCTTGAGATGGGGCCCTGTACCTATGTGAGCGATACAAGCTCTGTCCAAGGGCTTTATTGGTTTTCTGTGTAACCCAGGGAATATTAGCCTCTTTCTTTCTTTCACTTTTTTATCGTCGACTCTGGAATACCAGGTTCTGGTCCATTAGAGGACCCAAACAAGTGGGCCCCCAGAACAGGGGCCTGGTATATGCGGCACTTAGGATGGAGTGACTCAGGGCCTATTGAGTTTGGTAAGTACAAGGACATGCGTCAAACAGCTGGAAAGCCCCATCACTTTTCTACTTTACTTCATCATTTAATTAAAGTTCAGGGACTTTTCGGTTTTGCGCCAGTGAATAGAGGCTTGCCTTTAAACAATAGGTGAACACAGTCCCTAGTTCCCTGATGAAGGCCGTTTAGGGTTAGAAATTTGGCACCGGGTCAAAGAGAATGTTGAATGAGCCACCAGATGAGGAAGAATATTCCAATTGATTTCTGGCCCCTGGGGGCTCTCATTAAAGCTGTAATTCTGCCATTTCAAGGCAATTCTAGCCCTCCCAATATTCGACAACAGACAGAACACTTATTACATGAGTATGAATTAGATGATGAAACTTAGGCCCAATTAGAAAAACATAAACTGTTTCAGAATTTTCGTACAACCCCTGCCCTGGCTGCTCCAAATGCTCCTCCTCTGCCAACAGGCGTGAATCCAAAAATCTCTTCTTTGCTAGAAATTAATGATTCTGGAATGGGTGAATTTAACTCAGATGACCATTATATCTACTACTGTGGGCAAGGAATCCCTCAGAAGAAATGGAGTAGCCATCATGGTCAACAAAAGAGTCCGAAATGCAGTACTTGGATGCAATTCCAAAAATGACAGAATGATCTCTGTTTGTCTCCAAGGCAAAACATTCAGTATCACAGTTATCCAAGTCTATGCCCCAACCAGTAATGCTGAAGAAGCTGAAGCTGAACGGTTTTATGAAGACCTACAAGACCTTTTAGAACTAACACCCAAAAAAGATGTCCTTTTCATTATAGGGGACTGGAATGCAAAAGTAGGAAGTCAAGAAACACCTGGAGTAACAGGCAAATTTGGCCTTGGAATGCAGAATGAAGCAGGGCAAAGACTAATAGAGTTTTGCCAAGAAAATGCACTGGTCATAGCAAACACCCTCTTCCAACAACACAAGAGAAGACTCTACACATGGACATCACCAGATGGTCAACACCAAAATCAGATTGATTATATTCTTTGCAGCCAAAGATGGAGAAGCTCTATACAGTCAAC